>CM051704.1:4842941-4942941 GCA_028022725.1 Lycodopsis pacificus
CCCAGATATTTAAAGCCATTGTAAGACGCATTAAATGGAGATTTACTTTTTTTATTGTCTGCTTAAGATGCAGAAAGTGTTCCAATGTACCATCATTCCCTTTTCCTTTAGTTATTAGAGGGCAGAACAAACACCTCAGCGACCGTGTATGTTAGTGCACATCCTGCAGGGCTAATAACTCAAGCTGGACCAGATTTGCCATTTGGCACAAATTAAATTCAGTCTCCTTGTTTCCTCTGACACGCTGTGACAGCTTAAATCGCCTGCACTCTTCATTTACACGCTCTAATTGATATAATTCTCAATCGAGCATGCTTAAACGCATTCCCTTATTAATTTGATAACACCCAACGTTAGATGCGAGTACTCTAAGCATGTTTAGAAAATAGCACAAGTGACAGAAATATCAATAATGTGTTGTCATCCCTTTTTCTTGAATCAGTTTGTTTGCCTGTTTGATCCATTATATCAGTCTTTTTAGTCTATTTAGTGGACAAATGTGATTGTTATTATTATCAGCTCTCCTTTTATACCAACCATTGCCACATCTATTTATATACAAGATGAAATGGATGATATCATTGAGAGGTCCATGTGTAGTGATATAAAGAGTTTGAAGAGCTTTCACAGAAGTATGGCAGCAATGGAACCTTCAGGCCATCATGTTGAGATGGATGACCATGACAGAAGCTAATCAGGAAGCTGCTCTGAGGTCAGCAGTTACCTGAAAACAACTGCAGGCCTGGATGGCAGTGGGTTGGACACGACATGCATGCAATAACTCTTTAAGTATTGTTCCCAGCACTGGCTTTGAAGTCCCTCTACACCTCTTTAAGTGTCAACTCCACATATTGTACTGAAGTTCAGCAGAAGTTCAATCAGGAAGACTATCTTTATTTTTTCTCTAATTCTCTCTCTCTCTCTCTTTTGCTGCGACTTCAGGTGCTGGGAAATATAATGAGTCAATCCCCATAGATCTGTGTTAAAATGTTTAGACAGAATATGAATATTACGGGGCAACTTTTTTCCAGAACAATTCGTTTTTGCACCGCGACTAAAGGCATCAACTAATGAAGTTGTGAAAATCGGGTTGAGTTGCACTTATATTTATGAAACAAGAGGGAGACTCCATAGTACAAATCAAGTAATATGTATTACTACTTTCAGCTGTGACAAATGCATTGCAGATCAAATCCAATTTTCACAATAAAATCCTGAGATATTTAATATTCGCAGGTGAGTATTTTGCGTTTGTGTAGTGTTTTTTTTCTCATATGCTGTGTAAAGTCCTTTTACCTTAAAAGTTATGCAAAATGAAGGGAGTGGCCTATTTGAGTGACAGATGGCTGTCGTACCAGGTGTCAAGAAGAGTTGAGATCACAGGGAAGCTGCCTTGAATAAATGCATACACGATCAGGGGAAGGGTCAGGTTAAAAAGACAGAGTATACTCAAAGATTGAAAGTTAAAGTTTATAATCATTATATAACAAATGTGTAATCCATAGTGATTTAAAAAATGTAAAGCTGATTATTATAATCTGTGTATCAGAGTTGAAATGTGAAGAGTGTGTGTGTGTGTGTGTGTGTGTGTGTAGGAGGAGAAGTAGATTTTGGGGGAGTGAGATCATAACAGATGTTTTGGGCGGAGGTCCAGTAATCGGACACGCGGCATCAGACGCTGCCGAAACGCTGATTGCACAAGCCAAAAAGCGCTGAGGGCCCAAGAACAAGGCACAGAGGGAAATAAGGTACTTTCCAAAATGGAATGAATAAATCATACAAATTCAACATGCAATTCCTCTTTTTACCTCATGGTGGCAGCACCACTCTGTAACTGTCTGGCTGTTTGAAACTGGCTCTGACCCTTGACCTGTCATGGCTACGGCAAGTAAAAAAAGGAAAGTCGATAATGAGGGCCGCCGCTTCCAGGAGAGGTGGAGATCGCAATTTTTTTTCACCGAAAACCGAAACAACTGTGTCTGCCTAATTTGTCATGAGACTGTTGCCTTGTTTAAGGAATATAATGTAAAGAGACACTACGAGACCAAACATGCTAATGCTACAACAAGCTATCAGAGAGCGACCGTGCTAGAAAAGTGAAGAAACTCCAAAATAACTTGGCCACACAGCAGCGGTCCTTTTCACATGAAAACATCATCAAAGTAACCTACGAAGTGGCCATGTTAATTGCTAAACATGACAAACCTTTTACGGAAGGTGAGTTTATCAAAGACTGTTATGAAAATAGCAGAAAGCATAGTTTACTAATGTTTGCCTGGCTCGTAACACTGAAGAGCTATCATCAGATACTAAGAGACAACTTGATTTTTTTCGTTAGCCTGTTTCATGTGTGTTGAACTTAAATGTTAGACAACTTTTCATCACCCTCACTAAGTCATTTAAGATTGTCTTGAGGTGAGAATATTGATCGGTTTCTATGTAATTAGCTTTTAGATGGCTTGTTCTTTGTGTTATCTGACTTTCAAGATGTGAAAGGCAGAATAGTTGAGATTTGTTCACACATGAATGCTTACATTTGGTTACATTGCTGTTTGCTGTCATTGAAAATAAAATGATTAAATAACAATGTATGTATAGGCTACTTGTATTGTTTAAAATAATGTCAGCAGGGACTGTTGGCCCTTGGGCATTTTCACATTATCAAATCTGGCCCTCTTTGAAAAAAGTTTGGACACCCCTGTCCTAGACATATTACCCAGGCGGAGGTTGTCGCCTGGGTAATATGTCTGTTGATGTTGTCCAATGACAATTCTCTATTCGAACATGTGATGAGAAGATACGGTAGCTGTGCTCAAAATTAACAAACTGAGCTCATCTGCAAGCCTAACGATACAACGGTGTGTGTGTGTGTGTGCTTCATAACTGGTAACTAGCTTTGTTACTTTGTCTAAATGGCAAATTATTATAATCATAGCAATAATACTCATCGCAGTATTATGGTCTGATACTGGCAATGGTGTGATGATAGACCGCACTTATCAGATAGACTGCAGCACACCAGTGTGGCACAGTCCCACCTCGATGATGGTGATAAGGTAAGTCAAATTTACATGAGAAAAAGCATCATGTCAAGGATTTCATCTCAGGCCTGGCAGTAATAAGAACAATTTGAAATGTTGAAAGAGTGTGTCGACTTCGGGCCCCAATTCTTCAACAGCCTGGAGCTCTTCTGGCTCCATATTCCAGCATGTGTGACAGCTTTGGATCATCAATTTCCTCTCACTTTGAAATGCTTTTATAAATAATTTAGCTGAGAGAAAATTATGAATAACTTTAGCTTTTTCAGCCACTTGTCTTTCGGGTAAGTATCTTCGATGTTTTACTTTCCAAACATCCATAAAACATTTTTGGGGTTATAAATGTTACTCTTTTATTTTGTTGTCATATATATATAGTGGTAAAGTGATAAAACACACAATTAAAATGATTTTGAAATACATTATTATGTTTTTATTTAAATATTTGCTTTGTTTGAACATAATTTGGGGCATTAGTAGTTTTCATGATGTATTCTAAGCTGCTTAGAGCTAGCTAGGAAGTTAAACATGTCATAGTTCATATTTCATATTGCTGTGAAGACATCTCCTTCAAATAACTGCGTTTATTAAGGTTTCTGCCAAAAAAATACATCATACAAGATTACATTTGAACACATCATGATAACGTTTACCTTCGCCATATACTAATTGTAACTGTTCGTAGCTTGAACGCACCACAATGTTTCCCACCTCCTCGGCTGCATTTCGTAGTGACTTGTCTTCTGCAGCAGCTTCCCTCCAGCCAAAGCATCTGCAGTCTGCTCTGCAAAGTCGCACTTTGAACTCCATCATGGTGATGTCCCTCCTCCAGCAGCCACAGCAGACAATAAACAGCCCCCCCTCCGTAACACTTTCCAATTAAATCTCTTCCATTTGTCGACTTGGAGATGCCACCTTTAAGTGAATTATGGTGGGAAATGGAGACGGATAAGAGGGGAGGGTTACGGAGGGGAGAGGAAGCTTCTCTGTGCCATGTGTGAACTTAAGATAATGTATCCTCTCAGCTCTGAAAGGAGCAAAATTGATAGATGGATAGAGGGAAAAACAACGGAGGAGATAGAGAGAGAGAGGAGAAAGGGCGGGAGAGTGATGCATGATCCTCGATTTCTCAAGGCTCTGTAATAAAAGGCTGCTGTGTGGTGTTCTCAGTCTCTGTCACATTAAATGTAAATAAGACTAATAGCACGATGCCGCTCACTCCGCGGGGCTAGACTGCCCCAAAGTCAGATGTGTGTGTGTGTGTGTGAGAGTGTGTGTTTATTTCACCTGACACGAACAAGTGTCTGGTTATATTGTCGCACAACGCCTCCTGCCCAAACGGCCTCGTTATGCATTCATGTGCTGGCAGGATTATGACCCACTCGAAACGTCCTCTCCAGGACGGACACTGAAGTCTGGGACATTTAGGATTTTAGGGGGAATTGGCCAAACTGTGTTCAATCAGCTTGGACTGTTGATGGTGGAAACTTTTCAAATTAGGTTTTATCAAAAGTCCTCAGCATCACTCTGAGGAAGAAGAAGAAATGCATAATTTTTTGATGTTATGTCAATGTTCTTCGAATGAGAAACTCCTTGTGGTTGTGTGAATAAGTACAGTTCCTCATCAGAGACGGAAGTAGCACGGCATTGTTAAACTCCCTGACGCTGCATCATATCTGCTCATCCACATCTCTAAAACAGGTGGTGTATGAAGCTCGGTGTCATGCCGACTGCTCGCGACCTGCATGCTGACCATTAAGTGTGAGATTGGGCCAATCTCACACTTAATGCGTTGACACAGTTAACACGGTTCATTAAAGCTGACCTATTGGTTCCATCTCCTCCTGTAATGACTGAAACATCTCTTTTTGGGAGCAGTGTCCTGTGGCAGAGAGAGGTCATATTAAAGTGGACGGTGCAGCATGACTAATACAGATCACGTTCTCCAGGTCGCTGTTCACACAAAGATCTGCAGCGTTAAAGCCACTGCACTGAACTTTCAGTTTGTTGATTTCAGCCCTGTAGACAAGCAGTAGGGTTTCCGAGCACCAGAGTCACTGAGCTATTGGTGTATTTTACAACTTTTAGGACTGAATGATCAAATTTGCACCAGCCATGACTGCTACCTGCTATGTATTTTTGTCCGAAAGAGAACGATTTCTTCAACAGCAACTGGTTGAAGGAGCTCTGTGACTCCAACGTAACTATCGTCAGTCCATCCAGCCAATGCACCATCAGTATAATGCTCGTGGCAACAGTGCAAGGGAGGCTCTGACTAGATATATGGCCACCCTCTTCCCCCTTCGCACAGTGCTTCTTTATTAACAGCTAATCAAGGTGAAAACACAACTCAAAACATAAAAGCACATGTTTAAAGCTGCTACAAGGAACTTTTATTGTGTTGATTTTGGCGGTCCCTGTGGACTAAAGTGGTAGTGTTTCTGAGCACCAGACTTCCTTTAGAAATCTCTCAGCACTCACTTCTTGGGCAAAAAGACCATTCAATTTCTCCATTCTTTGACGTCCATATTTCTTCACTAGCTGGTTGCTGATGGGCTGGGGCTGGGGCTGGCTGCTGACGGGCTGGGGCTGGGGCTGGCTGCTGACGGGCTGGGGCTGGCTGCTGACGGGCTGGGCTGGCTGCTGACGGGCTGGGGCTGGCTGCTGACGGGCTGGGGCTGGCTGCTGATGGGCTGGTCCTGTGGCTCGTCTTCTTTTTGGCTGATGCTCAATCTCATCCTCTTCTTCAAAGTCAGACTGAATTTTCAGAAATATGATCTTCATATTCTGACACTTCTTCATCTACCTCATCACCATCTTCTCTCTCTTCAAAAATCAATTCCAAGGCCCTCTCAGCAGAGAATCTTTTGGCCATCTTGATCAGTTGTGATAAGGAAGCACACTGGCAAAGCTATATTTATAGTGTCCCACCTCAAACTTTAAGTTGGGTTAGAAAATAAGGATTGGTTCCCGTGAGACAGAGGGGGGAATGTGAGAGCAGGCAGGTGTAGGTGCTTGAATGTTGCATCAATGTTGCAAACTTGTGTGGGAACGGCACACACACACACACACACACACACACACACACACACACACACACACACACACACACACACACACACTTACAGCAGGCCCACTCACATACACTTACAGCAGGCCCGGACATGAGGAGGACAGACTGAAGGTACACAGGATCTACAATTTCCACACTTTTATTAGCCCGGGTCCAGTGGACCCGAACACCCTGTATGTAATATAAATGTGTAGGGGGGGGTTACGGTGTGCGGTCGATGAAAATTTTGTCTGATATATGTTCTTCGCAGAAAATGAGCCAAGGCCAATAAGTCTGATTTTGAAAAAATAATGAATCATATTATTTTTGTTTTGATGAAAAATGAAAACGGGTCCCACAGACCCGAACACCATACAAGGGTTAAATACTCAAGAAAATCGATTGCAACATTCCTTTGCTGGAGGTCACAGTGAATGGTCAGGTTGGTAGGATGACAGGATGTTCTGTTCATTTTGCCAAATGGAGTCACTAAATAAGCAAGTTTGCAGGCTAATTTTAATCCAAGAAAGCAATAGCCGGTGGGTTCCGAGTTTGCATTTCAGCCTGCTCTCCACACAGACCTGTTTACCTGCATTCAACCAAAGCCTGACCATGGGCACCTGTGGTAATGGCCCCTTGGCCCCCCTTATTTATGTCCCTGGCCCCTTATCATTGTTGCTAATCCCTTTCCCACTGCAAATATTGCCCTAATATTGCAACCCGGTAAAAAGACTCTGCTAGCTGGTCGGCACAGGTCTTCAGTGTGCGGCCTGACACTTTGTCCGGTCCCGCTGCCTTGGTGATGTGGATCCTCCTCAGAGCGGACCTCACCTGGTGGTGCTGGAGGAAGAGTGTCTGCTCCTCCTTGGGCTGGGTCTTCTCAGCTGTTGCTCCGCTGTGCTGTCTATCAAAAGTGGGCAAAGAAGCGGGTCAGGGTGTCGGGGAGTTCACTGTCCTGACTGATCTGTGTGGTGCTGCTCTTGTAGTCAGTCAGGGTTTTAATACCTCTTCACATGCTCCGGGGGTCATTGTTCTCGAAGTGTCCCTCAATGTGCTGTTTGTATCTGTGCTTGGCCCCTTTGATGCCCTTCTTCAGGTCCCTCCGGGCACTTTTATAGGCCGGTATGTCACCAGACCTGAAGGCAGTGTCTCTTGCTCCAAGCAGTAACCGCATGTTTCTGTCCAGCCAAGGTTTTTGATTTGGGAGCACTTTGATGGTTTTAGTGGTAGTTACTGTCTCAGTGCAAACGTGTAGGTAGGCCAGGACAGCCGAGGTGTACTCCTCCAGGTCAGCTCCCTGTGCAAACACTTGCCAGTCCGTGCTTTCAAAGCAGTCCTGCAGAAGTGAAGCAGCATTGTTGCTCCATACTTGAATGGTTTTGACAGCTGGTCTAGTTTTGCAAATTACTGGTTTATATGATGGAGTCGTAATTGTAAGTTGTAATTTGTACAGCTTTCAATTCATACTTTATCAACTCAGTGGAAGCTTTAACTCGAAGCTCCAGTATTGGTCAATTTGATCCTACACCAGTAAATGAAGGTCAACCATGCTTCTCTATTCAAGAAGTCTCTGAATCTACTGTCACCAGAGTTCTAGGCTCACTCAAGAACTCTAGAGCCAAAGATGTTTATGGAATTGACTATTTTTCTAAAGAAACATAAAGGCACACTCGCTCACCCGATCACAAGCATTGTCAACAAATCTCTCAGGCAATGTGTGGTTCCAAAAGGATGGAAATCAGCCATAGTAACACCCATTTTTAAGTCAGGAGATTCAGCCGATGTCTCCAATTATCGGCCAATCAGTATCCTCCCTGCTGTTTCCAAAATTGCTGAAAAATGTGTTGCAGAGCAACTCATTAAACATCTCAACGGCTCTCCATATCAGCTGCATGCTATGCAGTTTGGTTACAGGGCTAATCATTCTACTGAAACAGCCAACTGCTTCCTCTTAGAGAATGTGAAGCTTAAAATGGATAAAGGGGGGGTAGTAGCAGCGGTTTTTCTTGACCTGAAGAAGGCTTTTGATACGGTTAATCATACTGTCCTGATTAACAAACTGTCAAATTTTAACTTTTCCCAAGAGTCTCTTGCCTTGCTGAAATCCTACCTTGAAGGAAGAACCCAGTGTGTCAGAGTGGGTGATGTTACATCATCTACTCTAAGATCTAACGTGGGTGTACCCCAGGGTTCTATTTTAGGACCTTTACTATTCAGTTTATACATTAATGATTTGCCGGGTGTCTGCGATGGGTGTGATATTCAAATGTACGCTGACGATACAGTGATTTATGTGCACGCAAAGAACAAGCTGCACTTAAACTCACGTCCACATTGACAAATGTAACTAAATGGCTTGCAGATTCCTGCCTTCACCTAAATGTTTAAAAGACTGTTTGTATGTTCTTCACAGAGAGAGCTTGCAAAGTGTCACTGGAGCCAGATGTTTATGTTGCTGGTGAGAGGCTACAGGTAGTGTCAGATTTTAAATATTTAGGAATTTTTATTGATTCTAATCTCTTTTAAAAAACAGGTAAAACATGTGACAAATGTCTTAAAATTGAATCTCATGAATTTTAGATATATCAGACACTGTCTAACCATGCGGGCTGCAAAATTGTATTTTAATGCAATGATTGTCCCCCATCTGACCTACTGCTTAACCAGCTGGGCACAAGCCAGCAGCACAACATTAAAATCCATTCATATTCTCCATAAACAAGCCCTAAAAACACTTGATAAAAAACCCAAAAGTCACCATCACTGCAATATTCTCACCAAACACCAGATCCTGAGTTGGGAGAACATCATTAAATTCACTGATGTGTGTCTGGTTTTTAAAATTTGACATGGTATGGCCCCACCTCCACTTCGTGATTTTATTCAACAAAGCACTGAAAGCAGCAGACTCACTAGATCTGCTTCAAGAGGTGATTGTGTCATTCCACATAGGTCAAGCTCATTCAGTAAATCTACATTCTCTGTGAAGGCAGCTCACTCGTGGAATGCTGTGCCACCACACATACGCACACAAAACACGTACCAAACATTCAAGCATCACTTAAAGAAATGGCTTGTTGCCAATCAGGTGTGCCACCATTGATGTACTGTCTGTCCTGCCTGCTTGTTTTTCCTATATGTGCATTTGTCTTGATCAGTGTTGCTATTTTCCATTTTTTTGATGTGTATTTAAGTGCTTCAGTGTTACATGTGCTTGTCCTGTAGGTGGGTCTGTTCTGCGTGACGCATGCTGAAACCTGTTATGTCTGCGCTGCTTTAATGTCGTACACTTTTCTTTTGCTGTGTTTCAGTTTTATCTATATGTTGCTGTCTGTTTCTGTTTCAATTTGAGATTTTAGGCTGCCTTGAAACATCTGGCCGGGGACAGCAGATGGAAATTAGCCTCTCTGGCTAACTCTGGCTCACTTACAGTGTAACTGTTAATTAGTGTGCATTGTCCCTGAAAAATAAATAAATAAATAAATGGAGTCATTATCAGAGAGAGGTGGTCTGATAAGCCGAGGTGTGGAGATGGTGCAGCTTTGTAAGCTCCCGTTATGTTGGTGTACACCTGGTCAAAAGTGTTCTTGTCTCTGGTGGGGAAGCTTACATTTCTGTGGAACTTGGGCAGCACAGTCTTTAGTTCTGCGTGGTTGAAGTCTCCCGCCACAATCACAGCTCCCTCCGGATGAGCGTTTAGCTCCTCCAGAGCTAGCTTCGCGTTAGCATGTGGTGGGATGTAAACAACTGTGATCAGGATGGCAGAAAGTTCCCTCGGCAAATAGAACGGTCTGCATTTCACAGCCAGGTATTCTAAGTCCGGGGAGCAGTGTTTCCCAATGATGTCCGTAGCTGTACACCAGTCATTGTCCACGTAGATGCACACTCCTCCACCTCTACTCTTACCGGAGTCTCCAGTCCTGTCTCCTCTGTAAACCGTTCGACCCGCTAGCTCGATAGCTTCGTTGGGAACGGTACTGTCCAGCCAAGTCTCTGAAATGACCATCACACAGCTGCTCATGTTGTGCGACGTAATCCTTAGCCTCATGTCGTCGATCTTGTTGACGAGTGACCGGGAATTTACCAGAAAAAGACTCGGTAGAGCTGGTCGGTTGGGGTTAGCTCGTAGCCTAGCCCGCAGGCCGCTCCTCTTGCCCCGCTTCTGCCTTCTTTCCCTCCGCCACCTGCGGCGCCTCCTGGGTGGGATGAAGGTAGCATCCCCGAGCCCTCCCAGTCGCAGGATCTCTGGTGGGATAGAATCCAATATTTCAGGGATGTGGACCTTATGCTGTCCTCCGATGTAAATGAGTTCAGCTTGCTCGTATTGTATATGAGCCTCTGATACACAAACAAGTACGCACAAAACACACATGCACGCCGCCATCTTGCAACATCTAGTAGAACTATTTTGTGTTGCATTTTACATACAGTCCAAATACAAATCCATTTGAATACGTTTGAGCTCTTAAAGTTGAGTCACAGAAGCGTCATCACAGAAGCGTGGTGCACACCTTGCGGTTCCCTCAGGTAACCCTTTTAGAACTTATGCAGTAGTTTGCACTGCTAGCACTGTCGGCACCGTTAGCTGTGAGCCGTTGGCTCATGTTGAGCTGTGTGGTGGCAATAAAAATGCTCCGAATATCGTATTGAGCCCTTTTAAATCCCTTCTATTTGAATTGTAAGTGGATTAGCATTTAAGGCGACCAGCATAGCAGTGGAAGATCTGATCTTGGGCATTCTCAATGCTTTAAGTTGAATGTATTCATGTAATGTCCTATGCTAATTCAGGCCCATAGGAAGTTGTTCAGACCAAGCGTTGCACATGGGAATGTCCTGCTTATGTTCACATTCGGATGACATGACATATGGATAAACCCGGAAATTTAACCTCAGGCAGAGTTTATTCAGCTCTCGACGCTGGTTTTCATACTAATAGTCAACTCAAGAAGTCCCAGGGCACCAATCTGATGTGAATGTGTCTGTGTTCATACATATATCTGAGGCATAGGCTTCGTGTGTGTGTGTGTGAGAAGCTGGCACTAACGAGTTCCCTCCTGAGCAGCATGTTTTATTTAACAAACAGTCAGACCACAGTTCTGTCGACACCAACAGCCATAAACTACCACGGAGCAAAAGCTGCAAGGCTTAGCCAGAGCTACATTAGACGTGACTGGCACAGATGTAAAGCGGAGAGCTGATTTACTCAAGCTTTGTTTGCAATACAGCATCCGTTCTACTGGGAGCTCATTTCCACCTGTATGGATCGGTGTTAAACACATTACCGTGAAAGTGCTTGTACGAATAGACCAAATAAGGGCAAAATGGAATATAATTTTGGTGCTGCTGCAGTGTCCATCTTCAGTAGCAGTGCAGTGTTGTTCCCCTGGGACCGGTCCAGAGACATGGATACTGAAACCAGGCCTGTAGCTCAGCTCCTCTTCTTCTACTACGAACAGGAAGAGGTGAGCTGATGTATTTTACCCATTAATTATCATTGCATATCTAAATATGACAAAAAATACCAAAGCAAATGATAAATAACCAGAATGGAATGGTTGTATCCATTGAGTTTCATCTTGTTTATTTATAGTTTATATAGAAGAACCATATCACTTTGTAATCACTACTGACCATTTTACTAAAACTAAAAAAGGGAAAACCATTAAAGCGATGGGTTTGTTTGAGAGACAAGTAATTGCGGGTTCCTCTTCGAATTCAAAAGTTGTACCAATTTACTAATTTACTCGCTCGAGGCTGACTCTGTACTCTGGGACAGAGGGACTGTGTACCGACAACGAATCACAGCTTCGCATTTCCATCTTTCTCCAGAATTGACAGCCAATTGCCATGGCCCTTTTCCAAAATTCTCCATCTTTCCCAATCAATCGGCATCAAGCTTTTCCATCTTTGCCAGAGCACCCGATCGCAACACAATAAAGGATGGTGTTGCGTGCTCTGGGGGGTGACCCCTCACGATTTTTTATTTTATTTGATAAATTAAAAAAATTATTAAAATATTATATATTAAAAAATTATTTAATATATTATTAATTATAATATTAATTATTATTATTATTATTATTATTATTAATTATAATTATTAATTATATGTTAAAAAATTAAATTATTTATTTATTTTTGAGTTATTAAAACTATATTTTATCAAAATGTTTTCAATTTATCAGGAAATAATTAGTAATAAACAAATAGGAGGCATTTTGTTTGAAACAAACAAAAGTTGAGCAGATTTAAATCCTTGCAGCCATTGATGCACAGACTGTGTTGTGTAAAATAATATGCGTTTTACTTGTATGCTTATATTGCGGAGTTGTGAGGTCACAGTAAGAAGGTTAAAAACTCCAGATAAGGCATTCCAGCGCTTGCCTGTACAATAGAAAAGATACTGTGGCCCTGAAGAGAAACCACCTGCTTACAGCACTAGATTAGGGCGGAAAGACGCCAGCATAGCGTAGGAGAAGAACTCCCTTATCTATTCACACAGAGACTTCTGCTTAGCTCAGAATTGCACCCTTTCGGCTCCTCGAGTGCTAATAACATGCACACATTCCTGATGATGGAGCGATGGAGGACCAATCGTGAGCCAGTGTGGGCGGATATGTCCAGTGCAACGGGCCCTCTGACCGCTAAGAACGGAGCTGCCCCTACTTTATATTCCACTATATAATGTTATGCGCAATGATGTTTACGCGCCTTTTCCTGTCTTTTGTACATTTTCCCTGCTCCTTCAGAGCAGAGATTAGGCCACGTGCACGTATGACTGCCGGGCATAATACTCCTGTCACAAATAAACCTTATTGCTTGAATTGAGCTAAATGCCTCGATCTCCATCTGTTCACTCTGAGTTTTCTCCTCAACAACTGCAGTGACTTCTGCCGGCGATAGATCAACCCTTGCGATCCACCAGAGGGACCACGCCTCCACGAGACTCTTGCCTCGAGGGTCGGTCCCTCCCTGTGAGCACTCCTAGTGCACTAAGAGACGGCGAGAAGGAGGAGACGAGCTTTTCAGTTCGTTCTCTATATGAGTTGCTCACCTGACCTTACGGGAGATATTGGCCAAAGATGTGTTCCATTTCGGTGCACCACAGGTAGTCCTCTTTGCCATTCATGGTGACAGGAAGTGAACCCATCTTTCCCTGCCTTATCTCATTCGCCAACTCTCCTAACACCCTCTCTCGAATGGCTCTAGATGCACGAAAAATAGAACATCTTACACTCTCACAAAAGTTATGATGGACCTTTGCTTTATCAGCAAAAATGCACACAAGCAGGCATTCCCAGAACAACAACGGAAATCTGAATCATATCGAAACGCAACACATGTAATGATGCCATTGAAATAATAACTGGAAAAAGAAAATGAATCCTATCCTAAAACAGAAGAGGTGGCGAACAACGGGGACGCTCCAGGAGCGGCCCAGGACTCTCTGCCTTTGCGAGCGACCCATGTTGTTCACGTCGGTGTAGTGTTTGGGGAAGCCAAAGATCTGTTCCATTTCGGTGCACCACAGGTAGTCCTCTTTGCCATTCATGGTGACAGGAAGTGAACCCATCTTTCCCTGCCTTATCTCATTCGCCAACTCTCCTAACACCCTCTCTCGAATGGCTCTAGATGCACGAAAAATAGAACATCTTACACTCTCACAAAAGTTATGATGGACCTTTGCTGTATCAGCAAAAATGCACACAAGCAGGTATTCCCAGAACAACAACGGAAATCTGAATCATATCGAAACGCAACACATGTAATGATGCCATTGAAATAATAACAGGAAAAAGAAAATTAATTCTATCCTAAAACAGAAGAGGTGGCGAATAACGGGGACGCTCCAGGAGCGGCCCAGGACTCTCTGCCTTTGCGCGCGACCCATGTTGTTCACGTCGGTGTAGTGGTTGGGGAAGCCAAAGATCTGTTCCATTTCGGTGCACCACAGGTAGTCCTCTTTGCCATTCATGGTGACAGGAAGTGAACCCATCTTTCCCTGCCTTATCTCATTCGCCAACTCTCCTAACAATGGTCTGTTCTCTCTATGAGCACCACCCCCCACCCCACAGGACCCAGTGCAACTGCACTGCTACCTTATGAACCGTCCCGACCCCTTAGGTCGTCTGGGACTGGTCTACTTTGTGACCAGAGACAGAACTAGACATGGAGAAGCAGCGTTCAGTTTTTCTGCTCCGCATATCTGGAACAAAGTCCCAGAAAGCTCCTCAGCTCCTTCAAATCAAGATTGAAGACTTTTCTGTTTGCTGCTGCCTTTAATTGAACCAGATTCAAGGATATTGTCAAAAAAGAGTTGCGTTCCCAGGACCAGCCTTAAATGTGGAATACATGGTAGGCCTGTAAATTAGGTTAAAAGGGACACAAAGCGTAAAATTAAGAGTTAAAAGATGAACGAGAATAATTATTTTAAAGCAAGCAGGTATTACATAACAAATATAAAGTGATTTTAACAAATGTCAACCTGATGATAACCAATCTGAGTTAGAAATGTGGGTGCTTGAGAAAAGAGGAAGTGAGCTGGCTGCAGGCCTGAAAAGATGTGGAAATAACGGCTGCAGAGAGAGAATAGGAGGAAAGCTAATAATTATTTTAAAAGCAAGCGTGTGCTGAATAAAGCGATTAATAACTAACTGATTAATAACTAACTGATCATAACAACTATAACTGATTATAACAATTGTAACTATGATTAATATAACCAGTCTGAGTTAGAAATGTGAGTGTGTGCGTCTAACAGACGTTAGGATTGCAAAATCAGGCCTAATGGAAGGCAAGGTGATTTCCACACGTCCACTGCACCAGCGCACACACATTATGATGAGGAATGGATCAGATGCCGAGTGAGAAAGGAGGGGGGGTCAAGATAACCCAAAGGTGTTATAAAAGAAGTGACACGCTAAAAGACGCAAGGATAACGTCGTAAGAGCCACCCTAGTGCTCCACCTGAGAGGACCCTGGACTTCGCTCTACAGACGCAGCGGTGGACTTCGTCTCTGCTCAAGAATGAAGAAAAGAAAGAAGAAGACGGCCCTTTGTGAACAAAGATTGAGAGAAGCAAGACCGAAAACCAACCGAGAAGGAAGATCCAAGTGAGAAGGAAGAGAGATGAGAAAAGACAAAAGAAGAAGACGGCCCTTTGTGAACAAAGATTGAGAGAAGCAAGACCGAAAACCAACCGAGAAGGAAGATCCAACCGAGAAGGAAGATCCAAGTGAGAAGGAAGAGAGACGAGAAAAGACGAAAGAGGAAGACGGCCCTTCCATGAGCAAAGATTGAAAGACGAAGAACCACCTATCCTCCCTGCTCAACTTTAACAAGATCAAAGATCGCTGAACGAACGTCGTTTGCAGAGCAGGAAGGAGCGAAGAGGGTCTGGCCAGACCCTCGCCCCTGACAACTCCAAAGAAAAATAACTTTTCACCGCACGCAAAGCCAGCTTCAACTCGGCATCTAATCATGAGTATAATCAAAGAATTGAAAGTAAGAAATCATGTGTAGTATTATTATTTTATGTGAGCTGAAGCTTTGCCCTTGCTAAATATATTTTGCAATAAATATCTAACCTGCATTTAAAGTAAATTTCTCAAGTGCATTAATTTTGCTTACGTAGTGAATGTTCCTCATGATAGTAAAAAGTTAAATCTATGTATGTCTAACAACAGAGTTCTGAATGGTTATCCTAATGACATCACCTTAACAATCCCTTACGGCTTTATGAGTAATCCAAGCCGTTAAAACCAAACCTGGCAATTTACCAAGAGCACGGATCCAAAAGAGGAAGCTGCCATAACTGACGCGACAGGAAGGTGCGCCCGGGGCTAGGGTGGCCCCTCGGCCGAGTGCGTGCCTGACGAGGAAGCGGGGGTGACGTCAGGAGTAACGGTAGTTAGCAGAGCCAGGCGAGTTCCTCGAAAAAACACCAGCTTGCCAATCTTTTAATAGAGAGCTGAGTCAATAAGTAGCCCCGTATCGGGCCAAGAAAAACCTCCGGATCTAACAATATTAATCAATTTCCTGCATTTCTGGGGTTCAGTGTCTTGCTTAGGGACACTTCGGCATAGGACAAGTAGCAGCCAAGGATCAAACCGCCAACCTTGCGGTTGCCGGACGACCCTCTCTCCCCAGTGAGCCACGGCCGCCCCGAAAAAAAGGCTAATATCAGAGTTTCTCTTGAGTCATGTAACTGAACACATCCATGAGTAAAGGTAACCTTTATTTGAGCTCCAAGGCCTTTTGGGGCATGATGGAGGACTCAAACGCAGAGCAGACCAGAAGTAGAGTGAAGTGGAATTAATGAAAACTTAAACCAGAACAGGAAACTTAAGGAACACAGGGAATTCACGGACGAGACAAGAGACGAAGGGGGAAATCCAGCAGGACGAGGCGAGGCAGGGCAGGCAGACGGGGAAACTGGGACCAGGACGAGCCGAACGGGCGGGTAGACATGACAATGATCTGGCAGTGAGTGACTGAGAGGCAGGGGTTTAAATAGTGGCTAGAACAGGTGAGGAGAGTTGTGCTGATGAGGGAGTGCTTGATTAGTGATTAGGCTAATCACTAAGCATGGCATTAAGTTACTGTAACTTAAAAATACAACATTCAATTTAATATTTTACAGCTAAAACAGTATTACCGTAAAAAATAAACAGTACTTTGATGTTACTGTGTTTTATTTTACAGTTTAAACATTAACTGTCAAAACAATTACACTACTTGGCGATTACTGTTATTTATATTATGGTTATAACACTAACCAAAAATACAGTAAATACTTTAATTGCTTTGTTTGATTTCACAATCAAAACACTGCTACTGTATTAAAAAATACAATACATAACAATTACTGTGACTTGGGTTTACAGTAAGTTACTTGTCAATAGCTGCCAGTTAATTACTGAATTTCAAGGTACGTTTCTTACAGTGAATATGAGATGTACCTTTCTTTATTTGGCTAATGGTTTCACTTAACATTATTCGGCCCGATTCTGGGGCATCATTCATCCCGGCAACCGGACTCACCCCGACGCGTTTCTTCTAGCGTGCCGAGTTCGGGCTGATGCTGGCCCCGGTTATTTTCGATTATGCTCCAGTGACGGCACACAGGCCAGTGCATTCGGCCCGATTCTGCGCCGTCATTCATGGTGAGTCTCAGCAGAGTCGGCAACCGGACACGGCCTGACTTCTTCTGGCGGGCCGATGCTGACCCCGGTTCTTTTCGATTATGGCCCAGTGACGGCAGTGTCTGCACCCGGAATCGGTATTCGGCCCGATTCTGGGGCGTCATTCATGCCGAGTCAACACCCGGACCCGCTGCTGGCTCCGGTTAGTTTTGATTATTTAAATTTCTTTTTTTTCTAGTTTATTGTACTATATTGATCCCGTTAAGGGGGAAATTTGTCTCTGCATTTGACCCATATTGACTGTATATAGGGAGCAGTGGGCTGCCAATGACAGGCGGGGAGGTGGTAGGGGTTCAGTGTCTTGCTCAGGGACACTTCGACACATGACACGTACCAGTCAAGGATTGAACCTTGACTGGTACCTTGCGGTCACCAGACAACACTCTTAACCAGTGAGCCACGCCTGCCCCTCAATGGCCCAGTGACGGCAGTGTCGGCTCCCGGAATCGGGCCAGTGTATTCGGCCCGATTCTGGGGCGTCATTCATGCAGAGTCTCAGCAGAGTCGGCAGCCGGACCCGGCCCGACGTGTTTCTTCTGGCAGGCCGAGCGTATGCCGGATCTGGGCCAGGTCATTTTGGCCACCTGGAATACCATGCTACAATTGGCCATCTGCGGTCGAGGATGGAACGTATAGCAAAGAAAAACGAATTATTGTTTTTTTTATATATAAATATTCAGGCATCCATTCATAGGTGCAACACACAAGATAAGTGCCTTTCTGTTGCCTCTCAACGACTATGCCGACAGCTGAGCCAGTGGCTCATAGCTAATGGTGCTAACAGTGAAAACTAGTGCAAAAGTACTGTCAGAGCTAATGGTGTTTACCTGAGAGGGGGAAGGGAGGGTGGTGCTAGACAGCAAACAAGAAATAAGAGCATCGACACTCCTTTGCCAGTTTACCAGTTACAGAGGCGTTTGTGTCATTTAGCCTTCTTGATGCAAATGGGTTGGACAAATTAATAGAAACACTCTTCAGTATAATGCAATAAAAGTCAACAGTAGCACACTGCACATCCCAAAAAACCATACAATTCAATCAACACCTCTTTAAAACCGTTTCAAAGAAGACCTCCATAAGGGGAGGGTTAGATAAATCTGTTGTATTGGACTGCATTAGTTTTAGATCGGTTTTAAACGGCCAAGTGAGTGTGCCAGCTTAAATTCACTGTGCAACTGCTCTGCCTTACAAATCAAACCCATCCAAATAATTCACCTTAAAAGGCCTGAGGCATCGTCCCTATTTGGCAAATGTACCTGGTATTATTTGACTTGTTACATCGCGGGGTGAAATTATTCTACTGTAGAAATTACCATGGCATTGTGCAGTTTGTATAATGATTAAGGAACAACCGGTCTTGGAGTAGTTGGAGAGGTGTTTCTTTGTTGAAACCCCCTGAGGGATTTAGTTCCACCACATAATTCAAACTTAAAATACATCCCCATGCCCCATGCTGCACCAGGTGGTTAGGATAATGAGCTATTAACATTTCATTTTCATTGTTTCTTTCATACAGTAAGAGGTTCAGTCACTGTATGGCAGTTAATATTTCACAAAAGCCCTCTGCCATGCATTTTGAATCTGCTACACGGCCCTTAACAATATGCAAGGGGAGAAAAGCACACTAGCTTGAAAGTATAGCTTGAGTACCATCCACAGGGGGCAGGAAGTGGAAATGGTGGGAAAGGATGACATTGTTGACTTAGTAAGTGGATACACACCAGGCTGAGGCTCTCTGTTTAGCATAATGTACATTTCAAGGGGTGTTCAATCAGCATCTGGTGGAGATGTGTGACGCAATGGTCTATACACTGTTTGTACCAGCATGCTTGTGCATTTTAATGCGATCCTCTAAGTTTGAATTAAGTGTTCTACCCCCCCAAAAAGTTGAAGACCAGTTGCAAGTTTATTCTTTGCCGTTTACCACCAGGATTTTATGGCTGAAATCAGAGATTTTGTATGGATCTTCCTTGAATTTAACACAACTAATTGGTCGACAACAACATGTCTTTCACAGCTTGATCTGCTGCAACTGCTGTCAACGCTCTCTGCTTTATAAATGTGCCTGAGGAAAGACACTGCGTTTTACTGCAATTGCTCACATCTCTCCCAAATGGTCCATTAGTTAAGACTGATCACCTTACATTAAGTTTCCCCAGGGAGAGCAGCAACAGAGAGGTGAGACGAGTGAGCGTCTGATTGGGACAAATGTCCCCTGCATTCATGTGCCAGAAGTTGAACTCTAAGTGCTGCATGACAATATTCTCTTTGGTTTAACATTCAAGTCTATAGCGGTGAATTAAGGGGACATCGGTATTATCCTTGGACTAAACAGAAGTGGAGGGGTTTGTGTTTGCTCACTCAAGAGTGAAATTGCTGGACGACATTAATAGCAAAACATAAAATGCTAAAATTTGCACTTATAGCTCCTTTGGACAGGGGTTATAATTCAGGGAGTGATGCAAAATAAAATCCCATCCTTGCTAACTTACCCAGTATTCTGTTACTTTTACTTCCTGTTAGCCTGGTGAAAGATCTTTAACAGGTAAAATATAAGTGTGTGCATCCTTCCCTCACATCCTGTCATGTCCTGTCTCCCTTCCTGTTCGCACTCTACACCTTCAGGCTGCTCCCAGTCCTCTCTGCCATTGTGGGCTGTATCAGCAGGGGACAAGAGGCTGAGTACAGGAATGTGGTGGACAGTTTTCTGGAGTGGTGTGAATTGAATCACATGAAACTCAAAATCACAAAGACTACAGAGCTGGTGGTGGATTTAAGAAGATAGAAGACCCCACCAAACCCAGTCTGCATCAGAGGAACAGAGGCGGACATTGTTGAGGATTACAAATACCTGGGGTCCACATGGACAACAAGATGGACTGGACTAAAAACACTGAGGCTCTGTACAAGAAAGGTCAGAGGCGCCTGTATTTCCTCAGGAGACTCTTCAACATCTGCAGAAGCATGCAGCAGAAGTTCGTTGGTGGCCAGCGTGATCTTCTATGCTGTAGTGTCCTGGGGCAGCAGGGTAAATGCAGCTGATGCTAATATACACAATAAGCTCAGCAGGGAAGCTGGTTCTGTCCTGAGAGTAGAACTGGAGTCTGTGGTAGAGGTGTGAGAGAGGAGGAAGCTGAGGAAACTACTCAGTATTCTGGAGTGTGCCTCTCATCCCCTGCACGCCACACTGAATTCATGTCAGAGCACCTTCAGCGTAGACTGAGACCTCCGAGGTGAACCACAGAACGCCACAGGAAGCCTTTTCTACCTGTGGCCATCAAACTATATAACTCCTCCCTCTTCTGCAGGAAGGACAGCTGAAACATTGCACACCTGACAACAATAACAACCGAATCATGTGCAATGCTACTTCTTTCAACATTGTGCAATATTACATTTAAATTTCATGTGCAATACTACTTTCAATATACTATGTGCAATATATATTTTTATTACTTTTCAATATCGTTGACTATCACTCTCAACATCCTGCACCATATTACTTTTATATTAGAATTAGCTAGTTGTGGTAATTTGATTTAAAAAGGTCAGTTAATATTTACAAGTTTAAAGGAAGACACATTACTCTAACAGTAATTTGATTTTTGAATCGTTTTTATTTTACTTGGCCATATTTTAAAATGTCTATCTCCATTTCCACCAAAAACACGATGGAAGTAAATTACATTTCACAAAAATGAAAAAGAAAATTCAACAGCAAAGTGTCTTTCCAGAAACAGCATCCTTGTTTCTCAGACTTCACTGAACTACATGTCATTGTCTCCTTTCTACCACAGAAATAATCTCTGTAACAAGCTTGTTAAGTACAGCTCCCGTATCATTAGGATTTCAGTCAGTAATGTTGAGATTTTTCACACAAAATCAAAAATATCATAGTGGAACTAAAAGAAAAGTTCATCAGCATTCACGCTCATCCTCATTCATTTTTTCCTTAAAATGTCATGGCAATCAATCCGATAGTTCAGGGATTCCCAAAGTGTGTTTGTGTTTGACGTATTACAAATACGTTTCTCATCAACATATCTTTGCCATACTCTAGTCTTTATTATTTTTCTGGGGTGCCTCACGGTGGGGGCGGCTGGAGACCTCGTGTCCGGTGCCAACGGGTGAGCGCCCGCCACTCGGAACCACAAAACCAAGTCCCGGATTTCACCCGGGGGACATTCTGGAGGTATTGTGGTAGCCGCGTAATGTTCCTCGGTGCTGTTAGGTCTGGAAACAAAGGATGAAGAGCTGCGAGGCCACAGGACCTCTCCCTGCTGCGAACTTCTTACAGTGGAAAAATGAGCTGGAACCGGTTCAAAAATTAATAAAAATGTTTAATGTACTACATGAAATTCACTTATAAGCTGCATTAACTATCAACAGTAATGTTCTCGAGAACAGAGACCACACGCACGCATCTCACTCACAGGTCTGAATTCAGGTGCTGAAAAACGAGAGCGGATGTGGTCTGTACAATTCTCTACAGAACAGTCTTTTATACGTCGGAAATGTCCGAAACAGTCATAAAACATCTGAATGACCCTCCGTGGCGATCTGTGGTTGGCTCCTTGCAAGACATTTCTTCTTGACTCCACCTCTGGTCAGCTGTCCTCCCCACTGACCCCATGCTCCATTTGCTGCATGTCTCATCCAGAATCCCTGTCTGACCCTCAAACTATTCTTACAGTGTTTTAATACCTTTAGTGACTATACTTTTATGATTCAATACATTCAATTAGTTAATATACTGTAACACATAATATCTTCTATAAGCAAGAATATTGTAAACATATTGTGACTGACATATTATTATTATTGTGACACTTCTACTCATCACTAGGGGGTTATATAACTTACTTATAATGCGTTTAATACTGAAATTCTCCACAGTGCTCGGCCTGGATGAGCGCGTTTCTGCTGGAGACAGGCAGCGTGTTGTGGTAGTATTCTGACCGCGTAATAGGGAGAAGGAGAGGGGAAAAAAGGTTAAAATGTTGATTAGAAACGTATTTGTAATAAGTCAAACACAAATGTAATCAGGGAGAAAATACGTTTTTGGTCAAACGTAATTGAGAATGCATTTTAGTTTTGGGGGAACGTAATTTTTAGGAGACAGTTGGTGCAGTGAGGTTCTGGCTAACAGCTGTCTGAAGCCCTCTTATTTACGTCGATCGTCACCATGTACCAAGCATGCCAGTGCAAGTCAAAAGCCCCCTACATGTTTTATATCGAAATTTGAAGAGTTACAAAACAGCCCAAAACAACTCCAGTCTCATTCATGTGTTGGGTCTACAAAACACGCACTACGGGCTTCATATCGCTACCGCACACAATCGCCCAAGACGTGTGCTTGCCAGCTGCCAGAGAGATGGTGCAATGTATGATTGGGGAGAAAGAAGCAAAAAAGTTGGACATGATCCCGGTGTCCAACAACACTGTGTCGCGCCGCATCGATGCTTTGTCCGAAGACATCCTGGCTACATTAGTCGGTCATTAATTGTAAATTAAATGTGATAATCTGCCTCTGAGCCTGTGCGTGTGTGCTCGCCATCCTTATTGCTCTTTAAAAGTGACGCCTTGTGTAACTGAAAGCTATTGAAACTTTGTTGCAGTGTTTCAGGGCGTTTTCACACCCGTAGTTCGTTTGCTTTGTTCCGATTCAGGGATTAATATGATCCAATGTTGCAGTTGCCCCTTTGTTCGGTTTGTGTTCACACTGCAACATTTAACAGCGGACTAAATATTGTAAACAAACGCCACGCGCGAGCAAACTGTTCTCTCATTGGTCCGATATTTATGCGGCTCTGTTGCTTTTTTTTTTTTTATTAAGGGGGGGGGGGGGGGGGGGTGCGCAAACCCGGTCGGGATGTAGAAGGGGGTGCGCGGCCTAAAAAGTTTGGGAACCGCTGCACTAGAGGGAAGAGAGGCACCAGAGAACCAGGACTGAGCGGGGCAGTAAAATGAGAGGTTTCTAAAAGGAGTCTGGCGCTCGGAAACACAAGTGCTTTTGTCCACAGGGATCGCAAAAATAAACACAATGAAAGTTCCTCGTAGCAGCTTTAAGTAAAATACTAGAGTAAATGTACTTCCCACCACTGGCGGCACTACGTTTTGGTATCTTATAAATCTTATAAATGTATGAATAACTGTATGATCATGTTCTTTTCATATTTCTTTCTGTCACTGATTCTACTAGTATTCATGCGATGTAGTCTTGGTGAGTGTAATGTCTCTGAAACGCAGTGAAGATGTAAGCATGTATCAGAGCGCGCCATCAAGGTGGCCCTCCGATAACACATCTCTGTGTCCCAAATTGCCTGTCGAGAAGTCAAGCAGATTAGATGGAAAGGGTCCTCCTGAATCCAGCAGCCATTACTCTCAAAATAGAAACCGTCCACAGAGTCCATGTTGGCAAACACTCACGTGCACACCCACCACTCTGGAAGAACAGAACGTGTCCAAACAATCTATCAGGAGAGATTCTGTAGATAATGTCTTGCTTTGTTTTTTTCTTCCTCTTTTCAATGTAGTCTATATCACACACACCTTTTAAACCCTGGTTATTCTTTTTGTGCCAGCAGCACATCAAACACAGATAATAAAGTACTGCCATTCATAAAATAGCAGCAGGATCAGATCACAGTTGCACTCGTGAAATTTCAGTGCCGTGTGTTGTGTAGTCTGAAGCCGGAGCGGTTCATTTTTTTCACTCCTGTGACTTCAAATGGCTGCAAGAGATCGCCGTTTGAACAATGTGAACTTTAACACCCGAGAATCCTGAGAGGTGATGTAAGCGCACCGCCATAGCCCGGCAACCGCGTGATTCCTTTATACCAAAGGGATGAGGGAGAGGAGTGATTGAATGTCAGTTGATTGTGGTTTTTCCCTGGATGAAGAGTGTTTAGGAAACACTGCAGAATTCTGCTCCTTCAGACTCAATTATCCTCCTGTGAAGATTTTCCACCAGTGACCTAACTGACACAAGAATTTCATTCGGGTCCATGAGTTAAGTCTACAGCAGCTCAATTAGTGGTGCCGGGGTGTTCTTCTCTCTGAGTCGTTGGCTTATTAAGGCAGTTGGAGATTCAGCCAAAAGGGCTTTGGGGGATAATTTTATCCCAAAATGTAAATAACAACAGAAAAAATGAATATTCAACACTGAAAATAATCAATGCAAAGAGAAAAGGAAGGGCACACATGAGTGCAATGCATTTTAAAACTCATTTCATTTCCATTCTTGATCTCGGTAAATGTTGTGTGTATATGTCTTTCAGTTTAAAAAATTAAAAAAAATGTATTTAAAAATGCGTTAACGCGCGATAAAATAAATGTCGGCGTTAACTAATGAATGCGTTAACGCGAAATTAACGCGTTAACTTGCCCAGCACTACTATAAACACACGCGCACACACTCACACACACACACCTTGACCCAAACTGTATTAGTGAGCTGTTTTTAAAAACAAATGTCTTCAGTAGTAACCCCCCCACACAGTTTCTCTCATTAAAGGACAGGTTTACATCGTCCGTCTTGAAACAATACACACATGCCCATATATTACGACAGCTAATGGTTGCTGTAATTGTTCCTCTTACGCCAACCGTGTCTCCTACATGATTGCATTCCCATACAACTAAACTGCATTCTCGAGGGAAACATTTTCTTCCTGATTACGGTCAATGTTTTAAGCATGTTCACGTTGTAAATCGAAACAAAACATAACATAAATGAAACACAGTGACTTGTTTTTTTGAGGCGTTTAATAAAAAACATGGTTCGGCTTAAGTATGTTTGTTAGATTATTTAAGTTACAGGCGTAAATTAAAATAAGTGAATGTTTTAGTCATAATTAGGAGATCAGACTGATTATTCACACTGGTCATAAATAGATCCCTTCATAAAGGAAAACCAATGTAAATGACAGGGGTCACGATCTACAGACCTCCTTCTGTGCCAAAATACATTCCAATATTCAGCTGGAGCTAATATGAGGCTTCAGCATGTCTGGACCAGACTAAACAAAACGTTTTCCAAAGTTAGTCTTTTTAATGCAAATATCCTCTTTTGGCTGCATCTCTCTGCTGCGGTTCAGCAAGGACACGCTGTCTGGGAGTACAAAAATGAGTTTCATGTTAAAAAGTTGGGAATATATCCATTTGAACTCAGACTGCTGAGGCCTCGTATTAGTGTCAGCTGAACTATAGAACACATTTTTACAAGGAAATAGGGCACTGGATTTTTGTTCCCCATCACTAACATTGGAGACATGTGATGAGGAATTTCTTCACTGACAGTTCTGAAAGGAGCAACGATGACAGGAAATACATATTTGAATGTACATATGGGCGTAAAGGTTACATTTTGAGATGGACATAAAATGATCTGTGCATATCCTTTAAGATTGCCCTCTCACATTATGCATATAGATGGTATTCATTCTTGCTTTGTGATCCCTGAGGAAGGAGATACAACACATTGGCAATCAACTTCTTATCCTAAAGATGTTTTCACTAAATATTAATGAATTAATTAATGAAATGTAATCCTTTTTAACCGGTAATTATTGTCCAAGTATAGAAAAAAAATTGTATTTAAAATGTCTCTTTGTGTTTATAGAAACAAATTACTTTTTCAGTCATGGTTATATGTTATGTTTGCAATGTAGCACTATTTATACAAAGAAACCGCTCAATGGCAAGCGCTACTGCATTTGCAGTGAGTAGACTCTGTTATTTTAGTGTATATATTGTGCATTTTCTAATACTTAATATTTTTATTTCCTCTGTTACTTCGTTTGCAGAAGTATATCCTTGCTGCTGTAACGTACATATTTCCCCCTGGGGATGAATAAAGTATATATCTATCTATCTACATATACCCTCTAATCAGTGGATGTTTACCTAGCAACTGGTGTAATCAACCTGCTTGTGTTCTCTATATCATTAGTCTGACCTCCCACATATTGTAATTACCTCTTCAGAGAGGAAGAGTGTGCATACTGGAGAACACGATGTAGGTTGGAGGAGAAACAGCAGCTGTTTAATCAGACAGTAAAAGTGGCATTTGAGGAGAAGTTCCTGTTCCCTGCAGTGTTTCACATTCAAATCAAAGTCAATGCACTGAGTCTACATGAAGACAGGAAGCTGGGTGTTGACTCAGGCCTGATGGGTTCAGCGCCTCAGATGTGAGGTGTTAGGGGGGAAAAAAGCGGTCAGGCGGGCCAGCAGACAGGAGCTGTGCCCCCAGATGTGATTGCGCCTGAAGGGAACCTGTCTCTGGGTGATAAGCGTTAAACAGCAAAGCACCGGGTTGCTTAAGAGCATGTAGTATTTAGCTGTAGCTCAACACTGTGTATGTATGTTTGCCGTCAGCTCTGTCTCCGTAACACACAACACACAACCAAACTGCATTGGGAATAATGTTCTGAGGGGAAATTATTTTGTCTCATTTTCATACATTTCACTTATCATAAATAAGTTTCTACAACGATTGGGTCTTTGGAGTATTACAGTTTTGTGTTGCGCTTGTAGACGTCCTGGTTACAGACCCGTCCCTAAAGCCGTTTCCCACCCAGCAAATTAGCACGGAAATTAATAAAAACTGATTTTGTGGAACCTTATCAATGCTTGCACATGCAGATCTTTTAAATTGCAGCCGATCTCCACAGATATCCACGTGCACATTTTCCGCATGCACTCACTGCATTTGTTTGCATCGCACTAGTGAGAAACAGCTTTTATTCCATTTCTGAGATGCTACCTGGAGCACTCCAATAGAAACCAGGACACTGTGGCATGTAAACATCCAATTCAGGTTTCTGATAATTTTTTGGTACGGAGTATAGTGGTTGAGGCGTTGAAGCATCGAGACACAACAGATGATCAGAAACCTGGATACTGTTATAACCATGTATGGGCTATAAATAACCAAGTTTCTTATGTTCCATGTAAGATCAAAACCAAGACTCAAAAAAGAGATGCTAGTCCAAATGTAAGCCCACTCATTAAATGTATTGCAATTACCTCATATGTATACATATATATATTTGTTTTGTGCAATTGTTTGTTTGTTTGTGGTGGAGTCCGCCATTCCTGCAAACCTCCAATGCATTTCTTGCAGTTGTTAGCTCTGACTGCGATCATTCATCAAACAAGTGCATCAAGACCAACGTATTTTGGGCACTTTTTGATAGACCAGTTTTAAATGGACATTGTATGAATATTACTGTGCCCTGCATCGGCTGGAAACCTACTCCCGCTGTGTGCAGCATGAAATCAAATCAAGGTTGGTCATGGCAGGAGGGAAAATAGTTTCTTTGGCTGCACTGTAAACAGTTACACCAGTAGTTCAAGGAGTGCTTGCTGTAGTACCACACTTGCTGTTGCCACCAGTTACCATGTGTAGCCATATCAACCAGGATTTGAATCTTAAAGATTCAAGTTTAATATTTTAATTGATTACAATAAAAAAAAAACAAGAGAAACTAAATAAAATGTATTCCTTTTTTAAATATGTAATCTGATGCAAATAATCAAAATTATTTCAAAAGTAGCTTGTCAAGGCTGGCCACAGAGGCATGGGGAGGGAAGGGGCTATTCCCTAAAGTAAGTTGCTCTATTCGGCAACATATGAAAGTCAAACACAGCACAGACAGCGCCGAAATTGGATGAGTAGTGCGAGCTGTTAGATGAGATAGAGTCGACAAACACGCAACTAGTGTCTGGGGAAATAAGCCCCTGAAGTGAGACCCCGAGCAGCACACATAATCATGTTCTCATTTAAGCATACAGTACTTCAGCACTCAACTAACAAGTAAAGTTCTGTTTTTGCCGATGCACCGAGGAACACTAAAGGCGTTGGAAACGGGCTATTTTGTGAACATGTTTCCCGATGACAACATCAAGCATGACTACATTTCTCGCATGTGTTTTGACGACCAGCCATACTCATCTGGGATTCCTCCTCGCTGTTCAGTCTTGTAGTGTGAACACCACAACACTTTTAAAATCTGAGTACGAGACAGCAAGTTGTGTAGTGTGAAAAATACAGCGATTTGACGACTTTGAAAATCGTGTAGTGTGAACTTAGCTTGACTCACTACCTCGTTTGTCTGCTGTGTTTTGCCTCCGATATCGAAAACCTGATGTTGCAGCAGTAATACATTGCCTGTTTTATTTCATTTTTATTTTAACACATTAACAACAAATAGGACTGTTTCATAGAATGTTTCATAAGTACATGACATGTAACTAATGTCATGGACATAACTTATGTAACAAACGTTATTTGCACCTAAAACCTAGGTGATCAGTAGGTGATCAGTAGATCTGCCAATGGCAGACTTATACCCACAGTCTACATCAGGTAAGTCAGACCATCTGGACAGTGACTTGGTTTTGTACTCTACTAGGTAGTTATCTACTACACTGCTGGAGGACAGGTGGGTGGAAACAGATGTCTCAGATGTCTTCGCATAATCCCCAAAAAGAGGCTTTTGCTGGGAGTGTCCTCTGCTTGCTCCACACCTACAAACAAATCCATAGCAGCTGCATCAGCCGGTTGTTCTGTCTGCTGCGTCATCTTGTGATCCACCTCAGAAACAACATCAGCCTTCGGCCTGTTAAAGTCTGACTTACTGTCTGGGCATCATCTCCAGACTCAACAGTAACAGTTGCCACTGGCAACCATTTTGAGTAATTGTAAACCAATTCTTGACCTTGATTGCATGTAGGCATCTTTTTTTAAATGAATAATGTTGAAACCATTGTAGTTGTTCGACTGTAGGGTGAAAAGCTGACTAATCCCTCAACATCACAAATGAATGTCCAAATAGATTCAATGAAAAAGAACCAGATGAACCTGAACAAAAAACAAGTGGTCAGGTGATAGCACAAGTATCCGGGCATCTTCAAGTTGAAAATTATACTGCAAGCATGTACAACATGTGTAAATGTCACATTTTAATTTTTAAGCTGATGTATATCTGCACAGTATCTTTTCCACTCAAAATATAAAGTGACAACCATAATTTCAGTTTCGGCAAACAAAAGCTGCTGCATGGTTAACCGCCTGGCATCCACTTTTAAAAGTTAGTGTTGAGCCCTGCATCTTGAATCTGGGAACCAAGAGGTTGGCCTCAAAGTAGTGGCCAGTAGGGTCATCGGAGATTGGTTGGAAGCTTTCAAACAACTGTGTCTCCAATGATGTTGCAAGCCTGCGAGCCTTTAGCAGAGCTTGAACTGTGTAAATTGACATCAAGTTACACAACGAAGCTCTGTCAGCCTGTGCACACACGGGATTACTGAGGACAGAAGGGAACCATCCTCACAGACAGACAGGTTGCTTCCTCAGAAGGCTGGCATATCTCTACTCTGGCCTCCACTAGGCGCCATTGGTGGTGTGAGAATGAGGCGGCTTAAATCCATCAGTATCCCCGTTTCTTCCTTAGCAGCCATATGTGGAATGCAGAACTCTACCTGGTGGACACATCATGCACCACGGCATTCACAGGGAGGCCAATCTCCTCCTGGATTGCTTTGCGTTTCACAATGGCTTTGTTTGAGCGATGCACAAATGCTGTGATTTTCCACGGCTCACTTTTTAGCACTGTTTCAGAGCATTTGAAAATAACAAATACAGGGAGTGAGCCATGCACCTGATGAAATAGTCACCATCAGCGATGTCCTTCACCTTGTTTGAGGCATTGTCCGTCACAAAAAACTGCACAGAAAACAGACCATTGACGTCATTTTGCCATGCTGCTGTGAGGTTCTGGATCACATATATTCAGAGCAGTGTGCTCCGCATTGATCATGGCCATGTTGAGTTGGTCAGATCCAGTAAGGATTAGTGGAAAACTTGCTGGTCCAAATGTCTGTGGTACAGAGCTTAACATCATCAATGTTAAGCTCTGTATGCTTAACATTGACTTTCTCACATTTGCGTTAACATCTCTGTACGGGGTTGGCACAACTGTACATGGGACATGAATGTGTGAGGGTAACCTGGTGCAGTAACTTGGAGCTTACAGAAACCACTGTTTTCCACAACTGAGTAGTGCAAGAGGTCCTGTCCAATCATTTCACATCATAACCCATCCAATCATTACACTTGGGACGAATGTAATGATTGGACGGGCTTAATTACAGTCCTGCTGCAGCCATAGATACCAGCTTTCTCATTCTTTTTTGTCAGAACATTTGATTCATTGATTGCTGTCAGGATGTAATGAGAATAAAAAAAAAATATCAAACATGGTTTTGAAGAATATTACCAACCCTGCCTTTAGCTAAATACATCTCATAATAAAATTGCATTCATAAAAAAAGACGAGACAATCATGTTTGAAACTGTTATTTTACCAATACAATTGCCAAATTATGTCAATTGATCATAAACAAAATATATTCAAGTGAAGTTTTCACATAAAGCTTATTATTATGCAGTATTTCATGACACATCACACTTAAAAAAAGGGTAACAAAATATCAAACCGTTTTGTGATTGAATTGGTTATATATGTGCAGGTAGATATTGTAACACTACAAAACATAGTATTCAAACTGTAAGTGATTAATGATGAAAGCAGAACAATAAGCTCTATTAGCTGAGGTGAAACAAGAACATACTGCTATAGTACTGCTAAGTATTATGCTGCAATGCACCCACCAATTAGAACATATAAAACGTTTATTTTTACTCCATCAAAAATCAAAATTATTAAAATAGACCTTGTAGTTAGAGCTGGGGACTCTCTTGAGTATGGGAATGCAGTTTTCGAGCAGAGGCCTAAAAAATAGGACTAGGCGGCATAGGGCTAGAGAGGTTAATGCCCTAAATAACTTTTTTTTTTTTTGACAATTTGTTTACATATGTGTACAGGGCAAAGCTGTGTTCTCTCTCAAGAATCACCAAGATGCCGTCTGGGCAGGAAACGGTCTTTTAGAGGATCTGGACGAGTTCAGCTCAGGGCCGAGCAGCGTGGATTAGATAAAAGAGGGGGAGGTGGATCCAGACTGGGCCCTGAGGGAACGGTGCAGCATAGAGAGTTCCCCTCAATTATATCTGATAAGTGCGGTGCGACAGGTGAAAGGCAATCCCTGAGAGATCCCCAGGTCAGCCTGGATGATGAGGAGTATCTGCCGGTTGACAGTATCAAAGGCAGCAGATTGGTTGAGGATGAAGAGCATCTGAGCAGGAGCGGTTCTAGCAGAGTGCAGTTCTTCAGTCTCAGCTGAATTGGCCTCAAAGTCAGATGAAAGTCTGTTAGAGATACTGAGAATTATACTAGTACTTGAGAAAATGATTAATCCTTTGTAGTCCGGTAGTTTGTATGCAGTCAGAAATCAGTTTGTGATAGAAGAATGAGAAACTGTGATGTTCATTACCAACAAAGAGGGATGAAATCTAAACTAAAGTAACATTTACTTTTTGCTTGTTACATGCCCTTGTTACTCCTATTACGCAAAAAAGTCCGCTAAAATTAGTTATTTATTCACGTTAGTTACATTTTTACGGTTGTAACGTTGCTACATTATTATGGTAGGGACCAAAACAGAGCTAAAAGAGAGTCCTTATTGGACTTACATTCATCAGGGGGACACAAACACACATGCATGAGCTACACTAACACATCTTGCAACACATCTTTATATCACTCTATCAGTCTCCATGCAAGACGAATCACACTTACTCCACACCTCAAACACCTTTGTTTCAGCAGTGTTTTAATTCTAAAGGGACTTCGGTGGGACATTTTTGTGACATAGCAGCTTACTCTCCATTATGTGTGTTGCATGAAACATTCAGGAGATTTATTTTTTGTAACAAAATAATTTGGAAAAATCAGTTTGAACATTTATATACTCACCTTCAAAAGGCAGGCTTGTGTAACTTTGACAGAGTTTATCCTTCATATTGATTACTAAACCAGATGAGTGCCATGCTGATGCATGAGTGGTATGACATGTCTATGAGAATAATGAATGGGACTGTGACTCCTGAAAGCGGGAGCGCAGAAAAAGATCTACCGAAGTTCCTCACCAGCTTTGAAGTGGAGAAGAAAATGATTTCTGCTGTAATTCATTTTCCAAAGTTATACAATCCGGCCTCCGAGAAATTATTGGCTATGGAATGTCTTAAAGTTTCATACATCTTGACCTTTACCCTCTAGCAAAGTGCTCGCACCTACTCAGCTTCTTGCTTTGCTGTAGCGCTATTGTTCGTGTAGAGTACCCTTTGGCCCCATCACTAGCAGGGCATGAAGTAATTAAAGAAAACAAATCTAGCATCCATGTGGTGGCAGCCTCTCGGAACTCCTGACTATGTGCCTTTTCAGGTTGGCCACATATTTAATTTTGCAGTCAGGTATGCCTGCTGCATTCTGTCTTCTCAGCTGGATGGCACTCTAGAAATATAGACTGTTGCATTACTGCTAGCCCGCAGCAGGCGATACATAAGGAGGCAGTCAATAACAGCCAGACCATTACACTGATAGATAAGGAGCTGAAATTAAAAGAGATCTAAACACTAATGAGGGAGATAGGCGGGGACAGAGAGACAGCTGTTTTGCCTCCACCATCGATTCACCAGAACTGACATTTCACCTTACATGCATGCAGACAAACTGAATAAGAGGAAGCAGTCAGGAAAAAAAGGGGGGGGGGGGGGGAGGCAGAAGCTTAAAGATTTATTTTATAAATACTTTGGACTGGTGCTGGCAGACGGGGACGGCTGGGCTTTAATGAAACTGTCAGGCCATGTGAAAGCCTAATGAGGTTCCCCTAACGCTACATTAACGGTAGCCCCTCGGCCACCTTCTCATGCCAAATATAATTACAGCATCATTACGGGCTCCATCCAGGTCCCTACGGAACACACTAACCCCCCCCCCCCCCCCAAAATCCCTGCTTTACCAGCTTCTCGAGCCCCCTCAATCCCCTATAATCACACCATTTCTCTGCATTGCGGCAGCAAAAACTAAATATTGATAGTCATTAGTTTTCCCACGTCCTTCCTGTAGTACCATTTTACCGTGGAATGAAAAGAAGAGGGAAAACAAACAAAGTGCTGCATAAAGAAGAGGGAGGCGGGGGTGAGTGGTGGAAATGTAAGCAACTGCCATCAAATTAGAGGTGAAGAAGTTTATCTTGTATACTTATCATTAGGGATGTCCCTGAAACTTAATGTGATATCCGGCAAAGCAAAAACACATATTAGACAAATGCTCTTATTGGATTTTATATCCTGTTTGTACAAAAGTCACAACTGAGTCTTGCCAGACCAAACTGTTGATTGTTTTCACTTTGTAACCATATAACAAGTTACAAACTTGGGTTTTCCTTCAATTGTGCAGGAGTGTTGTCTATGCTCCTTTCATGGTCTACAAAAGTACCTATCTACTTGCGTTAGACAACACAACAGTTTGTCTGTTATAGCAGCCTTTACAGACTCAAGCAGCAGTCCATGGCCCACAATGGTGTTTAGTCCCTGGTTAGTGGAGTGCAGCAGCATGTCGGGCAGCCTCTGACCTCGCTCAGCTGTCCAGGCTGGACCCACGGGAGGACTACACTGCCGTGTGCAGTTTACTGACAGGCAACTTTACAATGGGGTGGTTGTCCTCCTGTCCTCCCTCATTTTTAAATCACAGCAGCCACTGATACACATGAAAGAAGTCTGAACTGTTGCCCCTTTCAGGATGACATTGTTCCTCATCGAAATGCATCATGCCTATGATCGTTACAATCACATGCTTTGCTGACACATGCATCTATCCCAGTCCACAAACACCTTCCTAAGATGTTTTGTTAGGCTATTCCAATGTCCCGCTACTTCATTTTTTGCTTCTGAAGTACAAAAGTCATATTTCCTACAGTCACCGCTTCTTTTTATCAGCAAAGTGTAAACATAGGTTGTTTTCGGCGTCCGAACAAAAGACGTGTGCTGTTGTTTGTCTCGATGTTGTAGCGTAGAAGTGTTGTCCTTTTTTTCCAGGGTGCCGCTGGCTTCCATTCATGCAGACACTTGAAACAGGCTTGGGTCGGGGATTCATTTAAAGTTAGCATAGTTGTTTGAAAGGTTTGCATTGTGATGTTTCTACAATATAATAGTTGGCAGAGAAACAGGCAATCAAACCCAAAGACACACCATTGTGAACAGAATTTGACAGCTCCTACCAGTATATTCAGTTCAGAAGCAAATCATTGTTGTAATTCATTATAAGTGACTGTAAAACAAGGCATCAATATAACAGCCGTTGGATTGGCAAGTTTTATCCCAATCCAAGCACAAATATCTCAACAAATCCAGATAGGGATGCAAATATTGACTTCTGTAAACATCCCTAGTGATTATTTAAAAAGTCCTCCACTTGTAAGTTTCATTTTGACCAGAAAGGACATCCACTCACAGACTGTGAAATGCTCCACAGCCTTTGTTTGTCAAAGGCTCAATTCAGATCCAACAAAGCGAGGTGCTACTTTGCATAAAGTTTCCCAGAGCTTTCATTCCATTGGTTTCCTATAACCTTACTTTTTACAAGATGGAGCTTAGTCAGCAGCTCATGCACACAATGCTCACCTCTCCCAGAGACAAAGAAAGCGCCTCCATTCAGAGCTCAGACACGAGTTAGAGCAAACAAGTCTTTTTATTGATTACCTGAGACAGGAACCTTTTCAATGAGCTCAGAAATCTATGTGCATTCACTGAGAAACATGCACGAAGCGAGCATTGTATGCCAAAGCATTATACACAACCCATCCATAATAACACGCCAGTGAGAGAGAGGAATTAGCCAGACAAATCCCTCAGACTCAGATGAAGGATTCTGTGTAAAGAAACGTGAGATCTGTTGTAATCTAGAGAAAGTGTTTGTGTAGAAAATAGGAGATTTTGGTGCATAATACACGATAGACCTTCAAACTCGCAAAATAAACGTTGAAAATCCAATTCAGTAGGAGAAGAAAACAGGAACTCTTATGCTGCGTTCACACCAAACGCGGCGCGAATTTGCGGCGCGAGTAGATTACATACAAAGTCTAAGCATAGACGCGATGGCGTGGCGGACGTGAATTAACATGTGAGTTGAAATTTTTTTTCAACTTCGCTGTGGCGCGACTTCCTGCCGTTGTTGAATCAGGAAATAAATACTATAGCCATCTGTGTTCACCCAGAGCTCTACGATACCTCATATCAATAGAGACCGGACCAAACTATGTGTATACATGTGTGTGTAAACCATATAGTACAAACAATGAATCGACACTGCCGTATTTACGTCTACATGACGTTATTGAGTGCTGGTGGAGCTGCTACAATGTTAGCATAGCCTATCACCAATCCATCAGAGCTCCATTGAGAAGACAAGTAGCCTACAAATCCCTTTTTGTTGGAGAAGACAAGTATAAATCGGCATCATTACGTAGTTATTTCGGAGTCCCTTTTTGTTGGAGAATGTAAGAAATTTGAGTGTAGAACTGTGTGTTTAGAAGTTATAATAAAAGTGTTTAATGATTCATATTTAAGAATTCATAATTAGTCATAATCATAAGTGTTTTGGAAATGCATAATTAAGATAAGCATAAAGGTGTTTTAGGATTAGTAGCTAGAAGTAGAATTTGAGACATGAAGCTTTTGCCAAAAGTTGCAAAGTCTTATCTTTTATATAGAATGTATTAAGAACGAAGGGACAGAGAAGCTTTTAGACAGGCGATTACAGGGGGCACCTGGGACCTGGGAGTTAGCCAATAGGAATTGTGATGGACAAAAGGGGAGGGGTTTCAAACAGGATGTGGGAGGTTTTATTTAAGTCTTTTTTCTCGTCTTGGTGTGGCTCTCAGTGGACACACGTTTTTTTACGGGCTGAAGAGCTAAATATGAGTTTTTTTGCGCGGGGGTTTTCTTTTGTTTAAATATTCCATAGAAGTCGTGTACTTCACTGTATAATTGTATTTGCTTCAGTAGGATTAAATTCCTTTTAAATGTAAACCAGTTTCGGTAACGTGATTGCGATGCGGCGCTGCTGAAGACTGCAGCACCGCGTGCGTACAGGCTCGCTCTCACGGTGGGGCAGTTCTGGCCCTCACAAGAAGACAAGTACAAATCGGCATCATTACTTAGTTATTTCAGAGTCCCTTTTTGTCGGTTTATTGCCGTTAAATCACAGCCAAATCTGTTTATTTTGTGTTCCTACAGCTGTAGTAAACAGCCGACGTGTGGCTTGCTAGACACAGTGAATACAGCTCGATAAAATCCACGGAGCTCCTCTGAACAATATTATGAACCCAGACATGACGGCGTTTAGTTTCCCGGGATATCTGTGACTTCCACAACACGTATTAAGCAGAAATAGAGGTTATTTTTTCCATGGTTAATGGCGGACAGTTTAACGGCTTCCAGGTCGATAAACCACACCCTCTCTCCGGCGCGATTCGCGGCGCGTTTGGTGTGAATGCGGCATTAAGACATGAATTCTTCTGCTTCTTCACAACTGATTGCAAGGTGCTTGATCAGTCCTGCACTATGAAGGGCGTTCAACATATCCATGGTATCTTTTTGTTATCTGGCTTAATTAACAACAACTGCGATCATGTTAAGCGGTCAACTTGGTAAATCAAAGTAAGGTTTCTCAATCTGGCTATGGGTGCGTTTTCATAAAAGGGGCAGTGTTTTGCAGCAGATGACCAATCACAAACATTGACAAGTCAACTGGCAAAAGAGCGGCATATTGAACAAACAAAGAGCAAACTGTAATATTAGAAGGATAAGAATAAATTCAACTCATAAGCCAGGCTAAAAGTAATGCAGGTGCAGTTGCCAAATGCAGAAAGAACAGCCTGTGTGAATGTGTTAATTAACACCTCTGCCCCATCTAGAGCATGAGTAGAGCTAGAGGAGAGAGGGGCAAGTATTCAGAGTAGTATTGATCAATCGCATTCGAATCAGCTTCGGTGAGGAGAGCAAAAGAAGCGATGCATAAATGTAGGCGACTCTGTCTTAGTAGTAGTAGAGCGGGTTGTCCTTCAATCAGAGGATTGGCGATGCGATCCCCTGCTCCACTAGTCCATGTCGATATATCTTGGAACCCACCGTTTTGATAGGTTTAATATTTGCTTGGCAACTTGTGAAACAACCCGGTCGTACACATCGTCTCAAATTGCTAATCGGACTGTAAACAATCAGCACCAGAACCCCAGAAATGTAGCCCCTCTCCCCAAGAGGCGTATCCGTCACCAGACCGATAGCCGATAGGTTCCGAGATTGGTGCGAACACATTTATGCACTACAGTACCAGGAGTGAGTACGGAAGAACGCACATTGAGAAACAACACAAGAGTCTTCAGCCAAGCTAGCAACTCTGTGGGACTGCACAATGCGAACGCTAGCATGCGCTACAATGATAAAGCTAACATGATGATTTTTAGTGGAACTGTGTTTACCATGTTCACCTTACTTTATAATATCAGCATGTTTGTTTCTAATTACGACAAAGTATGGCTGAAGCTGATGGGAAAGCCATTAGTTTAGCAGGTATTTGGTAGTGAAATATTGGATGAATGAAATTGTGGACCTGATGACTGTGCTAGATGGAAAAGTCAGAGGATCCTTAAACTCATCACATTTCATCCTGAGAACATGAACATGTGTACTGAATTTCATGGCAATCAGTCTAAAATCACAAATATCATACTGCTAGCATAGCTTCAACGTCAACAGTGTTTAACCATTATTTAACTAAACTACCAATCTTTCCCTGAACCAACGTGTGTGTGAAGCCTTAATCCAGCCACACACGGGATGAGAACCCAGATGTGCGCAGTCAAAGTCCTGCCGGAGAACATAAACCACACAGCAATTATGGTATGTTTCCTCCAAAAACATATACATATTAGGCTACACCATTCAGTAGTATAGAAGGAGTATAGTATGAACTTTTTTATGTGGAGATTTTGTAGAAAGAATAATAAAAAAAACTGACAATGAATTGAATATGGAGTTGTGCAGAATCAACCAATACCAACGTTCTCTCTGCCAATAAGGATTTTACTTTTTTAAACTAAATTAATTTCTCTCTCAAGAAAATGATGAAAATGAATAAATATTGGTCTCACTTAGCTGTCAGCTCAAATTACCTCTGAAACTTCTCAATAATTTATTATGACAAAGCAAAGGATGAGCAGGGTGCTTGAAATGTGCAGAACATAATACAAATGCCAATACTGTGAAATTGCTTTGACTAAAAAAACGTGTGTTCTATTTCATCCTTACTGACCGCCAGAGGCAGTGCTTCACACTGGATATCTTCCGTCTCGCGCATGCGCAGGTCAAATATTTATATCAACAAAGTCACGTGTGACCTCGGATGACCCCCGTCGTCTATAAGTTCCGGTGTCATCCTGAGCTCAGTCCTTTTTCATCTTCTCGCTGCGCAGGTTAGCTACCATGGTAGCATAAACAAAGATGTGTCTACGATCAAGATATATTAGAGCTTGTCGCTGTAGCCTTGTGACCACCGGTCGGAGTTGCGGTTCTCTCGCCCTCCAAAGGCTGCGACGAGCTGTCCCTCTTCGGAGGGAACGGTGTGTTCGCCGTTCGGACATCGAGCCCCGGACTGGTGGACGCCCCTATCATCGGTCGTCACCAGTCTGATAAGGGCCACCTAAGTCGTGATAACAGCAATCGGTAAGATCGATTAACATTGTTTTCTATAACCGTTGTTTGTTTTCCACGGTTGGCAGAGCGCTTCCGCTCTAGTTAATCAAGTGGCTCGCGAACGACCGCGTAGAAGTACGCTGTCGGCCCGCCCTTCACAGTGTTACGGCTATCACAGTTAGCAGAGTGTTCCTGCTCAGGCGAACTTGGTGAGACACTAGTTCGACTAGATCGGCATTGGCGTTGTGTCCATTGAGATTTAATCTTTACATCTGACGTAATTCGCAGTTAGCAGTGTCTTCACTCAGGCTAACTTGGTGAGATGCTAGCTGGGACTGTGTCCATCAACTTTGTAAACCTTACGGCTGTCATGGTTAACAGAGCATCCCCGCTCAGGTTAACTCAGTGAGAAACTAGCTAAACAAAGCTGGGGCTGTGGCTGTGGCCATCAACTTTGTAGCATTACAACTATCACAGTTAGCAGAGTGTTCTCGCTCAGGCTAACTCGGTGAATGCTAGTTATACTAAATCAACATTGATGTTGTTGGGATCAATAGGGGCTTGTTTGAGTTATTAGCATTTAAGAAACTGAATTCTGGACATCAATAGAATTATTAATGTGATTAACAATTATTCATGATTATTAATAATAACGGGGCACCACCCTGCGAACAGGGACCAATAACCAAACGATAAAACTAAGTCTCATAATTAGTGTTCACTCGTAATGTCAATAGTCGGGTACGACTACACAAGTGACCGTGAAGGATTGAGTCCGTACACAGGCTACAACATGCAGATTATTACATACATATGCACAAGTAATCAGACGACTGCTCTTTAAAATATAACAGGGTTTATTACATCAGAATAATAAATGATCAGATCAATTAATATTGCAATCAACAACGCTATTATACAATTGTATGTGCCTAATATCTAAACAAATGAATAAAATGGGTGAGGGTGTATATATGTAAGAGTGTGTGTGTATGTATGTGTGTGTGTGTGAGGATCTCTATGTGTGCAACGAGGGCTTAACGCTACCTCTCAACCACCACCAGATGGCGTAGTCGAGTGACTTGGGCAAAAAGGTGGATGGGCTGCTGTATGTAACCACGTGTGTCTGTGCACCACGTGTGTGCGTGCGTGTTACGCGAGAGGAGGAACGAGAGCAAGAGAGAGACAGATATCAAAGCTTCTGCGTGTGTTGTCGAAGCGAGTGTGTGAACAGCTGGTCTCATCCTGCCCAGGCCTGCCGCTGTCGTAGGAACTGGCGGCGGCGTGTGCATGATAGCACCGGTTCTACACTCCGCTCACAGAGCTGATTTAAGAAAAGAGGATATCACACGGTGTAATAAAATAAATGAAAATTCCCAAACAAAACAGATCTTTATCGCTGTGGTGAGATGAGAGTATTGTCTTCCTATCACCCCGAAACTCGGTCGGCGAGACGAAGGTCCGCCACCGTAGGTTCAGTCTTTCAGTGATAATACACAAACTTTCCATTCACCAGCAGTGATGAAATCTAATGCAGACAGCAGTCAATACACAATATATAGCGGGGCTCCGTGGTCCGCGATAATTGCACAATGACGCGGTGTAACAAGACAGTGATTGAACACAACAGGGTGCGGGAATAATAACACATAAATGTATAAGCTAATGATAATGCTAAGCTAGTGCTAAGCAATTGCTAAGCTATGCCCAAGATGCCATGATGAACTCTTACTTTGGAGAAGCTTCGTTCGATGGGGCTCGTTCCCGTGATGGGAATCGATCAGTCCCCGAGTGTTGACTTGGGAGCGCTCTCGGAGCGGTCCTCAGGAGTCTGTCGCACCCAGTAGCGTGGCTCGCTCTGGAGTGGACGCAGGCTCGGCGGACATCGGCGCGGCATTGCCGGCACGGGGTCGGACCTCTGTGGAGCGGCTCGCTTTGGAGCAAGCGCGGGTCTGATCTGTTCTCGCTGCAGCGGGGACAGTGAAACTTCGGGTGAGACGGCGTGGTCCGTGCGTCCCCGGTAATCATCGGTCAGGAGAGGATTAGACGTCTTCCTGCCGGAGGGTTGGATGAGGACTCGCGGTCCTCATCGGGGGCCTTCTGTTGTCAGCGTGGCGCTGGGGGGGGGGGGGGAGAAGGGCCCGGTGCCTCTTCTGGCCCCAGGACGAAGTCCAGAGGGAAGAGAGCGTTTGTGTGCTCCCTGCTCGACGGAGGTCGAAGGGAAAAAGCGTGGAGGTGTCGGCTGCAGGCACTTTTGTTGGGCACTGGTTTAACCACAGGGGTCCTGGTGCTGTCTTGGCTCTCGGCCAATGAGATTGCAGCGGTGCATTCAGGAACAATAGTTTTTTGGGGGGGGAGAAGTTCACACCCGAGTGTGAAATTCCTCCCAGAGGAGGTTTGCTCTCATCAAACCACAATCAGGATGAAACCTTTGCTTGCAAAAGGGAAGGCCTGATTCTCTTTGTTCCCAGCACATGTTGAAGCCATGCTCAGACCCCAACAATGTTGTGCCCATTGATGTTTTTACGCATTGCGGCTGTCGCAGCTGGCAGTGGCCTCACTCAGGCTAACCTGGTGGGACACTAGCTAGACTAAGTAATGCTGGATTGTGTCCATTGATTGCTGTAAACATTACGCCATATCAGTTAGCAGAGCGTTTCGCTCCGGCTAACTAGACTAAGTTAATGCTGGATTGTGTCCATTGATTGCTGTAAACATTACACCATATCAGTTGGCAGAGCATTTCGCTCCGGCTAACTAGACTAAGTTAATGCTGGATTGTGTCCAGTGATTGCTGTAAACATTACGCCATATCAGTTAGCAGAGCGTTTCGCTCCGGCTAACTAGACTAAGCTAATACTCTGATTGTGTCCATTGATTGTTGTAAACATTATGGCCATATCAAGTAGCGGATATCAGTTAGCAGAGTGCCCTCGCTCAGGCTAACTGGTAGCACACCAAGAGTTACAGCAACTGTCCAAGTGAAGAGAGTGTCCTCGCTCCCCTCTCACTGTAAGGACTGTGTTCTTTTTTGTCCGTTTTTCACAGTAGCAGAGTGCTCTCGCTCAAGCTAACTGGTGGGACACCAATATCTGCAGCAACTATCCTAGTGAAGAGAGTGTCCTCGCTCCCCTCTCACTATAAGGACTGTTTTCCTGACCTGTTTCCACAGTGGCAGAGTGCTCTCGCTCAAGCGAACTGGTGGGACACCAATATCTGCAGCAACTATCTTAGTGAAGAGTGGCCTCGCTCCCGTCTCACTGTAAGGACTGTTTTCTTTGGCTCTGTTTCCACAGTAGCAGAGTGCTCTCGCTCAGGCTAACTGGTGGGTCACCAATATCCGCAGCGGCTGTCCAGGTGAAGAGTGTCCGAAGGATCACTCTCCTCTGACTGCCCCCTGCCTGTTCTCTCAACATTCAGCAGAGCGCTCCCGCTCAGACTGTTTTGGAATGCCGCATCAGCTAGTGGGACAAGGGTTCCACCAGAATCGCGGCCATGTTAAACTCTCCCGGCTGTAGGACCTGTATAGCTCCTCTTCAGCCTGAGGACGGCCCTGACCTCTTGCCTTAGCCTCGAGCTTCTGAGGCAGGGCCTCTCGGAGAACCCAGGCAGGACCTGCGGCATCACGCCTTGAGCAGTAAGGTCTGCTAGGCTGGCCGAAGTGGAACACCTGATGCGTGAGGTCTACCTCCCCCTGTCAGGGCAGCTGAATCCAGCCCAACCTATCCTGGTGATTTGTATGGCGCTGGCACGCCTGGCATACACAGCAGCTGGGACATCCACCTGTGAGTGCCTTCTTCAGGCACTCGCTGTCCTTTCCCCCTGCAATCACAGGGCGTGAACATACTGCCGTACTTGGACGACTGGCTGACCTAGGCGCCATCCCGGCTTCAGGCGCCACAGGACACTGCTCGTCTTCTCTCACGTGGGCCTCAAGGTGAACATGGAGAGGAGCTACCTGAGCCCTTCTCAGAGCATAACCTTCATTAGTGTGGCCCTATGAGGGCCTGTCTGTCTCCCCAGCATGTGGACAACAACCCCCACAACCTCTCCCCCTTCCGAGGGGGCAGACGGTTGCCCTACATCCTTTTCTCCGACTATTGGGTAAACTGACAGCTGCCTCAACTGTCGTTCCCTTGGGTTTGCAGATGGCTGAACAGCCTTCACTTTGATGCCAAGTGGCACAGATACAGGGCAATAATATTATCAAAACAGTGCCTATTCACTATTCCCATGGAGGGAGAGTGCATATCTGGCAAACAGTGTCCCAGGAACCGAGCCCCAGGGGCTCAGTTATGTTCTACCAGGAGATTGTCACAACAGATACCTGCCTCTCAAGGCGGGGTGTGACAGAACAGGACAACCTGGGGGCAGTTGTCTGCTGAAAGACCACAGGTCCAGGTTCTAGAGCTAGCGCTCAAGCACTTCCTTCCATATTTGAAGGGAAAGTATGTGCTTGTCCGGTTGGACAACACCTCTGCTGTGATTTCCCATAAACTGTCAATGGGGCACCAGATCTGCAGAAGTTGCTACAGGGATCACCGTGCCCTTCTGACTTGGGAGGCCCCTCGCAGCCTGTGGGCAATGTACCCACCAGGAGAACGGAACCAGGTTGTGGTTTTCCTGTTCCGTCACAAGCCTCCACCGTGAGAGTGGCGGCTGCATCCAGACGTGCCGACCCACTGCCCCCACTGGGTCTCCCCGACGGGGAGGACCAGCCCTCTGGGTCAAGATGCCCTGGCTCACACGTGGCCAGAGGATCTTCTTATGCCTTTCCACCATTCCCTCTGATTTTGCTATTAGCTTGTCAGAGTTCTTCCCCGACAGGAGGGATCTCCTGTCGCAACTAGAAGGTCGGATTTGGCATTCCAATCCCTGCCGCCTTCAACTATGGATCACGGGAGGGCCCGACCGGATGCTGAGTGGCTGCATAGAACCAGTCTGACTGACTGTTCTGAATGCCAGTGCGCGGTATACCTGCCTGCAGTACAAAAAACAGGTGGAAGCTGTTCTCTGACTGGTGTGCGGCTCAGAACAAGGTCCCAGTACAGCGCCCCGTGCCTGCTGTACTGAGTTTCTACAGTCCCTCCTAGATAAGGGCCGGTCTCCCCTGCATGGGACCTACCCTTGGTACTGGACACCTTATGCTTGTCTCCTTGTGAACCCCACAGGCGGAGCCGAGATTGCAAAACGATTTTCTCCTTGCAGTCAATTCAGCTCAATGTGGGGGCGAGCTGCATGCCCTGTCAGTGGAAGAATCATGTCTGAGGTGGAACTCAGATGGCTTGGGTGTCACTTTGTGGCCTAATGCAGTGTTTCTCTCAAGGGTGTTGATACGTTCACATATAAACCGGCCTATCCAGCTGGCAAAGTTGACCCCCCACCATCGGGAGAAGAGAGGTCAAGGCTGCTGTGCCCAGTGTGGGCCCTCAGAGCTTATGTGGAAGCCACCGCCTGCATACGGCAGTCGGAGCAGCTCTTTGTCAGTTATGGTGAGCCTAAGAAGGGCTGTGCTCCTTCTGGGAAAAAAAAGATTAAAAAAACAGCACGTGTCCCACTGGATAGTGGAGGCCATTGCCTATACATACAAGGCGAGTGGCTGCGCTCGGCCACCCGGGGTGAAGGGTCACTACCAAGAGTGTCTCCACACCAAGGGCAGGCCTGAGAGGTGTGCCTGTGGAGGATATATGTGCTGCGGCCTCATGGGCATCACCGAGCACATTCACCAAACACTACAGAGTTAACGTTGCCACCCCTCACCCACTGGGGAGGGTTCTTTGGCCAATTTTCTCTGCCGGAGCTATACGAGGTAGTTACTGTGCTTCCTCGTGACTCTTTTGGTATAAGTCATCCAGTGTGAAGCACTGCCTCTGGTGGTCAGTAAGGATGAAATAGAACGAAAGTTACGAATGTAACTACGGTTCTATGAATCCTGGATGACCGCCAGAGTTCTTGGTCACTCGGAATCCCGTGAACTCGCGAGAAGATTCCATAGGACTGAGCTCAGGATGACACCAGAACTTATAGACGACGGGGGTCATCCGAGGTCACACGTGACTTTGTTGATATAAATATTCGATCTGCGCATGCGCGAGACGGAAGATATCCAGTGTGAAGCACTGCCTCTGGCGGTCATCCAGGATTCATAGAACCGTAGTTACATTCGTAACTTTCGTTCTCGGTAATAACCTGAAGGTTGGATGTGGACTTCACCTTCCAGATGTGGACCTGAATAACATAATCCATCTGCTCTAAGTCTACTGTTGACTGTCGTATTGTTCATATTTATGCATGTGTCTCTGTATAGAGCATTATTTCCCATTTTTTTCCCATTTACCATACATTTTAATATCCATGTTGATAATCCCCAGGACAGAGAGTCTACAGAACTATGTGGTGTCCTTGATAACTATGATCTGACTCAGCATGTGACAGGACCCACCCACAACAGGGGGCACACTCTGGACCTAATCATCACCAAAGGTGTAAACATTTCCAAGGTCGCTGTGACTGATGTTGCACTCTCTGATCATTTCTGTGTTTTCTTTGAGAGTGCAATCTCCTTGCACACAAACGTCCAAACCAAGGTTGTGACAAAGCGTTACATCTCTGAAAACACCAGTGAACTATTTATTCAGAAGTTCTCCTCCACACCAGCCCTCTCTTGCCTCTCAGTCAATGAGCTTGTAGATGGCTTCAATTCTAAAGTTAAAAATATTATTGATGCCATTGCACCCACTAAAGTGAAGGTTGTCTCGGGTAAGCAAAGATCTCCTTGGAGAAATGCTACGCTGGTCAACATAGAGAAACGAGTCGGAAAGCTGAGCGCAGTTGGCAAAAAACTAATCTCCAGGTTCACTGTGACATCTATAAAGAGAGACTTCGCAATTATAATTTGGAACTTCTTCTCTGACATCATAACCAAAAACAATAACAATACACGCGCCTTATTTGCTATCGTCGACAGGCTAACAAACCCTTCAGTGTCGGTAGCTGCTGAGCTCCAATCCACCTGGGCATGCAATCAATTTGCCCCCTTTTTTACTGACAAAATTCAGAAAATTAGACAAGCAGTCAGTGCCTCCACACCAACCACAGGATATGTGTTGTCCCGATCTCTGAATAACATCCATTCAATCAACCGTAGAAGCCTAGAAGACATTATACAACATCTGAAGTCATCCTCCTGCTGCTTGGATAGTCTACCAACACACTTTTTCAAAAATATTTCAAACTGCATGACCACTGATCTTTTACAAATTGTAAACACATCCCTTCTCTCAGGTGTCTTCCCACAAGCACTAAAAACTGCAGTTATTAAACCACTCCTAAAGAAGGCTAGTTTAGACTCCGCAACAATGAAAAATGATAGGCCAATATCAAACCTCCCATTTTTAAGTAAAATAATTGAAAAAGCGGTTTTCCAACAGCTGACCAACTTATTGGCCGTAAATAACTGTTTTGATGTCTTCCAGTCAGGCTTTCGACAGCACCACAGTACTGAAACTGCTCTTGTTAAGGTTTTCAACGACATTCACTTAAACATAGACAATGGCAGAAGTTCAGTCTTAATATTACTGGATCTCAGTGCTGCATTCGACACGGTCGACCATGCCATACTCCTAGAAAGACAAAAAATCTGGGTGGGACTCTCTGGCACAGCATTTAACTGGTTTGAATCCTACTTGAAGGACCGAGAATACTTTGTATCTGTAGCTAATTACACATCAGAGCTGACTAAAATGGCATGTGGTGTTCCCCAAGGTTCAATACTGGGGCCTCTTCTGTTCAACATCTACATGCTTCCACTAGTGTTGGGCTCTGGCACCATCATCAGGCTGGCTCAGCCCCTCACAGGCTCCGTCCTGTACACAAGCTGACCTCCGATCTGATCCTGCACCTTTAAGATGACCCCGCCTCCGGTCAGCGCTCAAGCGGACTCTGTATTGGTCAACAAACAGCGTCCCGCTGTGCAGACGGACCCGTTTAAAAGCGCCGTGCATCCACAGATCTTCCTCTTCGTTCTGGACTCGGTCCGGTACCTCATGAAGATGCCCCGAGGACCGATCATCCTCAACTCAGCGACCACGTGCCATTTCGCCGGCCGAAATAGACCACGCATATTCTGAGTTACGGCCCTGAGCCCGCGAGAACCGTATCCGCTCCGCCGCTTTTTCTTTCGTGCACGACCCAACGGTACCAGATCGACTAAACCTCCTTCTTCACCGCTCATTACCGGCAGATACGAATCGACCACGTATCTCGGCCCGACGTTGAAACCAGGCCCTCTCTCTGCAGGAGTGGGACCCGACAGCACCGCACGAAGCCGTGCAAAAGCTTCCAGCAGCAGCGACGCTGCCCCGCTGTGCTCAAAACAGCCAGCGCCTCAAGACCTTTTTTTTTCTCCTTCAGGAAGAATCACAAATCCTGCACGGACTCTCTCCCCGCTGCAACGAGCTTCAAACAGTAAGCGTTCATTGGTGTCTGGGCTAGCTTAGCTTAAAATAACATACGTTTGATTTATATGTTGATATTCCCGTGTTTCGTCGTGTTTAAGTCATTGTTTCCATGTTGCTGAATATTGCGCAATCGCTGACGGACCGCCGAGCCCGCAGCGTTTGTCCGCTTCCTGTTTCTCTTTGTCCTCTGGGATTGTTTGATTTCATTCGTACTGCTCTCTTTCCTTGAATCAATTCTGTGAGTGAGGTGTAGACCCGTGGCGTATCACGCATCAGTGCCGTATGTTCGCGAGACGACGACGGCAGCTGATTGTGGATACGACCCGCGATAAACACTTTCACTGCGACGCGATCCCGCACGCAGAACCTCTGATTCCTCTCTCTCTGCCTTTTATGTTCCTCTTGTTTTTCGATAAACTTGCATACACATAAAGCTCTGGCTGAGGACGGGTGAAACGCTCGCCCATTGTCTCGCCACACGTGCTCACACACAGCGACCCCCCCCTCTCCTCCGCCAGTTTGCCCAAGTCACTCAACTAGGCCATCTAGTGGTGGGTCACGGTAGCACCTTAAGGTTCACCCCCCCCCCCCCAGTTTGTCTAAGTCCCTCGACTGCGCCATCTGGTGGTGTTCAGCGGTAATACCTTAAGTCCTTCCCCTTTTAACCCACAGTCTCAACCCCCCCCTTTTGCTAGTTGGCCAGCGGCCATCTTTGTAGTTTCTCGACTGTTAGTGTTAAGAGCCACCCCCCTTCCTTTTATACACAGACCCACACACGCACACACACACCCACACACATACTTATATACACACCCTCCTCCCCCTTTTATTTCATTTCTTTAGATATTAGGTACATAAAATTGTATGATGGCGTTTGTTGATTGTGATGGTAATTGATCTGATCTATTATTTTAATGTAATAAACCCTGTTATACTTTAAGGAGCAGTCGTCTGTGATTAATGGTGCATATGTATGTAATAAGCCTGTATGTAGTAGTCTGCGCTCGGATTCAAACCTTCACTGTCACTGATGAGTGACTACTAATTATGAGACTTAGTTTTATCGTTTGGTTATCGGTCCCTGTCCGCAGGGTGGTGCCCCGTTATTATTAATAATCATTAATAATTGTTATTCACATTAATAATTCTATTGATGTCAAGAATTCAGTTTCTTAAAAGCTGATAACTCAAACACGCCCCCTATTGATCCCAACACGAGCTCAGATTATGGAAAACAACAAAGTGTGTTATCATAATTATGCAGACGACACACAAATCTACATAACTATGTCACCAGGGGACTATAATCCCATAAAAGTGCTGGGTAACTGCATTGAACAAATCAACAACTGGATGTGCCAGAATTTTCTTCAATTAAACAAAGATAAAACAGAAGTAATTGTTTTTGGTACCTAGGACGAACAATTGAAAATCAGTGCTCAGCTTCAATCACTGATGTTAAAACCCACAAACCAAGCCAGAAATCTGGGTGTAGTTATGGATTCAGACCTCAACCTGAACAGCCACATCAAGACAAATACAAAATCAGCCTACTATCACCTGAAGAATATATCAAGGATTAGAGGACTTATGTCGCAACAGGATTTGGAAAAACTTGTCCAGGCATTTATCTTCAGCAGACTGGACTACTGTAACGGTGTGTTTACAGGTCAGAAAGCTGCAGCTGATTCAGAACGCTGCAGCTCGAGTCCTCACTAAGACCAGGAGGGTGGATCACATCACTCCAGTTCTGAGGTCTTTGCACTGGCTTCCTGTCCAACAAAGAATTGACTTTAAAATCCTGCTGTTGGTTTACAAAGCACTAAATGGTTGAGGGCCAAAATACATCTCTGATCTGCTGCTACCTTATGAACCATCCCGACCCCTTAGGTCGTCTTGGACCGGTCTACTTTCTGTTCCCAGAGTCAGAACTAAACATGGAGAAGCAGCGTTCAGTTTTTCTGCTCCACATATCTGGAACAAAGTCCCAGAAAGCTGCAGGTCTGCTGAGACCCTCAGCTCATTTAAATCAAGATTGAAGACTTTTCTGTTTGCTGCTGCCTTTAATTGAACCACATTCAATTAATATATTAATCAATTTCCTGCATTTCTGCATTTTAATACTGTATTTTATTTCTTACACTGTTTTTTAATGTTTAAATGCAATGAATGTTCTTAATTGTTTTTAAATCTCCTTTTCTTTTGCCTTATGTGTTGATGCTTTTAATGGTTTTATGTGAAGCACTTTGAATTACCTTGTTGTTGAAATGTGCTGTACAAATAAACTTGCCTTGCCTTGCCTTGGATGTAGGTGTATTGTGTTACAGGTACCAGGATTGGTACCACATAGCCAGATTATACGTTTCTGTAAACAGGACACATAAATGACACAGGGCAATTCCACGTCTGTTCATCTCGCCTGCTCGTCAGAATGAGGAAAACAGCGTCGCTCCGTTGTAGTCAAACTCTACTCTCGTAACGCCTGCCCAAATCAAAGCAACAAGCGACACACTGCCCCTGCTGGTCACAGGGTGGAATGCACACTCCATACACAGTGAAAGCACATCAATCCTTTATACAATGATTATATTTCTAGCATATACAATGCTCACTCTAAACCATATTGGCTTTACATAACCCAAAACACAGTGGTCCCCGACCACCGGGCCGTGGATCATTTGGCACCGGGCCGCACAGAAAGAATAAATATTATATTATTTCCATTTTATTGATTATCAGAGTCTGAAAGAAGTTTTATTTTGAACAATGATCGGATTCTCTCGCAATTTCATCCGCTTGTGCCTCGAAGGAGACAGAAGAAGAGCCGACAACTTCCAAGAACATGAAAGCTTCATTTAACAGACAATATCAGGAGCCAAACCCGCTCTGCAGAATATGTGGCGACAGGCAGATCAGCTGCTGGAGATTGTAAATGACGGTGGCCTTAAAAGTATGTTTGAGACAACAACTCTGCTGGTGTTTTGGATTAAAATCAAGGCTAAATATCCTGAGATCGCTACTAAAGCACTGAAAACCCTGCTTCCATTTCACACATCCTCTCTGTGAAGCGGGATGTTCTGCAGTGACAGCAATCAAAACAAAATCACGGAGTAGACTGGACATAATGAACAGACTTCGGGTGTCATTGTCTCCCATTAACCCAGATGGGACCGTCTCGTTGCAGAGAAACAAGCTCAGGGCTCCAGTGATTCAGCGTTATTGTGAGTTGTATTTATTTTTGCATTTTATATTTGTTTTCATGCCGATCGTATCATTTTATTTCAGTGTTTTTCCACCACACCTTGAAGGCTGGTCCGTGAAAATATTGTCTTACATGAAACCGGTCCGTGGTGCAAAACAGGTTGGGGACCTCAGGACGCAGTTTATACATTAATGATTCATTTGAATATTAATTGGATTCTCCTGCTCTGTGCTCTAGAATTAAAGCACATGAAAGAGCTACACCGCTGTAATTAGCACTGCCAGTATTGTTTCTTCTTGTTAGCTCAGTACACAAAGCACTGCATGGCTGAGCATGCACAGGTATGTGCACACAATAACAAACTCAAGAAATCGATAATGCAGCCGCAGAGGAATATTATGCATTTTACTGTTTATTGTGCCTGTTCTTCAATATGTTTCATGTTTTAAAACCTGTTCTTGTAAATTAGTGGCGCTTGTATGGTCACATTGTGTTATTTATGTTTTCTTCTTTGAAATACCGCTCCTGTTAAGCACTTTGTGACTTTTGTCAGTTGTCTGTGCAATATACTGTAAATACATTTTACTTATAAGGCTAGCTGCGCTCTTTGTAGTTGAGGAAAGAACCATCGAAGCGCAGATGAATGTATGATATTTGCTACGTCAGGTATAACTTGTTTTTCAGTACCATCATAATCTTCATTACCAGGGACTTTTGACTATTCAGAAGATTATTTTTGAAATTCCTGAATAACTTCACAATTCATTTACCAAAATGAAATATCAAAATCGTAATATTTCAGTATTTAACTCAATCATTTTTTTAAAAACAAACAAATACCGAGATAGTGGATTAATTTCATCACTGGACTAATATGCTACAAAACAACAAAAAAGAACAGACTGTAAGAACATATTTAACTTAAGTTAAAGCCATGTGTATATACTCTATATTTAACTTTGCGTTACCATAACAGCAGCGGTGCAGAAATTATTTTAACATGGGGCTGATGTATGCATGCTTTGACTGGGCCGATGAACATTACACAAATCATATTTTTGTCATAGATTGACAACACCCCCCAGCTTTAATATCTATATCCAAAAGGGGGAGGTGCTCTGATTCTTTTTGTCAGCACAAAAAGAAACAAACAAGTTAAAACACACACAATATGATCAGGGTTTGAAAAAGAAAATGTCACATGTGATGAGTAAATAATTGTTAATTTTTACAAAAGGTAGGTAAAATGTATGCAGAGTGCGGAGAGTGACAGTGTGGGTTCCATGGTAGCTCTGACAGCTTGACAGATTAGCAGGGTGGGGCGGGGCTTAGCAAAGGGTCAATTCTGTCACTTGCAGCTTCACAACATTTATTGGATCTCTGAAATTCGAAAGAAAAGAAAACTTTGAGTGAACAAAACACCCAGAGGCTCCAGTGGACTCCAATATACTATATTATTGTCACTTGTGTCTGTCTGCTTTCAGTTATATGCTCTCTAAGCAGTGGGGAAGAATCGGTCATGTTGCTCAGGAGGACTTCCCAGAGGGAAGCAGATGTTCTTTCATCAAGCTCTCCAGCAGAGTAGAGCAAAGGAAAGGAAGTGAAAAGCAGAGTAAGGAGTCAGAAAGCACTGTGCGAGTGAAACTCAAGGCAGGAGTGCAGGCAAACATGGTGGAGAATAAGATGAATGTGGCTCTCTTGGGCCCCATGCCAGACACTCTCATAATGGTTTTCCTGCAATCTGTATCTTAGCTAATGCTAATGACCAAAAGCATGGCTTGGCATCCCTTTTAAAAAGCTTTCTGCTTGTCTATTACTCTCTGTCTTTTTTCTCTCCGGGAGAGAATTGTATCATTTCAAAGCATTCTTCCTACAAACACTCGAGTGCTTAGTGGAGAATTTTCATTCAAAGTGGGCATTTCTGAGTGTTTTCCTGTTTAATTATTTACAGCCACTTGCTTTCTTATTTAAATTGCAGATAGCGTCTCGCTCGGTGTAGCACGTGTTTTGGTCTCTGCTACAGACTTTGCAACCTCTCCATCTCTCCATCCGGTCATTTTGCCTCGTAGCAGACACAACAGGTGCCAAAGGGGCGGAAAAAAACAGCTTAATGAGGAGATCAGTAAATCATATGTTTACAGAAAAGCCCCTCGTGACGGAGCTATTCAGAGAGGCTCGCTTTGCTCTTTCCAAAGCCAAGCAAACAGACTGCCTGGGCAACATGTGTCCTATTAATTCTGTCCATGAGGGTTCATAGACTGCCACTGCTGCTGCTCCTGCTGCTGCAGAGGAGGTGCAGTCACATCAGGACACACATGATTCATCTTCTGCTCGGCGCCCCTGCCCACTCTCAAACACACGGGGTAGGAAAACATACTCAAAGGTGGAAATATGACTGCAGTATTTGTAATGCTGCATCATTTTCAGAGGAAAACAAACTTGCGCTTTGGGCATTGTTAACATCACACTGCTGACTGTAAGCCATGTACCGCTGTTGGTAAGATGGTGTTAGGTACGTCTGCTGTGGTTTGTTGGATCAATGAGAACTTGTGGAGAAGAACAAAAACAGGTTTCTTTCATCTCATCTGGGAGTATCCAGATCTAAGAGATGTCTCGCACAGTGACATCATCACACTTTGGAGGCTATTTGTTCAGTATTTCTGCTATAATGTAGCAATGCAGTGATGCATCTCCTGTGATCGGTGAGTTGTTTTTTAGCAGGACAACTGGGGGACTGCCAATTGTTCCGACGGCCCGTTATTCAGAGACCCAAAGAGTACAAAAAATGTCCCATTGGACTGAAAGCCCATTTACCGAACAGCCCATTATCCTCAAACATTCAGCCATATGTCCCTAAGAGCCATTGCTACAAAACCCACACACCTTATTATGCAGAATAACGTCATCCCGGTTGCAATATTCTTTTCCAAACCATGGCAAAGGTGTGGCCTGCCCTACTCTACTTCTGATTGGCTCATACTCGTGGCCTTCCTTTGTCGTGCTGATATGTTTTAAAGGATAGAGATTGGATTAGTTCAGAGTAAGAAGATCGAAGGAACCAATGCCGAGTAAGAGATTGTATTGAGTGACGCCATGACTTTGGCTCTCTATTCTGTCGACACTTGTCAAATGACAAAAAGCTTTTATATACATAAGCGTTCTCAAAAGACAACAAGCAATGCCAAGGACCAAGCAATCAGAATAACCTAGAAACCACCCAAGGGGAGGGGTGCAGAAACAAATCAAGGCCTTTTCAGGACTCATCCGACTTCACATAACAAATAAAACAATCTGAGTAATGTTAATATACCACAAACACATTTAACGGACTTTTACAGAGTTAAAGAATCTAGAATCGTCACTCTTCCACTTCAATTAACCTTGAAAGTACTTTTTGTCAACATGGCAAAATCCTAACTAAATATATTTTTTAGAATTGTTAATGAAAATGTGCTAAAGGGGTTTTAAACATGGAAACAAAATGTTTCCTGTCTCTTCTGTAGTTTTCAAGAACCTCGGGATATATACAGAAAAAGTCTTCCCACCCGTCCACATTCCCAACCTGTCGAATACAGCCGCTTGATCAGGACCCCTAGGTCTCACTTAGGTGTAGGCAACAAAGCTGGTTGTTAGGAATAGTAACCGAACATGGTCTGGGATAAAATAAATATGTTTGTTATGTAACATAGCGTCATTTTACATTGTGCAATATTCTTAACTAAGTCAACGTTGAGTTTTGGTTTCACATGGGACGCAAACATTGGTCTATTGGGTGAAAGTCCTGAGTTTGTTTGACCCATCCATCTAACTCTGACAGCCTTCCCACACCAACGGAGTGAACAGCCTGAGCAGTTGCCTCGCGCGTCTAATACTGCTGCAGATGGGTTAACATCAGGCGGCAACCTCCGGTGCCTTGTTCATCTGCGTCAGAGGCTAAGGAGGGTGACAAAGCGCCGGTATTTAACGAGCTGGGACTGAGACAGGGCCGTATATTTCTGTATAACAGTGTGGCATTTTAGATAATATACATGTTCACGTTCTTTCTGAGGGTTAGATGAATCTCTACCACTCTGTCTGTAAGCTAAATATGAGGCTAAAGCCAGGAGGCAATTAGCTTAGCTTAGCACAAACACTGAAACACAAAACACAAAAACAGAGACCCAGCTCTGTCCAAAAGTAGAAATACACACATATAGGTAATTCAAAATACGACATAACATGTCACGTCTGGTTTGTCTCTCTGTTCGAGGCCATCACATGTTGCCCATGGTAACAGGGGGTCTGGCCTGGCCTGACATTGTGCTGACGTTCTAATCATTTTGAACTTCTGAGGAAAATTAAAGTTGTGTTCCATTTAGTGGCATCCGACAGCACAGGAATTAACATGTTGTCTCTCTGATGATATTATGTTCAGCCCCACTGCCAGCTGGGACTCAGTGTATTAGCGTATGGGAGCTACAGTCCCACAAATTGTGTTTACACAAACCAACACAAAAAAGACTGCAGTGAAACACAACTTCTATGGAGATTCTCTCTCCCAAATGAGCTGAAATGAATGCACGTCTGCCTTCTCCTCCTCCACTCTTAATTAATTTACTGTAATAAGCTGCAGTTTTTATCCACCACAAATAACAGCGACATATTCTGATAAACAATGCAGCGAGTTAACTCAGGGGTGGATTTCTCCAACACCCGGTTTGGCTGCTGCTTCGGTTTCATGCTGTACTAGTCTTGCAGATTCACAAACATAACCAATGCACGTGTTTGTGTACATGTACATATCTTTGTACTTCACTGTGTGGAGGTACTTACAAGAATCATACAATCACTCATCACCATCCCACTCACAGGCACATCAGCATGCATAGTAAGCTGACTGGAGATGTCGATACAGCTCAATAAGTTTGGTCTGACTTCAAACCAAATTCTTCTGACATATATAACCGAAACCGAACTCCAAATATAGAGCAACAAACGTCACTTCATATAGTGACTGTCAATGAGTCCTGATAAGATAAAAAGCCTACAAAGTTTGCAGTTCATTTTGAGGTATTTATGCAAATGAATCATGAACCACAAAACAAATGAATCCAGACATGTTCGCACAAACACATAATTATACTGTTCTCTCTTTGTCACTTTCTCACATCAATTCATGGAACAAAGACACTCAAACATGCTCATACTCAAGCGTATCTTTGTTTCTTTAACATCAAACTAAATCCGCAAATGATCGAAAAATAGGATGTTGACATCCATGTTTATCTAGGAATGAGCGGTTGTGACCTCCGGCTGATGTCGATAGAGCACGCCACAAAAGCTCTGACAGAAACAGAGGATTGATGTGGTACATAGAGGCCACCTCTCTACCGACCAGCGTGCTCTCTGCCCATTCACTCAGTGCACATCACAGGAGTCTGCAGGTTTGACAGCTGGGACAACAAGAACCATTTTGTTTTTTTGAATACATAGATTACACTAAGGATGTTTTGTCTTCGGTGTCTCTTTTCACTGCTATTTTTCTACTTCCAGTTAATATTATTCATCATTTCAGATTCATCGACATTTAGATTAATTGATTTTCTCTCCTCAATTCTATGCACTTATGCATATGATGATTTAAGGGAAGGTACTGCGGACTCCTATTGCCGTGTGGTATGAATGGGGATTATGAATGCTTGAAGAAATAGACACAACCTTTTATTCCAGATACATATATAAACACAGCTAAAATACAATCTTTGTCACACCCACAGTCCATCGTGACGCTAACATTGACCCGGTCTGTAAATCTCCTGCAGTTTGTATGTTGTGAGAGCCCTTGAATCCTTTGCCTGGAGACATGTGATGCTGTAAACATGCTGAATTTAGTCGGAAGCCACAATGAAATCATTCCACAACACATCATTCTCCAAATATAGTGATATGATTTTGGCAACATCTTCAGATGTGCCTGTTGCTGCATGAAAGGGACAGTTAGGACAAAAAGAGAATATGTCGTTAAAAGAGAAAGGGAGGCAGCTGCATGGATCCAAGGCTGGAGCAGTGAGACTGAAAAACAACCCGAGGCTTCATGTTTGTTTGCTGCCTTTTCGACTCTCCTCTGTGTGTGTGTGTGTGTGTGTGTGTGTGTGTGTGTGTGTGTGTGTGTGTGTGTGTGTTGATCACTCATGTGTGCATTACATGTGTGGGTTTCCTGTATGTACTTTCTTTTCCTCACGTGTGTACGAATTTGTGCTTTAATCTCACTTTGTTGACACTGCTGTGGTACCTGCTGGATTATAATGTGGGATGATCTTTTTCTGCCCCTCAGCTCAAGGTGCAGCCAGAGATAGCCCACATGCTTCAAAACACCCCCTGTGACGAAGTGGAAGATCAGCAGGAAAGCATGGCTTACTACGGTAGTTGTTCACTAAGGCAATTCATCTTATGTGTTTATTTTAATTTGGTTTAATTTGTAAACAGAAGCCTAGCAAATGGAATATAAGGTTGGGAAATGCATTTTGAGCATGAAAAACAAAACAAAAAGCAAACCGGGAGGCGCACCGCACTGTTCTTGCAAAGGCAACCACCGATTCACCTGTCCTCTCAATTCTTTCAAATGGCCAATGCAAATGACGTTGGCCGCTTTTCTGCTTTTTTCAATTCAAGGCGTCCAGGGCGCTCCTGCAACACCGTGAGGCGAGAGCAGCGTGCAAAAGAAGCGTGACGTTTCAATGTGTGAAGAGGGTCCTGGGGTGCTACTCACGTGGTACTTACTTACGTGGTACTCACTCAACGGGTGACAATAAACTTCCCAACATGACTCAGCTAGGGTAGTCATGTTCTATGATGACACCGGCTCGTCGTAGTTAAGAGAAGTCTACGAAAACCAAAACCATGGGGCACCTGAAGGCTGTTGTGGTTGTCTTGGCCCCCACAGGAGTTCGAGGCGAGTCTGGCTCGAGCACTGAAAATCAGTGTGAAGAAAGATAACAGTGGGTATTACTTTGGCTCTCTAAAAGACTCCCAGGTACGGGCATAATCTGACACAAAATACAGTTCCAACTACAAGGGCACCCGGAGAACACAGTGCTCCACCTAGTCCACATGTAGCATCTAGTAATGTTAATGGAAGTAAAAAACGATTTGGGGATCCAACCCGTCATCTGTGTTCCTCTTTTACCCATGCTACACCCTTCCATACAAAACAGCCCACAATAGATAACATCAAAATGTTATATGATAGCTCTATGGGCCAAAGCGACTTTCAATGCATTGACTGGATCTTTGTTTTAACAACATGAATGTTTCTTGTTACAACCACATGCATTGATTTTTGTGTAATGAAGAGGGAGGTCTTGTGATACAACAAGATTATTAAGTGACAATTTGTCATGACAAGAAAAGCTTTTTGTTTGAACAGAATCATTCATTCAATTGAAACGACAATAAAAATATTCCTTTAGAAATAAATATATCTCGTCACAACAAGACACAGACACTTTTGGTGTGGTACGACGTTCGGCTACCTGAGAACAGATGCACTGCAGCAGAGAGCAGAGACAGAATGAAAGTCAATAGAGTCATCAGCTAAAGCAAAGAGTCAATTATTCTATAATGATTATTGAAAACTGTCTGTTATAATCCTTTGTGATTAGAAAAGAAACAATTCTCTCTACATCTCTAATGCCAGAGCGAAAGTGGCCTTCTGCTATAATAATTCTCTTTTTTTCAGCTGTTTGCACCGTTATTAATAACACACTATTTGACTGCCTTGCGTGTAACACCAGTTTATCATAATCATAATAATTTACCAGTTTAGCACAACTTCATGACAATCAAATACCCCAAAAATCAATAGTTCATTTAGCTTTGTGTTGATGTAGAAATTAGGGCAAATCTTACCGTCTGGTGTCAGCTACATTTGTTACACTGGCTTCCCTCTGTCCTCTTCAACTAGCTTTCCATGTGCCTTACTAGATACATAAAAAACAACCTAATATTGTTCTTTCACCTGTTTACCCGCAGCTATCGTCTAAGACACAGACAAATGAATCATTCAAATGTGTGGTAATGCACGTTGCGATTCCATAAAACAACACCTCGCAACTAAAATTCCTATAAAATACACAAATAAATGCATCACAACAACACGAGTTCAATGAATATGGGCACTGCTGTTTTGTGTCTGTTTGTAGTCATTTTGAGTATCTCACTGGTCGATAGTTGCATTTTGTAGGTGAAGGACATGAGGGCACCTGGACCTGTGCCCAATAGGACCATTCAGTACTCCACCCACCTATGGGCAGCAAAGCCAGTGATGTCAGATGGCTACAAAAGAGAGCAACTCGGCAATTTGTAGACATATACTGACTAATTCAGGCCAATGCTGGTGTGAATCCACAGTTAGAAAGACTTTAAAAAGCTGTTGTTAGATGCTTCATTAGAGGTCTTTCTGATTTGCATTAGCAAACATTTTCTCTTGAACTTCATGAACTTGATGAATTCAAGTTGATAAGTTCAACTGTCAAAAGCTTCTATTGCTGGCGTAGAGTACGCACATCCCAAAAAACGTCTTGAGGTGGTGGATCAAATTCAATCTGAAGTCAAAAGTCAGAGAAAAAGATCCACTCATCGCTCTGACAGCTCGCATTAAATTCAAGTCAACAGAGGAGCATTTCGATCAAACAAAGATCTTCATAAGGCAACAGATGGATGACGCTGTCTCATACTACTATAGGAGACAAAGCATGCCCCTATGTGAAATAAAAATAACTTTTGTACATGAGCATATCAAATCTAATACATCAATGATTCAGTCATAAACATAATGTATGAATCACATATATCAACAATCATAGAACAACTCTGATGTGATACAGATCGACGGCAGTCAGAGGTGAATCCCAGCAAAACTCTGTTGACCACAGTCTCATACCAATTAATCAAATAGGATCTGACCATCAGTGTATAAAAACAAGACAGACTCCTCTTTCTATTGTAAGATTAGCTGTGACAAGCTTCATCACACTCAGAAAACAGATGTATTTCCACCCACTAGCTGGTGACACGCAGATGGTCAGATAGTGAGATTAGATGAGATGCTGAGAAGGGAAGACCCAAGTGATTGAAAATTGCTGGAAAATTGAGTGTTTCAGGCACTTGAAGTGGTTGAGACTCCCGGCTGGATTCAGTCATTTTGAAACTCAATTTTGTTATAATGTTTAACATTTGAGCCAGCACTGTCATCCCTGCATCTCCTGCTGTTTCCCTTGATGATCCTCCTTTAGCACTTGTGTTTATTAACATGATGATCTTTCTGAGAGGGACAATTCTCCCTATTTGTGTTTCTTGAAGTAGTCTATGGGGTCCGAGAGGAATATTAAAGATTGACTGTATCTGCAAGTTGACTTACAACAAACTATCCAGCTGGGTCAATCTCATCCATGTGTGTTTCCATTTTTGTAGCAAATTTACTGTTGCCTTTTTCTGGCTCTAAATAGAGGGACACTGCTGTCGATGATCACAACACCGGAAGGAAAACAGAAATAAAAAACACGAGCAACAATCTTGCGATGGGAACTCACGCTGCAATGCCAAAATCGGGCCTGGTGTGTAAAGTGGTGGGGCCAAAGTGGTGGGGCCCCATCCCCACTTCCTTTCTCCCTGAGTCAGTCCACACCTACCTCGAACCTGTCCTTCGTTTTGATCTCAACTACACACTTTAAGTGTAACATTTTGTGACTACATCTCACACACTTGTGATGCGCACTCACAAACACGTACTTTGTAATGCCAGACACTAATGAAGAAGAATCATAGCTAACAACACATATCAGTAACATTAAGCGAGTTGATAATCCGTTAGCTAGCTAACACGAACATGACCAGAGATTGCTGGCAATTTCATCATCTATTCATAAATAGATTAACTTATCATTCGCGTACCATTTGCGTACTTAGCTAATTAGCTAGAACAGGAACATATTTTTCATCTCCAGATAGAAAACTTTGGGGTTGTTACCTAACTTACCTACCGTGAGAAAGTGATAATAGTCTCTGTAGCCTACTCCAGATTCTGCAAATTGCGTTTTTCGCACCAAACCCATCTTGAAAGCTATGGTGGAGAAGGCAGTCTTCAGCAAGGTTGTCCAGGGGCTGAATCTGTGTTGTGTGGGCAGGTAGTAGTCAATGTTTTCCCTGCAGTACATGATGACATCCCTGGACATATATCTCTTGTTGGTCCATGATTAGTATAAGTGGTCTCTCCTCAGGAGCGTACTTCGCAAAGTGCTGGACCTGTTTGTTGACGAGTTCTGAATCCATACCCCTTGTCCTGGATGACAGAGGGGGACCCATTCAGTCCATAGGCTTTGCTTGGGAGGTAGCAGGGGTACATGATGAAATGTGGAATGCTTTCCCCCGGCTGCATTCACACATTAGCGTACTGTGATGTGTTCTTTGGTTGTCTGCTGCTGCTCGTAAATATGCTTTCACCCAGTCTGACAGAGGACTTTCTTCCTCGATCGAGACTTGTCCCCAAAGCAGGTCTCATATCAGTTATAAATTAGATGTGGCTTAAACACATAATCGTCATAAACTCCTCCGGAGGGATATCTTTCACCTATACACCAGGCTAACAAGCTAATTTATCTAGTGTGATATTTTTAACTATACAATGGATCATTGCTATAATTTATTAACATTTCCAGTGTCCTTTTTTCCTTAGAAGTGTTTGTGGGTTCATGAATACGTTGTATCATACAGTTATCTGTCAGAGGTGCAACAGAAATTGTTGTTTGACTCCAGTTTAGGCCTATTTTCTAACAATAACAAAAGATTAGTTTGCTGTGTCTGAGTGATTTATCTATTTCACATACTCTGTATGCTTTTATGTTTTGTGCCTCTGACGTGGATGTTTTTTAGCATCTAAACAACTACAGCATAATACTGTTTTTAGTCCATGTCTTAACATAGTTATTCTCACTTTTTTCATTGTTTGTCCACGCATTGTTAAGTGTCAACATTGTTTAACCGTTTAACTTTAATCTTACATTGTTTTTAGGTTTATTGTGTAACATCTGCCTCTTGGGACTACAGATGAAAAATAGCCTTTGGGCTAACTCTGGCACATTTGCAGAAATGTTTTTATTAATGGGCACTGTCCCGTTCAAATAAACCAATAAATAAAAAAATAAACCATCAGGTGAAAATGTATCTTGAAGAAGTTCTATCAAGCAATTCAACCATCTCCAAATATGAAATCTTCAGCAGGATACCTTTGATATACCTAAACCAGTTATCATAGTTCTGTTTTGGAATGTCATACTAATGTGTGTGTGTGTGTATATATATATATATATATATATATATATACATATACATACATACACATACATGTGTGTGTGTGTGTGACTAAAATAAATAAAGTCTGTCTGCCCACTGGTTTGACGAGATTTTTTTCATTTCTGCAATTTCAACGGACATTAAAAGAACATCATATTCTCTGTTTTGGTTTCAAAAGAGAACATCTAAGATGTATCTGGCATAAAACCTCTGAGGTAGGATTTTCAAACATCCTATCTAATCTGGATTAACCTTAGACGTGTCGCATCTTCGGCCATGTAGACGAGCAATTGTCTCTGTCAGCTTTGTAGAATTCGTGCTTGAAGTATATCCCTAAGTCTTAGACAAGGGACTGTGGGGGGAACTGTGTGGATGATTTAGTGCTAAGGTACTGCTGGGTGCTGTTGGCAAAGCAGTGGAAGCTAGGCTGTAGTAGATGATCTGACCAAGGGGAGGTATGGAGATGGAGTCTCTGATGATTACAAACTGTTTCTTGTTGGAGCAATTCAATTATATCCAGTTTAATTCAGTTTTATATGTATATCACAATATCAAAAATCATTAATTTGCCTGAAAAGGCTTTAAAATCTGTACAACATACAAATCCTCTGTCCTTGGAGCCTCACATCGGATCAGAAAAAACTCTCCAAACAAAAAGGGAAGAAACCTCTGGTAGAGCAACTGAGGCGGGATACCTCTCCCAGTATGGGCAGAAGTGCAATAGTTGCCATGTGTTTAGAATATGTTGTAATTTTATTATGTTGTTTAGTCAATTTATGTGACAGAAATGATGAGAGCAGTAATAATATAAATAGTATCACTAATAATAACAAAATAGAATGAAAATAAAAACAATAATAGTAGAAGTAAAGGTAATAAATATGTGTCTAAGAATGATAATAATATTAGCAGGGGGTGTCATGGGGATATATGGCGAGATATGACTGGAACCAGGAAAGAGCACTGCTGAGGCCTAGGTCTTCAGATAAGTGGTAGAGGAGGATGATGTGGGAAGCTGTGTTGAAGGCTGCAGAGAGGTCCTGGTGAATGAGGATACTGATATCATTTGGATGAGGGTTCGGACATGGCTTAGGATAGGTCTGACTGCAGCCCTTTTGAAGCTGGAGGGTACCATACCAGATTCCACAGAGCATCGTATTCATAATGTTGTAATTCGTAATGCCTGTCCAACTGGCTCATTGATTGCGGATCTCATGGACACATTGCAGGCCTATTTTTCCACTGAGGACAAACTGGCCCCCCCAGAGCCTGATGGCCTGCTCATCAATGCAGCAGTTATCCTTCCTTACCCCTCCACGCTCCTGCTAACAGCAACACGACAACACAACCCCTCTGTCTAGAGAGCTGACAGCCTCACAGTCATGCAGGTGACAACCAGTCCCCACTCCAATACACATCTTGTCATTACATGCCATTACTGTCACCTAGCAACCTGTATGTGCACGTGTTTGTAAGCGTTGCATAACACTGTGTGTGTGTTTGTGTGTGCGTGTGTGTGTGTGTTGAAGTATTTGTGTGCATTACTGTCACTTAGAAATCAGCCAACATCCTCTCAGAGCATCTCCGATGGAATGGTTTTGCAGCAGTGAATAATAGACAGCCAGAGCTGGTAAACAGGGAGACTTAATGAAGACACAGCCCCTGACACAGCCCCTCTCACTGGCACTGATGGACCCGGGTTTGAATGATGGCATAGTTGTTATGTAGATGAGCTTTCCATACAACAGCTTTATGCACAAGCGATCTCATTATGCAGCTGTGGCCACTTTCTGGTGGTTAAAGGGAAAATCAACTCGAAAACACCAAACAATGTGCAACAAAAGAAAATAAAACAACAACTACTGTCAGCATTGTCTTATTCTTTTGTGGGTGCATTAGACAGTTTGGCAGACATGTACAACTCAGACGGTAGTGGCGGACGTGTTTTAAATAGCAAGGTTTTTGTTGAAGATGTGTTTGCATACATGTGTTTGGGAAGTCGTGAGCATAGAAGTTGATAAACGTGACATGTATTATACTGCACAAGTTGTGTGAGGTGTTTAAACAATTGATATAGTTTTAGTGTAGTAAAGCTTGGAATCCATTTACTCCACTTCATCAAGTATTTAGTTTTTGGATCGTCCTTTCACCCTGGAGGCTTGTGTGAAAAACGTCTTCTTCAAGAAGTCCAGCCAACGAGGCGAACAATTGATATACAAATGGTCATTTTGTGGGTTAAATATTCCTTTAACACGTTGAGGCATGTATCAGTTGTGGAATATTAAGAATGAGCAACTGTTTGTTGGTTTAGCCTTCTCCCTGCAGCTTGCACATATGGCCAGTTAATCACTGATAGAAAGGTCCTTGTGACCGAAACGTTGACCAGTTTTACGTGAATCAATGCAGAGGGGATAAAAATTTGAGCAGAAATTTACTTTTTTCGTTGGAATTGGACCTTCAAGGAAATTAATTCCCTGCACCGCAAAGGAGACAAAGCAAGTGTTATGTGTGTTGCCTTCTACTCAGTCAATCACTGAGACCACCTTAATTGCTGCCAAATGTCTCCTTTCAATTTCACTGAAGATGCTGTCTGCTTTGTGAATACTGAGGTCACTCTAGATAAGATTGTCTATAAAACGTCCTAAGTGGGAATTAACAGCGTACAAAAGACTAATTTACCCGTTTTCTTTTTTTATATCATCGCTGTCGGGCGGAAACCTCGTATGTCCAAAACTGTTGAGGAAAGGAAAAAAATAACTGCACTGCATTGTCAAGGTTGGTATCGTGGAGAAGTGGAGTAAAAATATTTTTGGTTCATTCTGAAACAAAGTCAGACAAAATCTCCTCGTCACTGTCGACACTTCATCCATAAAGGGACAGGGTGGAGCTATGAGGTTAAGTCACAAGCTTCTTTGAATTATATTCATCGCTTATGTATTTGTAAGACCCACAGACAGATGTAAAGGGTTAAATTGACAAAATATTGAGATACAAGGTTTCCACCGGACAGCAATGATAATGCAAACATGTATGCATTTTGCACCAGCATTTTTAAGGTACCACTCATTATTAATTGGTGCATTTCCTGTATAGATACAATACTTTGTGAGAAGCCATTTTATTTTTGTAAAACATGAATTTAACATCAGGGTTTGGTGTCAGCTTTAGAATCAAAGGGTCTTCTATCTGGAGCCGTCACTATGCACTGACGTTCAGCAGTCATAAAGGGAAACATCCATCACAGAGGAGGCAGACATACCAATTTCTGCTCTGACAGTAGCCTCAGCAGACCTGACTGCACTGCAGCTGGAAGACATGCTGAGTTTTTTCTCTCATTTCTATCCCCCGTACCATTACTGTCACTCTGGCCGTCTGCTCTCTGTCTCTCTCGCTCGTGGAAGGAGTGGTGAGCTTACGGAGCGTGTTTGAGAGCGATTACTAGCGATTTTTCTTTACTTGTTAATGTTGTATATTATAGTGTATTCAGATTTAGATTCAGATTCCACTTCATTGTCATTGCACAGAGTACAAGTACTAGGACAACGAAATGCCGTTTCAGCATCTAACCAGAAGTGCAAATAGAAGCAGTAAAGGTACAGTGCAATGTGCTAGTTAAATAACAGATAAATAATAAAAAAGAAAAATAACAGCATGAGTAGTATAACAATATAGACAGTGTAAACAGTGGATATGAAATGCAAGATATATACAGTATATAAAACATCGAATAAAAAGTTCGGAAATTAGTGTTTGGTAGATTATTTCTCTGTTGTAACAATGCTTCTTGGCAATAAATGTTATACAGTTGGAAAGCCTGTTCATTTACCTTTCAAACGGTGGCCCATTTGTAAGGAACATGCATTTCTGGGATGAGCAGCACAGCTGAGTATGTGGGTTGCGCCCATGAAAAATTTGCCAAATCTACTCTGCCAATGCCAAACAGCGTATACTGCAGTGGCGGCTGGTCAATAGAGGGCCATGGGGCATGGCCCCACCATGAGCCACACGAAAAAGAAAAAAAATAAATAAATAAATTATAATAATCATAAATTATACAAATTGTCAATATTTGTGTTTTTTAACTATGGAATGTACCCAGTAATGTATGTAAAATATGATATCTGCGCAAAATATATGCTTTTCCTGCTCGTCCTCTCCCCCTGTGTGCTCGTCTGCTCGTCCTCTCCGCCTGTGTGCACGACACGTCTGAGAACGCACAGCTAGGGGGCCCTGATCGTTTTGGCCCAAAAGAGACGGGTCTATGAAGCAGTTTAGCCAATTGCTGATTCAAGATACAAATGAGTGACATACAATTTAGCCAATCAGCGCCCTCAAATAGATTCAGCTGTGGGCCAGAACGATCAGGCCCCCCGAGCTGCGCGTTCACGTCAGGAGAAGTCTCTACAGGCGAGCACTCCTCCTCTAAGACCCGTTTAAGAGGAGAACTTTGGCGGAGATTCTGCAGCCAAAGAGCTGATATCAGATCAGCCTGACCTCACAATCAGACAGCAGACTACATGCGAAGATTCACTACTTCGTACAAGTCAGTCAATCAACTTCCTTTCTTCCTAAAAGTACGCTGATTACTTCGACATACCATACGTATCCACAGGTTATCCACAACTTAATCCACGTAGATCGTTCCATTTAACACGTTTCATAACACATTTCCTAACACGGTCGGAAAACTGTGCGGCTCCATACTGCCTCAGATATTACTCACCACTGTCAGTAACTGTCACAGTGTCCTTAAAGTGACAGTTGTCTGTCACTTACATGTATTACTTACTCTAACAAATTATAACGACATCCTTGTAACATTCAAAGTAGAGACAAAAGTGATTACAGTTAAACATGTAAATACAAGTGAATATTTAACATCACATTGAATTTGGCTCCTACAGATGTTAAATTAACAGTGAAAACTCATCATAGCTTAATTTAACATTCATAATTACACTTCATGTTTACTTCTCCTGATCTTTACCTCCTATAACAGGGGTCTCTAACTGGCGGACCCAGGACCTAAAATCGATATTTTGGAATCACACATATATCAGGCAGCGAGTTTGTACTTTAAATGGTAGGCTTGCACGGTGTATCGATACTAAAAAGGTACCGCAGTACCTGTACGTTAAAAACGATACGATTTTGCATATTTTTAGTGTCTATATTTTATTAAAATAGCGCGCGATCAGAGCGCACTGGCTGCTCCGCTCCGTGTCATGCTGCCTGCAGTCATGCAAGGGGGCGGGGCTGCCCAGCGCGCTCACAGCAACAGGCAGCGCGCGCACTCACAGCGAGTGATCACAGGGGAGACATGCAGGAGCTTTTACCGACTGTCCTCGGCTTCTTGGAAAACAAGATGCCAGAAGTATCATCTGGAAGTACTTTGGCTATATTGCAGACAGTGAAGGAAAGCCCACTGACCTACAGAGACCCGTCTGCAAAACGTGTTTCAAAGCCACAGACAAAGTGAGGAAACACATCTAACACGGCAAAGCACCTTTCAGACACACACCCGCAACCTTTCAAAGAGTTCAAAGAACGACGGGTAAGCAAATGTGATTATAAAGATGAACACCCCCAAGCTCAATTAATCAATTTAAAGCTGCAGGACAATTCAGTGAAATTCATTTTTCTAAAATGAATTACTTTATTTTAAGATGCACAGTCTTCAAAAGCTTTCTGTTATGTCAGTTATTCTTTAATCCAGCCATTATTTTACTTGAAATGAGAAGAACATTTATTTATGTATTATTTATAATCCATCCAGTTAAATTTGAAAACTGAGAATAATAATTTGTTAAAATATAATTTGTGTACTTTCTTTATTTGATTTGACAGTTGTTCCTACTACTAGGCTTCTATATATATATATATATGGCACTAAATAGCGCGGGTTAAATATTATTGTAATGTTTCGGACCTTTGCCCGAGGAGATTTTCTCAATCTGGACCTTTTGGAATTTTAGTTGAAGACCCCTGTCCTATAACAAGGTCCATATGGGCATCGCAATAAATAAACATGTTATATTATATTGTATTATATTATATAAGTGTTATTTACTGCTTTTTTCATGTTGGAATAAATGTTAAATATTTAACTGCCAAGTAATAATGCGTGTTTGATACAAAAAATGTTTTGCATGAAATCATACTGGGATGTTTGCTGAAATTGATATGATGGCCCTACCTAGAACATTTTCCACCAGCCGCCACTGGTATTCTGCCACCTTGTTTGGTGTTGTTTGGTGGATTGGATGATTGAAGTCTATCAGTAACAAGGAAGAAACAAGACATATTGGCAATTTTACAATTTATTCATTTAACAAACAGGAGGCTCAGCAGCGTGTGGAAGAACCATACACAGCCACAACAGCCTGGCTCCTCCTCCTCATGCTGGTCACCAGCCTGGCTCCTCCTCCTCATGCTGGTCACCAGCCTGGCACCTCCCCTCATGCTGGTCACCAGCCTGGTCACACACTGCTGTGGGATGGCATTCCACTCCTCAAGCAGGATTTGTCGCAAGTCAGCCAGCGTGGTTGTGTTGGTCACTCTGGCACGAACAGCTGATCCCACAAGTGTTCAATGGGGTTGAGGTCAGCACTGTTGGCAGGCCATTCATCCTCTACTCCCAAATTCTGGAGGTAGTCTCTGATAAACCGCTCTGTGGGGGCGAGCATTGTCATCTTGGAGGATGGAGTTCAGTCCCAGACTGCGGAGAAATGGGATTGCCACCGGTTGCAGAATCTCATCTCGATATCTCTCTGCATTGAGATTGCCTCCAATGAAGACAAGCCTCGTTTTTCCAGTGATGGAGATGCCGCCCCACACCATCACACTGCCTCCACCAAAAGGTGTTACTCTATCGGTGCAGCAATCAGCATAGCGTTCTCTCCCCGTCTTCTCCACACTTTGACCCTACGATCCAACTTCCTCAGACAGAATCTGGACTCATCGCTGAACATAACGTTCCTCCACATGGCCTCACATAGCAACAACAGAATAAGCTGTTTGGCAATGGCAGAGAAGATTTGGCAAATTTTTCATGGGCACAACCCACATACTCAGCTGTGCTGCTCATCCCAGAAACTTTTTGTTTGATGTTTATATAGTGTAAGCATGTAAAGTGACAGCTGAGGGGAAGAAACTGTTCCTGAGCCTGCTGGTCCTGGAACGGAGATTCCTATAGCACCTCCCAGAGGGGAGGAGGGCAAACTGTCTATGGTCGGAGTGTGAGGTGTCCCTGACGATGCTGCGGGCCCTCTGCAGGCAGCGCTTGAGGTGGACGGTCTCGATGGCAGGGAGTGGAGTACCGGTGATACGTTGGGCAGTCTTTACCACCCTCTGCAGTGCTTTCTGGTCTGAGACAGAGCAGTTGCCGTACCAAACTGTGATGCAGCTTGTAAGGATGCTCTCGATGGTGCAGCGGTAGAAGTTCACCAGGATCAGAGGAGACATGTGGATTTTCTTCAGTCTCCTCAGGAAGAAGAGACGCTGGTGTGCCTTCTTGACCAGGGTTGAGGTGTTGAGGGTCCAAGAGAGGTCCTCTGAGATGTGGACACTGTCACAGCCCGGCTCCGTGACTGAGACAAACCAGAAAGACCAACAAGCTGGCTGCCAAGAAAAACAGGTTTATTGTCTTAACAAACATAATTTAACAATATAAAAGTTGGTGTCAGTTATCAGTCCTGAGGTGCATGTATGGGTGTGTGTGTAGCAGTAAATAACAATAACAGACAGATCAACCAAAAGAACGATGTTTATGCTGGTGGGCAACAGGATCTCCTCTCCCCGAGACAAGCTGCCAACTGAGGAGGATCTTTAAGGCACAACACTCAGGTGTGGCTCAGTCAGCCGACGACCCTCCAATCAGCACCTGCAAGACATCAGCAACCACACAGGGACACCTGGTATATGGGAGGAGGAGGGTCGTCACAACACCCAGAAACCTAAAGCTGGTGACACGCTCAACCTCCGTTCCATTGATATGGATGGTTGTGTGTGCAGCCTTTGGTCTTTCTGAAGTCCACAATAAGCTCCTTGGTGTTTTTGGTATTGAGGGCCAGGTTGTTGTTGGCACACCACGCTGCCAGGTGCTGGACCTCCTCCCTATAGGCCGACTCATCGTTGTTGTTGATGAGGCCCACCACCGTTGTGTCGTCTGCAAACTTGATAATGGTATTGGAACTATGTACAGGCGTGCAGTCATAGGTGAACAGGGAGTAGAGGAGAGGACTCAGCACACAGCCCAGTGTTCAGGGTGAGGGTAGAGGAGGTGTGATTGCCTAACCTAACATACTGGGGTCTGTTGGTTAGGAAATCCAGTATCCAGCTGCAGAGGGAGGTGTTGATGCCACGGTCACCTAGTTTGGTGATCAGTTTGGAGGGGGTGATGGTGTTGAATGCTGAACTGAAATCGATGAACAGCATTCCCACATAGGTGTTGTTGTTGTCCAGGTGGGAGAGGGTGGAGTGAAGTGCTGTGGCGATGGTGTGCTCTGTACACCTGTTCTGGCGATAGGCGAATTGGAGGGGGTCCAGTGTGGGTGGTAGGCAGGTTTTGAGATGAGCCAGGACCAGCCTCTCAAAGCACTTCATGATGATGGGGGTGAGTGCAACAGGGCGGAAGATGTTTAGGCTCGCTGCAGTGGAGAGTTTTGGCACTGGCATGATTGAGGTGGTTTTGAAGCATGTGGGTACAGCTGCTTGGGCCAGTGACAGGTTGAAGATGTCAGTCAGGACCTCAGTCAGCTGCCCAGCACAGGCCCCATGCACGCGTCCGAGGATGCCATCAGGGCTAGCAGCCTTACGTGCATTAGTCTTGCTCAGCGCAGCACACACGTAGGTGGGGGAGAGTGTGAGGAGCTGGTGGTCTGCAGGGGGCACAGTCTTGATGGCCACCTCCTTGTTGTCCCTGTCAAAGCGAGCATAAAAGTTGTTTAGCTCATCAGGAAGGGAGGCGTTGTCGGTTGGGGGGGTGATGTTGGAGGGTTTGTATTCCGTATTGACCTGGATACCTTGCCACATGCATCTAGGGTCGGAGTTGTTAAAGGAGTCCTCCCTCCTTAGCTTGTGGCTGTACTTGGCCCTCTTGATTCCCCTCTTCAGGTTGGCTCTGGATGAGCTATAGGCTTTCGCATCACCTGATCTGAAGGCGGTGTTGCGTGCCTTCAGCAGTCGGCGGACCTCTCTGTTCATCCACGGCTTCTGATTTGGGAACGTTGTGATCTGTTTGAGGAAGGTGACACTATTGATGTTGGTGCTGATGTAGTCCAGAACGGAGGAGGCAAAACAGTCTATGTCCGTGTGAGAGTCCAGGGTGGCCTGAGTGGCAAACATACTCCAGTCCGTGTGTTGAAACCAGTGCTGTAGTGTAGAGTGTGCTCCCTCTGGCCACACTTTAACTGTTCTCTGATGGTTTCTCACGTTTGGTGAGTGGTGTGTACTTGGGGAGTAGGAACAATGAGAGATGGTCCGACTGTCCCAGGTGGAGGAGGGAAATGGCTTTGTATGCCTCAGCCATGTTGGTGTAAACATGGTCCAAGGTCTTGTCTCCTCTTGTGGGGCAGGAGACATGTTGGTAAGATTTGGGGAGTACAGACTTCAGGTTGGAGTCGTTGAAGTCACCCGCAACAATAAAGGCTGCCTCCGGGTGTTTAGTCTGAGGTTTTCAAATGGCAGCATGCAATTCCTTCATTGCAACTTTAGCATAAGCATCCGGTGGGATTTATGCTGCAGTCACAACAGTAGATGTAAACTCTCTGAGCAGATAGAAAGGTCTACACTTAACCATGAGATATTCCAGGTTAGCAGAGCAGTGTCTCTCGATTACAGCAGTGTCCGTGCACCAAGCTTTGTTTATATTGTTGGGGTCTGGCGCCATCGGGTGACTGGCTGAGGTCATCACGGGCTCCGTCCTGTGACAATCTGACCTCCGATCTGATCCTCGCCCCTTTAAGATGACCCCGCCTCCGGCCACCGCTCAAGCGGACTCTGTATTGGTCAACAAGCAGCCTCCCGCTGTGCAGAGAGACCCGTTTAAAAGCGCCCGCTCATCGGACATCTTCCTTCTTCGCCCCGGGACTCCGTCCTGTACATCGAGAAGACACACCGGGGACCGATCGCCCCTACCCCCACTCAACTCAGTGCCCACGTGTTGCTTTTCGCTGGCCGAAACCGACCACGTTATTCTGAGTTACGGCCCTGAGCCCGCGAGAAACGCATCCGCGCTCCGCTTTTCTTTTTCGTGTACACGCTACGGGACCAGAACGAGAATACCTCATTCTTCACCGTTTCATTACCGGCAGATACGATTCGACACGTGTCCCTCCCGACGTTGATACTCCGGCCTATTCATCTGCAGTGAAAAAGCCTCTCGCAACAGCAACCCTGCCCCGTTGTGCTCAAACCACAACGCCTCACCTCAAGACTTTTTTTTCTTCCTCCCGACAAGCAACTCATTCATCAACGAATGAACACTCCCTTCGTCGCTAAGAAGCTCCTCACAGTAAGATTGATGGTGTCTGGGCATAAGTTAGCTTAAATTAACCTAAGTCTAATTCAGGTGTTTTGATATATATGTTATTATTCCCGTGTTTTGTCGTGTTTAAGTCATTGTTATAGTGTTGCTGAGTATTGCGCAATCGCTGACGGACCGCCGAGCCCGCAGCGTTTGTCCGCTTCCTGTTTGTTCTTTGTCCTCTGGGATTGTTTATTTCATTTGTACTACTCTCTTTCCTCGAATCAATTCTGTGAGTGAAGTGTTGAACCCTGGTTATCAGCATAAGTGTCGTGAGTTCGCGAGGCGACATACGACCACTTATGTGAGACCAGCGATACACACTTTCACTACAACGCGACCCCGCACGCAGAAACTCTGGTTCCTCTCTCTCTGCCCCTGTTATTTTCCTCTTGTTTTTCGATAACTTGCATACACATAAAGCTCCGGCTGAGGGCGGTTGAAACGCTCGCCCATTGTCTCGACGCACGTGGCCACACGTGCTCACACACAGCTACCCCCCCTTCTTCCGCCAGTTTGCCCCAGTCACTCGACTAGGCCATCTAGTGGTGGTTCAACGGTAGTATTTTAAGGCCTACCCCCCCCCCCCCCAGTTTGTCTAAGTCCCTCGACTACGCCATCTGGTGGTGTTCAGCGGTAATACCTTAAGCCCTCTCCCTTCTAACCCACAGTCTCCACCCCTTCTGCTCGTTTGGCTAGCGGCCATCTTTGTAGTTTCTCGACTGTCAGTGTTAAGAACCCCCCCTTTCTTTTATACATAGACACACACACACACACACACACACACACACCCACATACTTATATACACCACCCCCATTCCCCTTACTCATTTTATTCATTTGTTTTAGGTATTAGGCACATAAAACTGTACGGTGGCGTTTGTTGATTGTTATGGTAATTGATCTGATCATTTATTATTTTGATTTAATAAACTCTATTATATTTTAAGGAGCAGTTGTTTGTGATTACTTGTGCATATGTATGTAATAACACCTGGATGTGGTAGTCAGTGTACGTACTCCATCCTTCATTGTCATTTCGAATGCATAGTCGCACCCGACTATTGACATCACGAGTGACCACTAATTATGAGACCTAGTTTATTGTTTGGTTATTAGTCCCTGTTTACAGGGTGGTGCCCCGTTGTTATTAATAATCATTAATACTTGTTACTTACATTAATAATTCTATTGATGTCAGGAATTCAGTTTCTTCAAGCTAATAACTTAAACACGCCCCTCTGTTGATCCCAACAATATAAATGCACAGGCCCCCGCCTCTGGTCTTACCGGAGTCGTCTGCTGTCCCCGGCTCCACTAGTCCAGTTGATGTGTCCTTGGGCAAGATACTTAACCCCAAATTGCTCCCGTAGCTTTTCCTAGGTTATCTGAATGTTGTATGAATCTTAGTTACTCTGATGGGCAGGTGGCACCTTGCATGGTAGCCCCTGTCATCAGTGTAAGAATGGGTGTGAATGGGTGAATGACATGTAGTGTTAAACTTTCTAAACCTGGCTTCCATGAAGTTGGAATATAGTAGTGCATGTGTAGCAGTTGTGTACTCTCGGTTGCGTTGTGTTTAATTCAGGACACGATATCTTTTGATGGCTCCAACCAGACGTTTATTCATCGGACAGAATATAGCTGGTAAAAGACAGAACAGCTTCAGTGACTCTCAGACAACGTTGTGGTCACAAGCTGTGGTCACAGCCAGCAGAGGGCGCTGTTACACACAACCCACTTGTCTCCATGGGGAACTAATGATACATTGTAAATGATATTTAAACAAGGAAATAACATGAAAATGATAAGGATTGGCAATAACTTAAATAATATAGTAATACTAGCAACCAATGGCCAGTGATGGCAAGTGGAATCATTAACTCTGTTACACATGCGCTACTCACTATACCTATCTTTAAAGGTCCTGTCGCATTAAACCCACAAACTAATGTGCTGTTAAGTTAAGTGCTCTTTAGCCTGCTGTAGTAGTAAGCTAGTTGGCCGTACATGCTATTAATTGCAGCTCATGTTTGAGCAGAAAAACAACAAGTATCTGCCCATCTTAAAGGAGCATTTGTGTTGTGCTCAAAGTACCTTTTCTATTTCAGTAAAAAGAAAAGTGAGTCACATTGACAACATTTTTTTTTCTATTAGAAAGGGGTGACTGATTCACTGATTCTATTATCAGTTGGTCTTTCACTTACAATTGTTTTGATTGATTTCACTGAAGGTTGCCTCCTGGCTCACCAAGGAGCAAGAAAAAGAAAAGTGCCTGTACATGTCAGAAGAATTTAATATGCCTGGATATAGCAGAAAATGTCATGGCCATTTTAAAATTACAACTCTGCACTTTCTAACCTCGACATATGCCGTTTGTTTTCTCAAATAGAAACAACCAAACATCCAACAGCCCATTCAAGTTATCTGAGAAAGCTAAAGAAAACTGCCACTGGCTCTGTCTCCCAACCTTTGAAAAATGAGGGCAAGTCAAAGTTAATAATTATATTAAAAGCCCTGGTGATACATTCTCTTTGACACATCCATTCGTCAAGCTTGTGTAGTGAAATGTTTCCCACTGATAAATATTTTCAGGGATCAAAATGGAGGGCTGTGAAACATTATTAGGAGGGACTCATTGATATTTTCCCCACAAGGCAACAGTCGGCATTTAAGAGCACTATGCTAAATAAAAGGATATTGATTTGCCTGAATGAATGCCTGGCCTAACCTTCAGGACTGCATGAATTGAGGGCAAGTGTCCTCTAAATTACTCGGGCAGACGGGCCTTAATATCTGCAAGAAGCACTGTGATACTTGCCTTGTGTACATTATGATATACTGTACTGTACATCATGTGATATCAGTGGTTGGGCTCTACAGCTGAGCGGAATAAACTTTTGTTTTATGACTCTGGAGCAGAGACCAGCAGGAACTCTGTAGGTTGGCAGACAACTTGACAGTTTCTCAACCTCTATTTTACTTACAAAATTGCAGACTTTGACCTGTACTAGCTGCAGTGTGGTTTTATAGGTCCATCTGGGACTGGGCTTGTAAACAGAAGATGAGACAATAAATTCCTACTCTGTGAAACCGTCAAGTGATTCAGTTGCGGCTGTTGTGATGCTCCCGGATATACAAAACCTGAAATATGGCTCAGTGGAAAGACAGCAAGAGACTCTGACACGCCACATGTAAAACTTTTCTTTTTGAAGTTAATCCTGGCTCACGTCCATGATGATCTTACAAAACCAGAGGTTGTTCCCGAATGGCTTGTACAGATTAAACAAACAAGATATAATGTGTTGAGCTTTAGAGTAGTGTCAATATCACTAAAGAAAACTATGACCAAAAGTGTTTGTCTGCAACCTTTTTATCCATGACTAAGTCGAGACAGCATTGACATCAGTAAACACCAACTGTGACTATCAACATGCAATACTGTGGACAAAATAACAACACTAAAATGATTGCTGTGAACTACAAATGTTCCAATACACCTAACACACCACAACTTCAAACACACAGCGTCCACTGGACACGAAGCATTCAAACTTCACATTTTTCAGTCATGCTGACATTAATCTATGTTCTTGTAAAAGTATTTTACATAGGTCTATGTTATTGTAAACCACTAGAATACCACAGAGATAAACTGGGAGAGGAATCAGGCGCCATCTTGGCTCAATCTCTACTTCCAGGTCCAAGCGACCCCACTGGCTCTTAACACTTTGACACAGCCACCACATGAGGACAGACAGCAACAACTGTGATATCATAGTAATCCCCTCAGCCACAGGTATTTAATTCTATCTATTTCCGTCCTTGGAGCCTTTGCGTTCTCCATTTATTTGTCTTATAGCATGGAGCTCCTCAGTCATATATGACAATTAATCAGTATTCGTTGTGTTTCAATGTTTATTGGAGATTCATATTTGTAACAAAAAAATGAAAAGCATTTCTTTATCAGAGAAAGTAAGCAGTGTGGCCAAAAAATAGCTGATACGCACAGTGAACAACTGCAACTTCCACATTTGCTTTGGCGTAAATTACGGCGGTTGTTGTTTAGCACTGGCAAAGAGATGGGTTTAGTGATTGAGACATGAAAAGGTTCAAAACACTTAAACCCTGTTTTCTTGGCTGGCAATTCTGTGCACGCCGACTCCCTTAGGCAACTGTGAAATATGCTGCTCTTGCATGATCGAGCCATTCATCACTCTCTAAAGATTTAGGGTGCATTCCATTTGAGCCCATCCACCCTCTATCATTAGTCACCATCATTGTATTTCAAACATGCTGGTGCTTTTAAGTCTCCTTGCTTCTGCTCTCTGAGGATAGTCAGAGACAGCTGCAATATAGATGAGACAGGGCACGTTGCCGGCTCAGAAACTCTAAAGATGGCAACAATGTCAGTCAGTCAATGCAGTAGTTGTATCAACATTATTTACAACAAGTCAGTGCCAAATTATTTTCACAAAAATTACATTTTAATCATATGATATCCCTGAAAACCCGGGAACACACTGATTCCATATCATAACGTGATATGGAATCATATAAGATAAGATAATCCTTTATTAGTCCCTCAGTGGGGAAATTACAGGATTACAGTAGCATCGCTCACAAGTAATAAATGAAGATAAAAAATCAAGTAGTATAAATAGACTAAACAGTAAACAGTAGTAAAAATGACAGTAAAGAAGAATACAAAATATACCAGTATGTACAGACGGAGTAAAAATGTGAAATGTAAGATAATACTTAAACGTATTGGATATTGCACGGGATTGACAGTAAGAAGACTATTAAATATACCAGTATATACAGGCGGAGGCAGAGTAAAATGTAAAATGTAAGATAATACTTAAACGTATTGGATATTGCACAGGATTGACAGTAAAGAAGACTATTAAGTATACCAGTAAATACAGACGGAGTAAAATGTAAAATGTAAGATAATACTTAAACGTATTGGATATTGCACAGGATTGACAGTAAAGAAGACTATTAAGTATACCAGTAAATACAGACGGAGTAAAATGTAAGTGTAAGGTAAATACTTAAACGTATTTGATATTGCACAGGATTGACAGTAACGAAGACTATTAAGTATACCAGTAAATACAGACGGAGTAAAATGTAAGTGTAAGGTAAATACTTAAACGTATTTGATATTGCACAGGATTGCACGGATTAGGTATTGCACCAGGTGAATGAATTAAGTGTTCAAGTGTTCATGTTCAGTTCAAAGTGTTTAAAGTGTTAGTGGTCTCCCGAGAGCAGCTCGTTGTGCAGCCTGACAGCAGCGGGGAGGAAGAACTTGCGGTACCTCTCCCTCAGACACCGGGGATGAATCAGCCGGTGACTGAAGGAGCTGTGCAGAGCTGCCAGAGTGTCCTGCATGGGGTGGGAGGCGTGGCTCATCAGGGATGAGAGCTTCGCCATCATCCTCATATAGCGTTACAAAGTCTTACAGTATATTAGTAGGTAGTGTTGGGATCAATAGGGGGCGTGTTTGAGTTATCAGCTTTTAAGAAACTGAATTCTTGACATCAATAGAATTATTAATGTGATTAATGATTATTAATAATAACGGGGCACCACCCTGCGGACAGGGACCGATAACCAAACGATAAAACTAAGTCTCATAATTAGTAGTCACTCATCAGTGACAGTGAAGGTTTGCGTCCGTACACAGGCTACAACATACAGATCATCACATACATATGCACAAGTAATCACAGACGACTTCGCTTTAAAATATAACAGGGTTTATTACATCAGAATAATAAATGATCAGATCAATTACCATCACAATCAACAAACGCCATCATACAATTTTATGTGCCTAATATCTAGAGAAATGAATGAAATGGGGAGGAGGGTGTGTATATAAGTATGTGCGTGTGTGTGTGTGTGTGTGTGTGTGTGTGTGTGTGTGTGTGTGTGTATAAAAGGAAGGGGGGTGGGGGCCCTTAACACTCACAGTCAAAGACTACAAAGATGGCCGCTAGCCAAACTAGCAGAAAGGGGGGTGAGACCGTGGGTTAGAAGGGGGAGGGCTTAGAGTACTACAGCTGAACACCACCAGATGGCCTAGTCAAGTGACTTGGACAAACTGGCGGATGAGGGGGGGTAGCTGTGTGTGAGCACGTGTGGCCACGTGCGTCGAGACGATAGGCGAGCGTTTCAACCGCCCTCAGCCGGAGCTTTATGTGTATGCAAGTTATCGAAAAACAAGAGGAAAATAAAAGGGCAGAGAGAGAGGAATCAGAGTTTCTGTGTGCGGGGTCGCGTTGTAGTGAAAGTGTGTCTCGCTGGCCTCACATAAGTGGTCGTATGTCGCCTCGCGAACTCACGACACTTATGCTGATAACCACGTTTCTGCACATCACTCACAGAATTGATTCAAGGAAAGAGGGCAGTACAAATGAAATAAACAATCCCAGGGGCAAAGAGAACAAACAGGAAGCGGACAAACGCTGCGGGCTCGGCGGTCCGTCAGCGATTGCGCAATATTCAGCAACATGAAAACAATGACTTAAACACGACGAAACACGGGAATATCAACATATAAATCAAATAACATGAATGGAACGTATGTTATTTTAAGCTAAGCTAGCCCAGACACCTTGAATGCTCACGGTTAGAAGCTTCTTTGCGACGATGAGAGTTTGTGCAGGATTTGTGATTCTTCCTGAAGGAGAAAAAAAGGTCTTGAGGCGCTGGCTGTTTTGAGCACAGCGGGGCAGCGTTGCTGCTCCTGGAAGCTTTTGCACGGCTTTGCGGTGCTGTTGTGTCCCACTCCTGCAGAGAGAGGGCCGGGTCTCAACGTCGGGCCGAGATACGTGGTCGATTCGTATCTGCCGGTAATGAATCGGTGAAGAAAGAGATTTAGTCGATCTGGTACCGTTGGGTCGTGCACGAAAGAAAAAGCGGCGGAGCGGATGCGGTTCTCGCGGGCTCAGGGCCGTAACTCAGAATATGCGTGGCGAAATGGCACGTGGTCGCTGAGTTGAGGGTGATCGGTCCTCGGGGCATCTTCATGAGGTACCGGACGGAGTCCAGAACGAAGAGGAAGATCTGTGGATGCACGGCGCTTTTAAACGGGTCCGTCTGCACAGCGGGACGCTGCTTGTTGACCAATACAGTGTCTGCTTGAGCGCTGACCGGAGGCGGGGTCAGCTTAAAGGGGCAGGGATCAGATCGGAGGTCAGCTTGTGTACAGGACGGAGCCTGTGATGACCTCAGCCAGTCACCCGATGGCGCCAGACCCCAACAGTAGGTTATAGTGTTTCCCATTTTTAATGCATGTTACAAGTTGTTAAAAATAATCAAATTGTATTTGTACAGCCCCAATATCACAAATCAGAGAGCTTTACAATCTGTACACTGAACAACATCTTTTGTCCCAGGACCTTCGTATCAGAACAGGAAAAACCCTTTAACGGGGAAAAACAGGAAGAGGAGCAACAGAGGAGGGATCCCTCTATCAGGATGGACAGAAGAGCAATAACCAGTGACACGTTTGCATAATCAACATACAAAAACAATTACAATATAGTCAATCGATAACAGAATAGACACATAAAATGAGTGTTGTAATTAAAGTAGTAGCACTAATAATAGCAAAAATAATAATTGAAAATTGACAACTACTAATAATGAATATAATAGAATAATAATGACAATACAAACAGTAACAGTAATAGCATAAACACGTGACTTATAATAATAATAATAATAATAGTAGCAGTGGGTGTCAGGCAGGGCCACAGCAGCAGGAAAAACCACAGTGTGAGAAAGCACAAAGACTCCGGGGAAGAAGCCAACAAGCCGAGGCAGACGTGGTCATGGCTGCTGCAACACCTTCATGACAGCTCTTCTCCACACACGCTGAATCATGCTCTTTTATTTCAGGCTTGCTCTGTCAGGTCTTGTCAGGTGTGTGTGACAAAACCAGCCCAACGGCCAATCACACCAAGGCAAGGCAAGTTTATTTGTATAGCACATTTCAACAACAAGGTAATTCAAAGTGCTTCACATAAAACCATTAAAAGCATCAAAACATAACACAAAAGAAAAGGAGATTTAAAAACAATTAAGAACATTCATTAAAACACAGTGTAAGACAGTTTCATAGTAAAATGCAGAAATGCAGGAAATTGATTAATATATTAATTGAATGTGGTTCAATTAAAGGCAGCAGCAAACAGAAAAGTCTTCAATCTTGATTTGAAGGAGCTGAGGGTCTCAGCAGACCTTCAGCTTTCTGGGACTTTGTTCCAGATATGTGGAGCAGAAAAACTGAACGCTGCTTCACCAGACAAAAACACCAGACAAAAACATGCCAGAACTCAAAGTATGCCCTCGCCAAACCATATACATTGTTATTAAAGACCAACAGACTTGCAATCATTGCCACTTGTGTTGTAGTATCTACAAAGTAACACCATACATGTTTAGTGAGCCTGCATTAATAGTTAGATCGATTACTATATACTGTAGTTATTAATGCAATGCCTTATTTCATCACCCTACCATGTTGGTTCACTGCATTGTAATCATGTACTTATCGTAACCAAATTTGTAAATAGGTTATGCATTGAATGTTTACTTTATTTCGAATGATGCACCTTATCCTGTTTATTCACAATATTTTACCCACAAAACTAATCTAAATAGACATATTTACTGAACTTTTGTCTCATCCCCAGCTACACGTATCCATTCTATAATTCTGTTTACACTTTCCCATTATTCTCTCAATTAACTTGTTCGCCAGTTCTTTATGCATCTGTGGGTGGGATGGAGAGGCGGGAGTAGAGTGGATGTCATCAGTGTGGGCATGTGGGCGTTTGACCTTTCAATGTGTAAATGAGCTGATCTGATGGATTGTTATTTCTAGATATTATTCATGTAACTTGAATGGAAAATGCTCCCCCCCCCCCCCAACCAGCAGCCAACAAACTCAACCTGCAGCAACACTTTAAAAGTAGCCCACCACTGGCAACACTGGTGTTCTCTATCTCACACACTTGCACACTTCATTTTTTCTTTTTTTTACATTTTGATGCACTGAATATATCAACTAGGAAATTCCATTGAAAGTGCACTGTGTTCTTTTGCAGATGAGATATTTATATATGTATAGGTAACATGAAAGTTTGCAGTTTGAAAATTGCATTTTGCCTTCAGCATAGTGCCCTGGCAATTCTAACAAACACTAAACATTATAACAGCTAAATGTCCATATGTTAGCATTGTCATTGTGAGCGTGTTAGCATTTAGCTCAAAGCACGAATGTCCCAAAGTTCAACTTTGCTTGCTAAAAGAAGTCTGGTTGTATAGACGTCTATGAGAAAATGACTACTTCTCTCTTGATTTATTACCTCAGTAAACATTGTAAACATGAGTTTATGGTCTCAATATCTAGTTTCAAGTCTTCTTCAATACAGCATGATGTTCATTTAGTACATTATGGTCCATTTAGAGTCAAACAGACCATAAAGCAGGGGATACTTTAGGGCGGGGCCACCTTGGGATTATTCGGTGAGCGAGTTGTATGTTTTTTTGTCTTCCAACTTCAACCCTTTCAAAGTGATTTCAATTCATGACAGTTAATTGTAACATTTCAGAAGCGCAAAAAAATGTAAAGTTACATTTTTTTATATGCAAATTTGAACTCTTTTCTGTTATTGACTGTCGATTCTGCTTGCCTTTAAAGATAATAAGTACAGCTATTTCTGTAATTTTTATTATAAATATAGTGCGAGTTAAAATAAGTAAAACTAAAAAAAAGTTTAGAAAGGACAGAAATTGTATTTATTATAAAGATATGTTAATTTAATTCCATGCATTAGGATGCATTGTCCATGCTTTGTCAACAAATATGAGACACATTTGCTTCGCAGAGAGTTGATTCCATAACTTGTTTACCCATAATTGTTGGAATGCTGTTAACTATTGTTCTTCGAATCTTTATTGTTGGAATGCTTAACAGCATTCCAACAGTTTTGCCACTGTGTCCACAATCTTCACTCTTCATGCATCATTTCTGGATGTAGAAGTAGCTAATATTGTCCATGTCGTATAAAAATTACTGTGGAATCCCACAGATTTACACATTTGACACCGAAGCCGTTAATTGAGAGGAAAACCAACTTTCCGCTCCATAGAGACCAATGTTAAATTCTGCTTCAAAAACATCTTCCACAGAACACGGTACCCCATTTCTAGATCGCCAGTTAAGCCACATTTCTTACACTACAGACACAATTTTTACAGGATCTGTTATTCGACTCAGCCTTCCTCTCAATTATTAATATCGGAGCAATAGGTGCTACGGTTATGGGAGTTTTGATGATTTGTTTGAGAGGTGTCTCCCTGTTTTATCTCCATGAAATGGCTTCAGGCACACAGGTGTTCGCGATTGAGCCAGTAATTAGTGATGTTGATAAACACACAGACTCACAGACATACACTCCTCTCCCTCTATCTCTCTCTGTGTCTCTCTCTCATACAGTCATTCAGGTCTTAGGGCTCTTTAGAGGTCTTTCCACCCTCCTCCCCCCAAACACACGCGCCATTTTAAAATAAAAGCCCCAGAGAGTGAATTCTAACTGAACTGCTTGTGAGCCCCATGGATTAACTGTGTTTAAACAAGCTCAAAATTAGGCTTTTTTGTTAAAAAAATGAATGCTCTAACTACTACTACTGCTGCTGCTAATATGGTATTACTATTACTGCTACTACTACTTCTACTATAACTTTTGCTGTTGCTACTATTACTACTACTGCTATTACTGCTACCATCAATATTATTACTACCACTACTGCTATTACTTATACGACAACTGCTACTACTACTGCTATTCATGCAACTAAAAGTAGTAATACTACTACAGCTATTAGTACGACTGCTACGAGTACTACTACTACTGCTACATCTTCTACTGCCATTACTATTACTATTACTACTACTACTACTACTGTGATATTAAATACTATTAACAATACTACAGCTATTACTATGACTACTGATAGTACGTCTTCGACTACTTCTTCTAATTACTAATGCTTCTACTACAACTTCTACTACTACTACAAATATCACTAATACTACTACTAGTAGTTATTCTAATGCTACTAATACTTCTACTAATAATACTTCTACTACAACTTCTACTACTACAAATATCACCACTGATGCATTTTTTTAAGCCACAGAAACTGTTCAAATATCAAAATGTTCAGCTCTTTCAGGAGAGGTGTGATATGACTTTTCGTATTGTAATCTTTAAACTTTTTGAATTATTAAGCTTTTTGAAATTTGTTTTTGAATTGGATATCTATTTTCAGCAATGTTTTTGCGATTAATTTCAGTTTTCAGCATTCCAACGCATTTTCAGCAGGAAATGCTTTTTCTAGTTCTTCAGTGTTACACAAAATGGACACGTTAAATATAGAAAAAGTACGTACGGTAATTATGTACTCATCAATACAAACATGGCCATAGCGGTAACAATCAAAAGACAGCTATCAGCCATTTCGAAAAAAAGTTCCACTATTGACCTTTCATCCACTTAGTAGGTGAAGAAGGAGACATCTTTATCAGGAACATCCTCCAAATCATTTCAACATCTTTACAGTTCAGCGTACTTGCTTGCTTGCAGTCCCTCAACATTGCGTGTTGTTGTTTTCCATTAAAGAGGATGCATTTTTAAACACCTACTCCTCTTCTACCAAGTAAGGAACGCCATGCCATTGCTTAAACTAGCACTTGCCCAAACTGTCTGCACTTATTTTACCATCTGCTTGGAATCAGAGTGAATGATTTGTAAAATGTCTTTAGATTTCCATCTTATTATCAGCAATGTTTTTGCTATTTTTTTTATTAAGTAGTGATGCAAACAGAGATAGTTTGAAGAGTAAAAGAAAAAAGAGAAATAAGAAAAAGCCATGGTCTCTACCGTGTTACCCACCATGCACTGCTGCGTGTGTGTAGGTGGGCATGTTCCTGACTTTAGAAGTGAGACTAACTGCGTTTTGCTACGCTTCAAAGATGTCTTCTTTCAAACTGCATTGTTAAGATGAAATAAAAAAATATAAAAAAGCTTGGGATAAATAAGATACAGAGGGTGGTTTGCACAAAGCCACACTATGTCAAAATAAATTACACCTCTCGCTACATATAGAAGAAACAACACAATGAGGATTCTAATAGAGTTCTTACTATTCCTGCTTACGTTTTGTCCCGAGTGTCCAAAATGGACAGGTTCCATCCTCTGGGAAACATCAATATAAGCAGTGGTGTATAGTAACGAAGTAGAAATACTTCGTTACTGTACTTAAGTAGTTTTTTTGGGTATCTGTACTGTTGGGGTCTGGCGCCACCTCCTGGCTGGCTGAGCTCAACACATGCCACCTCCTGACCCAAAACTCTGACCTGGAGTCAGAGCGAATGTCCACCCCGAATGACCACACCTCCCGGCTCCGGCCACCGCCGGGCTGGACCCTTCATTGGCCGACAAGCAGACTCCCGCTGTGCAGACAAACTCGTTTATAACCCGGAGCACCGCCGAAAATCGCTGTCTTCACCCTGGACATCCGTCCCTGGGACACAAGGAGACGCATCAGCTTTCTCCCCCCCCCAGCATCGCGCTGGCAACGAAAGCCACGAGGGACGCGCGGCCTGCAAAACCTCCAACCCTCATCAAACCCTGTCAGGTCTTATGCCACTTCGCTGGTCGAAGCAGCAGCTGTGTTTTTCTTTTTTCTGAGTCTGGCCTCCTCATAACACAACGGACGAATTCCACGATTCCTCCCCGTGTTGTCTTTTTTGTGCACATTCCGGCAGAGAGCAGCTGAAAAACTCGCTCCCACTCCGATGATTTCCGGCGAGACGTACGGACCACACGTCGTCTCAAACCCGAAGTTAAATCATCCTCCCTGCAGTGAGAATTGATCACGTCCCGCGCCCGCTCCAGAACGAGCCACGCCAACGGACCGAAACAGCCGCCGCTTATCAGCCGCGCTGACCTGCAAAGCAGCCCCCACCCCTTTTCCTCCGGGACAAAGAAGCCACAATTCGCAGCGGACCCTCTCCCCGCCGCAAAGAAGCGTCTACCAGTAAGGTTCTTGTGCATCTGGGCTAGCTTAGCTTAAAATAACTTAAGTTTAATTCAGGTTATTTCATTTATATGTTGATATTCCCGTGTTTTTGTGCGTTTCGTTACTGTTGCGTAATATCAAGGTATTGCGCAACACCCAGCGGACCTCAGCGCTGCTCCACTGTGCATTCCCGTATTCTGTTCGTGTTAAAGACACCGTCGCATTATACGGAGGTAAATACACAATCATCACGGGCCAGAGAAGCTCCGTTTGTATTGTGTATTAACTGCATTGACTGTTTTCTTTGGGATTATTTTCATTTATGTTATTTCACTTCGTGTGGTATCTTCCTCTCTTCATTGAATCAGCTCTGTGAGTGAAGTGTGGCCTCGCGAACATATCGTGCACAGCTGACGGTAGTTCGCGACGCGACAACGGCAACTTGTGTAAGATATGATCAGCGAGCCTCAGTCTCACTACAACGTGATCACAAACAGAAGTTTGATTTATGTCGATTTCCTTTCTCTCCTTTTTCTTTGCTCATACTCCTGCCGACACAGCAGGAGGTGACCCCCACCCTTGCCCTCTTTCCTCCTCTCACGTAAACACACGCACATAGTCAGGGCCCCCTTTGGAAACCCCGTTCAATCGATTGCCCCACACGCACACACGTGCCTGCACAGACACGTGGTTACATACAGCAACATTCACGCCACCTGGTGGGAGGTTAGCGGTAGCACCGTCAAGCCCCTCCTTTTCACATACGTCATCACCCACAGCAACCCCCCTTCCTTTTTACACACAGACCCACACACATACACACACACACATTTTATTCATTTGTTTAGAGATTAGGTACATAACCATGGTATGATAGCGTTTGTTGATTACAATATTAATTGATCTGATCATTTATTATTCTGATGTAATAAACCCTGTTATATTTTAAAGAGCAGTCGTCTGTGATTACTTGTGCATATGTATGTGATAAACGGTATGTAGTAGCCTGTGCTCGAATTCAACCCTTCACTGTCACTGATGAGTGAACACTAATTATGAGACTTAGTTTTATCGTTTGGTTATCGGTCCCTGTTCGCAGGGTGGTGCCCCGTTATTATTAATAATCATTAATAATTCTTACTCACATTAATAATTCTATTGATGTCAAGAATTCAGTTTCTTAAAGCTGATAACTCAAACACAAGCCCCTATTGATAACAACAGTACTTTACTTTACTACTTATATTTCTGTTGACTTTTACTTTTACCTTTGCACTAACTGCACTACATTTTGCAAAGAAAACCGATACTTTTACTCCGATACATTTCCCCTGAAACCTTCGTTACTCGCTACAAAATCAAATCTATCTTTAGAAACAAAATGAATCATGAGACCAGCGTCGGGGACTGTGGTGGAACAGAGACTGCAAGCAAGCAGGTTTGGTGAATCAGTGGTCCGAGCTTGCAAGTTAAATCATTGGTTAATCACGTTAATGCACAATTGCAAACAAGTGCTCTCAAAGCTGCAGTGTTTTGATTCCCAGGATGCTACATGCTATGAGCTAGCGGGCGACTACCTGAGTATAATTCCACTCTACGATGACTGATTTCATGATGGAAGCAGAAATGGAAGCACCTGCTACTCCCGCAACAAACTACGGTGGTGTCGAAGACCAACACCTGTGGATCGCTAGCAAGTTAGTGAGCTGAGGAAGTGTTGACAGTTGTGACACCATAGGATTGACAGGAGCTGAAAGAGCGCAGTGTTCGCGTTAGCATTAGGGAAATCCTTCGCAGCTGTGTGTAAGCTGTCTGTGACGCTGAACACACCTCTACCTGCCTCAGCGGCCTGTGAAAGGCTACTTAGCATCGCAGGACTAGTCTTCAGCCCAAGAAGAGCGAGACGGAATTCTCGCAATTTTGAAAACCAACTTCTTTTGAAGATGAACAGGACATTTCAGATTCAGCTTCAGATTCAGCTTGAGCAAAACCTTTGTCTATTGTGTTCAAATCAGGCCCATAGGAGTTTACAAGGCAGGCGTCCTTTCTCTAAACACTGACCTGATGCATCAAGTGGATATGTTTTGCTGAACATAATATTATGCATTTGCCCTCTACATCCTCTAGTCGGAATGAGCATACTTATAAACGCACTGTTACAACTCCTTCATAGTGTCATATTGCTTTTCAGAGAATTATGATGATACGTTCATAGTAGATGCAAAAGTATACTTATGTACAATATATTATGTTGAACATTGTTCCTCCTGGATGGATCACAGCCAACCCAATTATGTTCAACACAGCTCCATGTCCTTGGTCATGGTGGCCACAGCACTTAAAAGAATAAACTTCATAATTCTCAAAATTCTGACCCTTTGCTTTTTTATTAACAGCATTTACTTGTACTTTTACTTTCAATGAACAGGTTATGATGTTCATTTAATGTTCAGGTTATGATGTACATTTAATATCAGAAAATTACTTTTGATACTTAAGTACTTTTGTACTTAAGTACAATAAATATCAGATACTTTAAGACTTTTACTCAAGTAGTATTCTAATTGGTGACTTTTTACTTTTACTGGAGTCATTTTCCAGTAAGGTATCTTTACTTTTACTCAAGTATGGCTTTTGAGTACTTTATACACCACTGAATATAAGTAACTTAGTGTTAATGTATCAGTTTTATTCATATTTTTCATCTTGGGATGGGATTTTTTGACGAATGGTGGCCTTACAGAAAAAAATCAAGCGGTCCCCAATACAGTTTAAAAAGGAGCAGCTGTGGCTCAGAGGTAGAGCTCGGTGGATCTGCAGTTTGATACCCGGATCCTCCAGTTCGCATCGAGTAGTGTCCTGGGGCAAGATACTGGCCCAATCCCAATTTACACACTCACAGACTTTGAGGTGCACTCCCGTAAAGCCCGTGAGGGTTTAGTCCTGTCCCACTGTCAAACCATCGACAGTTCTGGACTTTCTCTGTAACCGAAACATGGCAAAGCCAACAGGACTACTTTTCACTAAACCAAACCACACGCCCTGGATATTCATACATGGACAAGCCACGCCACCATGGGTGTGGTGGAGGAATAGACACAATTATTCACTACAAGTGCCTTAACCATCCTGGCCCAGTTCCATTGTAACATATTGAAATGATGTCAGCAGCGAAGGTCTCTCCTGAAGTGGTCATGTGTTCTTGCATTGCATTATACTTAAAATGTCATGACGACGTGCAGCAAAAGGTTTTGGTGGCATCTGCACTGTGTGTGTGTGTGTGTGTGTGTGTGTGAGGATTGAGGAGCGTCAGGACATATTTGTAGAAATTAGATTGCAATGGCATTTCAAACCACCTCAAAATGTGGTTTGAATCCTACTTGCAAAAATAATGTTTGATGTGTTTTTTTTGCTGTCAAGATTTTACAAAATCAATCTGTATACAATTTGGAATATGCCCCAAAAAAACAATTTGGGCTGGCAGTTTGAACAAGGCCACAGACTGGTACCCAAAGATCAAGAATAACTGCATTGTGTTCACCCCTAAATGTCTCTCTGAACATACTTTTCTCTATATAAGGCTGTGTTATATTTGCATGATCATACTGTGAACTTGAATTCAAGACCAATCGTAAGTCAGAAAAGCCTTACAGTTAGAGCACACCAATTCCCAATTCATTCTACGCAACAGCCAATGTGTCATCTTAATACCAGCACAGTCTGAGTCTTCTACATGTGGCTGTCAGGAGCTTAAAGCTGAGTTGGGACACTGGGACATCTTCTAGTCCTGAACTGTTCAAGCTACTGTCCAAAATAGAGCATTTGGGTAAAAAAGGTAAAACATTTGGGTCTGCAAAATGAACAGAGCAATATGTCTTTCTGTGGAGCAGCTTCAGATTTGCATGTTAATGAAATATTAGGCTGGCTGTGTGGTTTCTGGCTTTTAAATAAATATGAATGCTCCTACAGCTGCAGTTACAAGTTATATGGAGAAACTTAGAGTACTGTAGTATAACATCTACAGTGTTTAAGTACCAATAAAACATCATGGCCGTTGGAAGTGGGGGGGGGGGGGGGGGAGAGGTGCAGCAGCACTCCCTGACAGATGGTAGAGGACCTGCACATTTACAACAAGAAATAAAAAAAGATTCATTAACTTTTATTAGTTATGGTTATATTCGAATGATATTTTGACATCAGTACGCTTCTGATGTTCAGGCTGGTTGGAAAAAACCTAAGTTGTTGCAACAGCAAAAGGAAATGGCAATGCAAAAGAGAAATTCAAATGTCTTTGATGCATCCTGATCTTCACATCTTAACATAGAAGTTTAACAAAATAGTAACCTTATGTGTCGGTCTTTACTGTAGTTGTTTAGCCTTGGCTGCCCTGTGAAGAGAAAGAATGGAGACCTCAGTTCCACAATTAAAACCCATTTGGCCAGCTGCACTGCGAGCACCGACCAGCTGAGCTGAACGCGAGCTCACTGGATGTGCTTATTGCTGGAATGCACAGGATGGCTCTAGCAGCATGGATAGGGTGTGTGTGAATGGTGGACTATTGCAAGCAATCTTTCTGTATGTTATTGTGGTGGCGGGCGTGGGTGGCTCAGCTGTGGAGGGGGCGGAGTGTGGGAGTGGTTCGGGGAACGGTGCCGGGAAGGGACTTAATTAGGCGCAGCTGAGACTGATCCTGATTGTCTTACTCTCAGCTGTATTTAATCCCACAGTAGCGACGGCGGCGAGAGGGGCAGCTCGGGACGAGCGACAGTGTGAGGCTGAGACGGACAGGATGGGAGAGGACGGAAAACCCCCGCGGCGTGTGCTCGGAGGCTAGGCAGGAGAGCACACGGCCAAGCCCTGTCAGAGTGTCCGACAATAAAAAACATTTGAACCGTCATTCCACCGTGTGCTGGCGTCATTGTGCTCCCCCGACCCACCGGGTAGCAGAGAACCTGCTACAGTTATTAATAACTTACTCAGAATGCTGCTCTGTCACTTTTTGACTCCCCGCCCAAACAGCACATATCATTTAAACAAGCATAAGGTGGAGGTAGGGGTAAATGGTTGTTTGACAAAATGTCAGACTTCACCAATGTTAGGTTCCTGTTTCCTATCGGCAGTCAGTGTTGACTACATTCATTCCTTAATTGAAGTGGCAATTATTGTAACCATGACGATGAAGGTCCCCTACCCGTAACAAAGTAGTCATTTTAACCCAAATAATGATCTTTCCCTTTACTTGAGCCTCACCAAACTTTAACTTTGCAGAAGGGTTTTATCTTTCCAACTGTTTTTGAAGGCACAGCCTACCGTTGCTGTGCTGTCAACAGTGGCCTCAGATCATACAATGCTTATGTGGCGTTCTGGAGGACAGTTACCATGGAAATATCTTGTTTTATGCATGCACATCTTCTCTACTCCTTAGCTGCTAATTGCCCAAAAGGTGTTACACTGCACAGTATGACTCAGCACTCTAGTGGGTTGTAAAAATGACTAATCACAAGTTTGAGAGGAATTGCCTAAGACTGCAGATTCTCAGAGTTCTACAAACACGAGTTCTTGAGGTGAGAATGACCGAACTCAGCATGCTTTCACAGAAGTGCTCAAGAAATCCACACTATACACACTCTGAAAGTGCCAGCAATATTGGTGCCTTATTTGTGACATCTACTGCGGAAAATGACAAATCGCAGCAAGGGTAGCCTCGTTTGTGTACCGTGTGTTTGAACACTGACTAAGCTACAACAGTACCGACTGTCAGAGCTTTGTTGGGTAGGTGGCAAAAAGATTTTCTCCATTTCTTCCAAAACATTGGGAAAGCCACCTAGATCAACATGTTCAGGATTGTCTGATTCTTCCTCAGAGCGCGTCTCACTTACCTTTTGTAAGTCAGACTTAAGAAAAAGATCAAAAATGAAATTCATATATCTCTGTAGTGTGATATATAATTAATATATTATAATATTTATATGACTATTTATATAATGAGTTAATGTACTGACTTACATTCCACTTCAGAACATGTTGAATTATGTGAATAATAACTAGGGGCAGCAATTATTATTGAGGTTCCACCTACTACTGTAAGTCTGAGAAACATCCACTGTAAACCATGGCTTCAACAAAGAAACGAGTCTTCATTGTGCCTCAGTTAGTTTGTGTTTTCCACAAAAACGGGCCATCTCATGCTTACACCCTGCAATTAAATGAATACTGAGAAGGTTGGCAACTCTACTTGCTAGACTATTGTTTAGTAAATTATTGTGGCCCTTTTGGAGGAGCCTGTCCATGTTTCCGTAGATCAATACCTCCTCCAGTGCCATGCAATTGTTCCGACGTCCCATTATTCCGATACCCAAATAGTCAACCCAAAGTCCCATTGGGCCGAAATCCCATTTGTCCGACAACCAGTTATCCTGACCTTATCGGACCCCCCCCGTTCAGTCTTTTTTTCCGACTGTGGCGGAGGCATGACCCATCCCACTCTGCCTCTGATTGGCTTATCCTTTTATACTTACCCTAACCGGCCTCACTCCTCATGCCTAAACCAAACTAACCCCACCAACAAAAGCAACCTGTACCAGCCAGACTGTCTGTTATATTGTTCGGGTTATATTTCGAAAAAAATGACAGATTTAAATGTTGGCCAGGGGAGGTGCTTAGAGAACATGGGGCTTAGGGCGACTGTGGCTCATTGGTAGTGCGGGTTGTCCTTCAATCCGAAGATAGGCGGATCGATTCCCGGCTCTGCTGGTCCATGTCGATGGGTCCTTGGACACTTGCACTTCACCCCAAAGTAAATGCGTGTAAATGTTCGATAGTCCTGATGGGCAGGTGGCACCTTGCATAGCCCCTGTCATCAGTGTATTAATGGGTGTGAATTGGTGAATGATAATATGAAGTGTTAAAGTGCTTTGAGTGGTCGGAAGACTAGAAAAGCGCTATACAAGTACAGTCCATTTACCAAAAACCTACATCTTTTAGGGCTGGCTTTGTGGTCTTATTACATCTTGATTTTCAGCATGTTTAGAAAGTATCTTTCTTTTCAGAGAATTTACCCCATGTCTGAGAGTTTCATTCTTTTTGGTCGTCTTCTTAAAGTCGAGTTTGGTGGCTGACTCAACATACCGTAAGTTAGTTAAATTAGTCCCACTGGGTATTATAGTGGGTGCCATTTTTTGAATGAAGCAGTGGGTGCTGAATTACTTTTGTCAACTACAGAATGAAAGTCACTCTGTACAGAAAGAGAACATCATTTAGAAAGGTCAAAATGTTACGCTTAAATTCTGTAGGGTAAACTGTGACAGAGCTTTGCTGCCATGTCATGGAGCTTTTATAGCATGCAAAGTGACCCTTATTGTTCTTTACAGAGACGTTTATGGAATTATAGGTTTTGGAATACAACACAATACTACTATGTTTTGACATTACAGTAGTAAAATAGGATAAAGAGTGACTAAATCTGTAGCTGTCCTAGGCTAACAATCATACGATTTTGTCAACTAATTGATTTGTTGATCTTAACGATAGACCTGTGAAACAGAGTGTCTTCACAAAGAATTACACAAAATAACTAGCTTAAATACTCTGTTTCCCAGATATGTACTCATATGTTTCTTGGAAATAAGTAATTCAGCATGAAAAAAACATAAAAAAACGACTGATTAGTTTACTTAGAGGTGGCAGCCCTATGAATCTGTCAGATTACAATGAAATGTCTTTTAACAGGCTGTACGTGAACATTGTCATTAATCGTGATGTTCCATTCTAATGAAGTGTTATGTGGCCATAGGTGTGCGTCAGTGATTTTGCAATCACTAAAGTCAGGAATTACTTGTTGTGTAACAGTGGATGTTAGTCATTATAAGTAGAAATAAATAAATAATAAAACAGAAAAGCGTGTTGAATGTTTTGAAGAAAAAGGGCTGCAATTTTGGGAAGTAAGCACTGGATGTGAAAAAAAACATAAAAAAACCTTCAAGGTTCTGTAACCAACCGAGCAGTGAGAGACTCGTATATCCATGCATAATGCTTCCTTTCATTTCTGCTGATGGAGAATAATGCTGGGTGAATATATGGCTGCATATGCGGCCTATTGTTTCCAGTAAGACATTTTAGGTTCAATTAGAGGGGAGCCAATTGCAGTCTCCAGGGAGGTCCTTATCGGAGTACAGATTGTTTTATTTAGGGGTGGAAGCACAGAGGAGATAACAGTGAGATAAAGACGGAGGAGGGAAGTCTCTTGTTTGGCTGTGTGGGTGAGATGGGAAAGGACAAAAAATGGCTTCACTAGGGCCTTGGACTATAATGTTACACCAGTGCAGAGTAAAAATATTTGAACTTTGGACAGTTAGCCTTCTACAGTCTGCTTGATTATGCTGCATAAGCATGGAATCAGTGATAAATTCAACCTATGTAGCTATGGATTTCCGTTGAAATCGGCACATCTGAGCCCAGACTCTGGAAGCTCCAATAAAAAACTACCAGCAATCTACCCAAGATCCTTAGAGAGATAAAACACTTGATTCATGTGTAACATGGCAAGCTGACATGCCATATAAATATATCTGTGTGTGTGTGTGTGCACATATACACTCATGTGAGAATCTCATCTCACAGGATGATGGCGTGGCATTTAAACGATGTCCTCCATCACATTAAACTTGCGTTGTACGTCTGAAGATGAGCTGAGTGCAATAGGCCCAAGGGAATTGTGCTCTGTAATCGCATCGGTTCGTGCCTCTGTGCGTGCGTATGTGTGTGCGCACACACACACACACACACACACACACACACACACACACACACACAAAAGTTACGCTCCCTGTGACTCCATCCATCAGTCTAATTACACATCAATCCTGTTAATTCGTCATTATCATTAACCTTGGCAATCTCCCCCTAAGAACACAGCCATCTGGTGATTCTTTCAAAACTTGCCATTTGAGTACACTAAATACACATGTACACAAGCACACTCCGTTGAGTGCGTAAAGAAAGGCGCACACAGTCTCTGCTGGCATTCCTGCAGCACAACAGCGGAGTAAAGCGTCCCTCTGAAGACACTTGAGTTGGGAGATAAGTTGGGGCTGCACACGTCTCCCTCAGCTAATGAACCCCTGCTGCTGAGTCCTTGTTAATGGATTAGTCCATTATGATTAGTGCATGATAGCCGCAGTGCCCCTCCCAAGCCTGACATTTGTCATTTTACACACGGCAGCGAGCCTTCCTCATTATTTCACATTAATCAATTGATCGTGAAGTGCTGTTTAATTGGAGAGTGATTGATTGATGAACCCACACTTTTTTTTCCCTCATTGCTTTCGTCCAGAAGTTACCGACAGTAATGTGCTCTGGGCTCAGATGATCAACAGATAAGCAGAGTTGCTGACTTTATGTTTATTATAATGGATGGAGAAACCGATAAGGCAGAGTGGATCGTTTACTGAGGAGATTTTTGAAATGACAACGGACTGGCGGGAGAATTCACAAAGAATGGACTGCGGCTGCTGATCGCGCCATTAATTGCGCGTTACTTACGATGTCTTTCCTTTCCCGTCCAAAGGTCTGATTCACTAACAATGTTGTGCTCATGATAGTACAGCGCGTGCACATCCATGAAGTTTTGCAGCTATAAATGTTGCCAAGAATGTAGGCAGAGCAATGGAGAGAGAGTTTTAGGGAAGCAGGAAAATAGTGTGTAACACGTGTGTGTTTTGCGATATGTTTTGTCATACGATATATAATCTCCAGAACAAATAAAATATATATGTAATAACGTCTGTTTACATTTTTTTATTCACCGAATTAGTTTACCTGGAAAATCCTGCACGCAATTCAATTTTTTTACTGATATAGGAAAATGTAAATTCATTGGAGCCCCTTCAGGCCCAAAAGATGATCAGAACTTGTCACAAGAAAATTAACTTGTTCGGACATGAAAAAATAAACCTTACGGGAGTTAAGGGGGTTCTTAGAATTCCTTTGGATATACTCCACTAAAAGCAGGGCTATCATGTTGGATGTTAGATGAATTTATATTCATATGGAGTTGTCGTCGTTATACTTTGATCATTTTCCTATAATTATACTTCAGAAATCGAAATATCTTGCCTTGCTTACAGTATGGCGATATATCGCAGTGTATTGAAATGTAACCCCTGTATCGTGATATGTATCGTATCGCAGGATTCTTGCCAATACACAGCCCTATGTATATAACATACAGGTCCTGACCGCCGAGGTATTCCTCAGAACTTCAGGCAAGGAATTTAAACTTGAAGGAGAACAAAAGCATGAGCAAGCAATGTCCCAGTCTGTCAGTGCTGTTCCTGAAGACTCTAAAAGAAATGGCATATTTTGAAGTGGAGCACTAATGCTCACTACTGTAACGATATGCAACACATTCATATGTTTTCATCTTAACTGTGGTACTGATGAATACTTTGGTAATAGACAGAGATAACAATGTTCTGTTTCATTTAAAGGAAAAGTCACAAAGTCAAGTAATGCTTCAAGAGTTTTTTTTAAACATAGATGCTAAATAATAAAGTGTTGACGAGCCTTATGGGCTACTCCGTTCTATAATTTTTATCGTGCTGTGAGGATGTTTTCAAATTCAAAATTGGTATTAATATTAATATTCAGGGATCTTGCTCTCTGTTTCAAAATAAAAGCCCTCTGGCATCTTGCTGTGGAGAGTGTCCCTTCATCTATTAACAGTTTGTTTTTGTCCTATGTGTGCATGTTTAGCGGGCTCAGAAGCCTTCTGTGATTCGCCCGTGCTTCTGCACAGTGATGGTTATGTATGTTCTCAGAACCTTGCAGTACCAAGACTGTACATATTCAAATGTGTCCTCAGCAATGGGTGTTAAGAAGATACTTGAGAGTTAACACTGGACTTGCTATGCTTGTTAGTCAGTTACTTGTCAGGATCTAGGGCCGGCAAGGATTGTGTGCAAGAGAACTTTGCAGGTAGTAACGGGCCAGCAGCTCACAGGTGCAGTTTGGGACTCGACATGGAGCTGGTTCTGGAGTAGACTAAAGGTCAAGGGGTCACCATTACTATTCATTAATCCAATATTCATACCAAATGTCATGACAGTCTGGCCAGTAGCTGCTAAAGAGTGTTGGTCAGATGGACAGAATAGATTGAAACTAGCATGCTGAGGTCTTGCCAAACAAAATGAATCTAGAAATTTGATTTATTCTTTCAGTCATTTTTTTAAAATGCTGTGAACAGAGTGTCAACAACTGACTTGCTACAGCACAACATGTTATGAAGGTAGAGCACAAGACTCTTCAGTAAATCAATAGACCGCTCTGAAACCATTATATTTCCCATGTATCACCAGCAGTTGGGAGCAGCAGGATCTAATGGATACAGTTGGATTCGATGAAGTTGTCCACATGCTACGTGTCAAAGAGTGACAAACAACCGTGTTGCAGCTCATTACTCACTAACCTCATTAAGAGGCTGACAGCTAGTCTTTATTCATATTTATGCACCTTTGTCTGCTTATTTTTTCCACCAATGAAGCACCTGGCCATTTGGAAACAAAAACAGATCCCGTGTCTGTGCTCGACTTGTGTTGTCAAATAAAGGGGGAAAAAAAGAATAGACCTTAAATATGTTATTTGAACACTCATAATGGGCAGCAGCGGATTAGAGAATGTGAGCCGTCATTGCAGCGAAATTGACCCCAAAATAGGATGAACAGGCTGTGAAATTGCCACAGAAAGTGAGCTGTGAGTGAGGCTACTTCACAGGCTGCAAGAGTTGCAAAGCGGAGCTGCTCTGTCTTTAGGGTCCCGGGGAGCAGAAGCTGTCACAGTCAGTCTTCTGACATGTTGTCCGATGTTTAACTCACCGACTACATTATTGCTGTGTTGCACATGAAGCCACGCAGGACATAGTTAAGGTGATTGTTGCCAGACTATGACAACATCACATGCAGTCTGAACACTAGACTTCATGCATCATTGATTTACATTATGTGAATCTTTTATGCATTTCATCTTTGAGGTAAAAGAACGATCCAGCTCTGTTGCCATGGACACCCCCGGGTTCCTGAGGCTGCTAAACCACTTTGCTTTACATGGGAGTGGGTGTCATGAGCACTGACAGGTCTCCATCCATCTGAGAACTCATTATCTCTGATGACTACTCTGATATTCATCATGAAGTGCACTCCTGGCATGTTAATGCGTTATAAATGCTCAGCACAGGACAGTGTCCAGTGCTTTGCATTGGATTGGGATGTTCACTCCTGTCTTTGTTCGAAGATGGCCTCTGGCATTGAATGTGATCTTTCTCTAGCCGTTGAGTTAAAGAGTGGACATTGGGTTTGGTACTTTGTTTTTGTCAATCTATTGTTTCCAAGGTCAAGAGTGAGCTTTCCCACTCAAATACGATTAGGAAGAAGATTAGGAGTTAGAAAGATGACAGATTTACAGTGTTTTCCCATAAATGGAATTTCTGGACTGGACATTATGCATTCAATAAATAACACATACACTACTCTGTCTCAGTTTCTCTGACACGGTCTATGTGAACATCTCCAAAAAGGTGTTTCAGCAAGAACGTCAAAAACTGACGCTTTGTCTCGCTCTTCAGCGTCTGATACCAACATACAAGGGACCCTTTAGCGTCTGTATGAGACGAATCAGGCTGTAAACCAACTCTAACTTAAACACATCCATGGCGATATTAGATGCACAGAGAATAAGGAAGAGGTTGGGTTGGATGGATGGTTATGAAAAAACACAGGACTTCCTTTCACCCAGGAGACCGCTGTCTATGAAATCAAAATTCAATGTAGACTTCAAGTAAGTAACGTATGCTGCTAAACGTACTTAACATACATACCTGACTTAAGTTACAGAGCAAATGTAGGCCTGCATGTTTGAACCCGAACCATGGTCGTTTCCTGAACCTAACACACAGGATTTTCACCCATGAGACTGTTGTTTGTGTACCGTCTGCAACTAAAATTCAACGTTGACTCATTTTAAATTGCATACGTAAGTTAACTTACACAGCAAACTGTTTGTGTCCCAACGTGTTTTTGAGATATTGTGAAGTTACATCTGTGACTTGTTTACGTACTTATTTTGAGCCCAACCATGATGTTTTTCCTTGCCTAAACCTAGCATTACATTGTTTGGCACGTACTTTTAACATCGTAACGCGCAATGTGCTGTTAAGAGGTCCTGGTCATTGTACGTATTTCTCTGAGATCACATTGGTTAAAAAGTGAAGTCGAACCAAGCGTCCTCTAGGACAAGATGGGAACCAGAAAACATCGGGCTAATGTGTCCTCAGAGATGTCTTATATTAGGGTCTATATGTTATTTACTGACAGGGGCCATTGTAAAGCACAACAGGTAAAAAGACATATTTTGCACAATATGATAAGTTATGCCAGATGGTTTGTTGCACAGAACCATCTGAGTAGCAGTACGTGACAGGTGATTGGATGAACCATCTGTCAGTCAAACTCATACCAGAAGATGTATTTTTGACCTTGCTGACAAAAAAAAATCCTGTACCTCGAGGTCCGCTTATTGCCTTTTTAAAAAAAGCTTTCAACCTATCTGACAGCCTCTGCTGATGAAGTACATGAAATGCAGTTAAAAGCTCTGTTAAAATAAAGGGAAATAAATACAGAAGATTAAAATCACAAAAAAGACAATCAAACTCCTTTAAAAGTTTCCTATATGTTCAGAGCATTAATATAGCAACAAACTATTTTCTACTTGAAGATACAGTGGAGTACCTGAGAACAGAATGAAGTTGTTCTCCCTCTGTGGGTCATCATCCGAGCTTCTCTGCGATTTGTCTACATAAGTGGGCCTGCCACTCGTGCTCTAAGTGCATGTTAGCGTGCCCCACTGTCTAGCTCATAGCTCTGCACTGTTCTCATACGGCGGTTACAGCTGGTAATGCGTCACAACCGATGGTGTTGCGAAAGCATAGCGCCCACCCTTCAGTTCCTCCTCAGGTTAACACAGGGGCGGAGTGGGGGAAAAAAGTGTCCCGGGAGTTACTATCAGACCGGCCCACTCAATACACGGCGCGTTGCAAACTCAACGCATCGCACGTATCGACCAGTCAGTGGCCTGCTTGGAAAAATACCCATACACTTAACATTATTTTGGATGATTACAAAGAAATTACATCATATGTTTTTTTTTTTTATAACATTTGGATCCACCAATTTGCCCGGATGGACACATTGAATAAAATGATACTGGCTATTGTAACACTCCAAGGTAGGTATAGTTTGCTAGATGAATATGCTTAACTCTGGGATAGTATCAGATGGTTATACTCAGTGGTGCTGGTGCACATATTCTAGGTAGGGCTGTTTTCTATTTCCCTTTAATAACTTGAGGGTTACAGTTTATAATTCCCTTTTAACA
>CM051704.1:4957941-4967941 GCA_028022725.1 Lycodopsis pacificus
GGCCATGATCTAAATGAAGTTCCGGGGACACGTTCTTAAACTGTCGTGGTCAGGTGGCTGCTCTCTCTCAAAGCACAGCAACTTTCTGGGTGGGGTTTGGAGGGATGGCCGTCGCTGGTTGGCCAAACACACAGATCACTGCTGCTTCAAATTGTGTACCGCTTCATTCATTACACAAGGAGGTACTATATCGATTTGACCCAGAGAAGAAGTCTCTGAGTCCGACGACAGAGAGAAAGAGAGAGAGCCGAGAGGGCGAGAGGTAAAGAGTGAGAGACAGACGGCGCAACAGTGCTGTCAGTAAGAGAAAAAAGTTATTTTCCAGATTGTTTCACCCTGTTTATGTTCTAAAACCCAAATGAATAATTCTCAAACACACTCAACAGATGCTTTAGTTTGGAGAATCCAGTTAAATTTTCCTCCTCTGCATTTCCTTCATTACAAAGTGCATCACATTTTTTCTGTAGGCAAAAAAAAAAAAAAAAAAATATATATATATATATATATATATATATATATATATATATATATATATATATATATATATATATATATATATATATATATTTCCACGCCTTCTAAAAGTTCTCATGCATTGACTCTGTGTAGTTGCTGTGACTTCCTCTGACATACATTCAAGTTTTTTAAAATCAGGATTTTTCTTACAAATGCAGCCCGTTTTTGGGCTGCGTAAAAATAACATGGAGAGCATCCAGATGAGCCGACTCATGGGACGGCACGGAAAGAGATGGCTGAGAAGGAGAGTACTGTCATTTAGGGATTCAATATCCACATCCTGCATAAGCAGTACATAATTAACAAAGCACTTACCAGTCATTCTGTTAGAATGCTTGGGTGGCCTTGGTTGTTTACTGATGCGCAATGTTACACACTGATAAAACAATGTTCTGTTTTCTGAATCTGCTCTTTGAATTTAGAGAATATGATTTTAGAGGGCAAACATTGACATAATTAAATGTTCAGACAAAGTCTGTGATATTTCTATATCTACTATAGTTGTGTTATTGTGTTATCCACAATCATGTTAATGGTCCAAAATGATGTACAATTGCACTCCCCAAACCCAGCACAGTAACTAAGCCCTCTAAAAAACAATTGATTTAATATAAATTATCCTGGCCATTCAAATGAAAGCAAACTAATGAAGGCCACGCAGCATTTGGTATGATGCCATTATTTCCACTGACTTTCTCTCAGCACCCCCGACTTCCAGCGTTGCCTCCTTTCTCCGGAGACTGAGCAGTTTCTCAAAGACCTTTCAACCTGGTGGAGCAGACATGAAATGCAGAGTGCCGACATGAGTGACAAGAGCGTTGTTTCCAAAGACCCATGTTGAATGAATGAAATTTATTTATAGAGCGCTTTTCACAGACATGACATCACAAAGTAATTAACAGCAGAAATATAAAATTACATACACAGAATAAAATAAAAATAAGATAATAAAAATTAAAACATATTTTAAGAGCAGGTCTAGGACATGGGTTTTTACTCAAACGGCAGCCTAAACAGGTGGGTTTTGAGCTGTTTTTTTTTAAGTATTCACAGTATCTGCGAGGCGTAGAGTTGCAGGCAGAGCATTCCAGAGCCTCGGGGCCACTGCCTCAAAGGCTCGGTCACCACGGGTCTTAAATAGTGTGCGTGGGACTGACAGGAGACCTAGAGCGTTTGACCTGAGAGTGCGGGCGGGTGAATATGGGTGAAGTAGATCAGCTACATAAGCCGGAGCCTGACAGTGAAGTGCTCTGTAAGTGACGGTGAGAATGTTGAAGTGTATCCTAGATGCTACAGGAAGCCAGTGGAGAGATCGGAGTATGGGGGTGATGTGAGACAGTCTATTTGTCCTGGTGAGTAATCTGGCGGCAGCGTTTTGGATAACCTGCAGACGGTTAAGAGCAGATACACTGAGTGATGTAAAAAGTGAGTTACAGTAGTCAATGCGAGAGGAGATAAATGTGTGTATGATCATCTCTAAATCAGGTGTTGATACTACATCGATGCTATGTTGCCATTGTGAGTGTGGCCCCAGACAATGCAGCGTAAAAAACACGACAAAAACCTCCCCTGCAGGGAGAGCTGCCAGGGGAACTACTGTGGCTTGAAACTAATGACAGCTTGAAGTCACTTAAAAGCAAGATTTATTCAGACCCTGTTCATGGATGATGGAAGTACAGTGTTGGGGTCTGAGCATATGGCTTCAACATGTGCTGTGAACAAAGAGAATCAGGCCTTCCCTTTTGCAAGCAAAGGTTTCATCCTGATTGTGGTTTGATGAGAGCAAACCTCCTCTGGAAGGAATTTCACACTAGGGTGTGAATTTGTCCCCCCCCCCCAAAAACTATGGTTCCTGAATGCACCGCTGCAATCTCATTGGCCGAAAGCCAAGACAGCACCAGGACCCCTGTGGTTAAACCACTGTCCGAAAAAACTGTCTGCAGCTCACACCTCCTTGCTTTTTCCCTTCGACCTCCGTCGAGCAAGGGAGCAATCTGGGCAATAGCTTAGCATAGCTTAGCTTAAATTAACCTGTTTCATTCAGGTTAATTCATTTATGTGTTATTATTCCCGCACCCTGTTGTGTTCAATCAATGTCTTGTTACACCGCGTCATTGCACAATTATCGCGGACCACGGAGCCCCGCTATATATTGTGTATTGCCTGCTGTCTGCATTAGATTCATCGCTGCTGGTGAATGGAAAGTTTGTGTATTATCACTGAAAGACTGAACCTACGGTGGCGGACCTTCGTCTCGCCGACCGAGTTTCGGGGTGATAGGAAACAATACTCATCTCACCGCAGTGATAAAGATCTGTTTTGTTTGGGAATTTTCATTTATTTTATTACACTTCGTGTGATATTCTCTCTTCTTAAATCAGCTCTGTGAGCGGAGTGTAGAACCGTGGCTATCATGCACACGCCGCCGCCAGTTCCTACGACAGCGGCAGGCCTGTGCAGGATGAGACCAGCTGTTCACACACTCGCTTCGACAACACACGCAGAAGTTTGATTCATGACCCCCACCTTTGCTCTCTTTCTTGTCTCTCCCCTAACTCACACACACATAGTCTGCCCCCGGGTAACCCCGTTGCCCCGATCACACACACGTGGTTACACACAGCACCACCGCCGCCACTTTGTCAGAGTCACTCGACTCCGGCATCTGGTGGTAGGTTAGCTGTAGTATCTCAAGGCCCCTCCTTTGTCACACACGTCATTACCCACAGTCTCACCCCCCCTCTGCTAGTTTGGCTAAGTCATTCAACTCCGCCATCTTTGTAGTTTTCGACTGTAATTTCAAGACCTCCCCTTTCTCTCCACACCCTCACCCAGTCCATTCTTTTCTTTAGGTATTAGGCATATAAAATTGTATGATAACGTTTGTTGGTTGCAATATTAATTGATCTGATCATTTATTATTCTGATTTAATAAACCCTGTTATACTTTAAGGAGCAGTCATCTGTGATTACTTGTGCATATGTATGTAATGAAACTGTATCTAGTAGTCTGTGCTCTAATTCAACCCTTCACTGTCACTGAATGCATAGTCATACGCAGACTATTGACATTATGAGACTTAGTTTTATCGTTTGGTTATCGGTCCCTGTTCGCAGGGTGGTGCCCCGTTATTATTAATAATCATTAATAATTGTTACTCACATTAATAATTCTATTGATGTCAAGAATTCAGTTTCTTAAATGCTGATAACTCAAACACGTCCCTATTGATCCCAACAACAGTAAACGGCATGGTCATTTTTACGGCCTTAGAGCAAGTTGTGTTACTTTTTTAAAACATCAATGCATTACTGAATGTTCCGTTTGACCTTCAGTTGGATTCTGAAGTGGCTTTTGGGGGGGAAAAAAGATTTGTTTTCGTACATTTGTTATTTACAATTAGTCGTATCATCTAAAAACATTGTCTGAAAGTTTAAGAAACGTGTTAAAATGAATGGATTTAGTTACTAGAACTAATTATAAGTTGGAACGAGCTGCTGTGCTCGGAGTGCAACCTGTGTTCTATTGATTTTGTCTTCACTGATTTAGTTTGGTGAACGAAGAGTAAAACAAAAGATAATTTTTGGCATCTTTGTTGTAGGGTTTGATTGTTGGTTGTTCCAAAGCATTACTGAGTGTGGAGCAGTGTCTTTGTTTTGTTTTTTATAGAAAAGCACCTCTGTAGTGTTACACGGTGCTTGACAAGTCATTACAAATTACAATTACAATGACATAATTGAGATTTCTCTACAACATGGTTTCCATATTGCTGATTTGTCTACTGTAATATGTATCACTGCTATTCCAGAGCTTTGGAGACAAATTCATTCAAGTCCTTACACCTACCTCTCAAAACACGAAGATGTCAAAACAATTATGGCTACGTTCACATTACAGGGCGTAATGCTCAATTCAGATTGTTTTCGCCTAGTTCCAATCTTTCTGTTGTTGAGAATTCCAGTATAAAACGCATTATAAGTAAGATTAAATAACCCCCCTAGTGATGAGTAGAAGTGTCACAATAATAATAATCTGTTAGTCACATTATGTTTACAATATTCTTGCATATAGAAGAGTGTTACAGTATATTAAATCATAAAAGTATAGTCACTAAAGGTATTAAAACACTGTAAGAATAAGTTAAAGGGTCAGACATGGATTCTGAATGGGACATGCAGCAGAGTGGAGGAGATCAGTGAGGAGGACAGCTGACCAGAGGTGGAGTCAAGACAGATGTTTTGCAAGGAGCAAAGCTGTTTCGCTAAAGAATCGATCCAGGGAGGAGACAGAATTCAAATGGAGCCAGTCACGGATGGCCACGGAGGGTCAGTCCGATGATCTATGACTGTTTGGACATTTCCGACGTATAAAAGACACTGTTCTGTAGAGAATTCTTCAGACCACATTCGCGAGCTTGTTTTTCAGCAACCTGAATTGAATTCAGAGACCTGTGAGTGAGATGCGTGTGTGTGATCTCTGTTCTCGAGAACATTACTATTGATAGTTAATGCAGCTTGTAAGTGAATTGCATGTAGTACATTAAATATTGTTATTGATTGTGAACCGGATCCAGTCCATTTTTCTGATGCGCGTGCACGCTACGAGGGCAGCAGAAAAGTCCCTGCGGCCTGCAGGCTCTCATCCTTTTTTGGTTTTTGAACCCTAACACTGTCTGGACTGATCATATTCACCTCATTCACATTCATATCTGACATCAGTGTGAACAGATCTCTAGCCTGATATGCCTCACATGCAACCAATAAAGTCACACACATGGGGAAAAACTCCTAAATCATAACGTTGGACTTTGTAGGACTCCTCAAAAAAACTTTTAATTTCGGCTGATACTTAACTTAACAAGCTCTTCTGTGAATTAAGTTAAATGAACTAAAGTAAGAAACACTGCCAGTCAGCATGTTAACAAATGTATCAGAAGAACTGAGTGTATTGTGAAGTCTGTTTGTTCATTTACAGTTTTTATTCAACTGACGAGGCCAAAAAACCTCCTCAAATGTTTCCTATTGTCCTAACTCTGTTAACCTATTGTTAGATTTCACAGAGCTGTGCTCCCTGTAGGCCTGCACTGTGGTGTCGTAGCTAGCACCGTCACCTCACAGCAAGAGCGGTCCGGGTTGGATTCAGGGGTGGAAGGGCCCTTCTGTGTGGAGTTTGCATGTTCTCCCCGTGGCGGCGTGGGTTCTCTCCCGCTTCCTCCCACAGTCCAAGGACATGCGGCTCAGGTTAATTGATGACTCTTAAGGTGGTGTGAATGGGTTTCTGTCTCTATGTGGCAGTCCTGCAATAGTCTGGCGACCTGTCCAGGGTGTGCCAGACAAGAAGTTGGATGCTGATTCACTGAGCGGTTGATGGTGACATGAGGAGTTGTTTCTTTTGGTGCCCTGGGCATGAAGCATGAAGTATTCCTGCTCCACTAATATGAGATGGGGTTGAGAGGACGTGACAGTCTGTGAGATAGTGGATGAGAGAATAGCCTACAGTAGATGATGTTACCTTGTATCAGAGGACAATGCTGGACACAGACCTGCAGAAAGGCAGACTATCTGTACACAAATCCTTAGACAGGTCTGCACCATGTATGGATTTTGTTCGTACATAACAGAAAAGTGAAAGTGAGAAATTCAGAATCAATACCTCTCCAATGAACACATTTATTGAGGTCAAATGTCTGTTTAAAATTATTATTTTGCTTATTTAAATTTGACTTATTCAGGCAAGTTATTGTATGTAACATTTGGAAAATGTAGCTGTAATTGTCAGATACAAAAAAGCTGTGATGGTTATACTATACATAATTAAGATATTGTCTGTCAACTGTGCGTCAGTACAGAAACAATGTCAAATGTCAAACTTAAAGGAGCCCCTCATACCACATGCTACGTAAATGAGCATGATAATGTGTCAGATATGATAGTTTTCTTCTTTGAGGCATAATTGTAGCTTTCTCTTTGTGTACACTCACACGCATTGTGGCCGGGTATCCCCCCCCCACAGATCAAGACGATTATTATCATTATCTTTTCTCTCTTGTCTTCATATCAGGCTACAAGGACACGGAACAGCACTCTGCTGTTCTCCTGGTCGGCTTTCTTCGCCAGCCATTTTCAGATTTCAATCTGATGAAGTAGGCTTGACTATTTGACAGAGACTCAACAATGGATCTACGCTGTCAATAACCTATTGATTCATGTCAGCAGCCCTGTTAATGAGGGTCCCTCCCTGTGAGAATAACTCAATTTGTACCGTTCAGATGTCTCCACTTGAAACAGAGAAATTAAAGTGGATAGCAGCCTCATATCATAGCACATACAGGCCAGCTTACATCCAACCATATTGTCAGATGTCATTTGGCTCTTGATATTTCACGCTAGAGGCTGAGACGCAGCCGTAAGCTGCTTTTGTTCCCAGATGGGTCAGCCGAAATGCCACCCATTCGAGATGATGCGGCCAGAGAGACTGCTCCCCTCTGCTGCAACGAGATAGCGTGAAAGCGCCGATGGCGTACAAAATCCTCTGCCGCCACCGCAATGTCCCACCTGTCCGCAGCCTAATCACAAGTGCCGGGGCTATATTTATTTACAGGTGTAATCGGCTTGTCAAGAATGAATGGGCTGGCACACATGGATGGGTCTAAATGGTTCGGAACGGTTTGAATGACGTCGAGATTAACCCTGCGAGCTGACACGTCTCTATCACTCTGTGTCATCTGAAATGAGGGGAGAGCTCGGTGTTCGCCTTGTATCTATCATGCAGCGCTGGCGACAATAATCAATCTGACACGCCATCTGCCTTAGCTTCATAACCATCTGTATTTGCAATCACTCCCAGCCATGCTCATCTTCTTTCTCTTCCTTTCTTTCTTCCTTTTTTTTCTTCTCTGCCTCCTTTCCCTCTGCCCCCCCCCCCCCCCCCCCCCTCCCTCCACTCCCTCCCTGTCATCTCTGCAGACTTCCCCCTCCCGCAATCGCTCAATATTGTGTTTCTAATATCAACTGTGGCACTAATTAATGGAATTGTACAGAGAGAATGGAAAGCAGATGGCTTCATTACACAAACAAATATAATGGCATCCAAAACAGTGGCACATTCTTCAATGATCCCAGCTTAATAAGGCAGCCTGCTAAACATAGTATACCATTACAGATACTACTAATAAGAGAGAAAAACACAACTTGTTTGTCGCTGTGAAAAAGTCCTTCCAGGAAATTTATTTTCATTTTATGTATTTGATAGAAAAGTATTCCCTACTCAATGGGCTGAGGACACTTCCAGACAAAAAAAATAGGAGATGTTTGTAACATCGGGTGCCCAATTACAGGATTTTTGCCACATTCGATTGTCACCACAATTTTTTGTGTAAGAATCAGATCGCTGGAATAAAAATAACTTTTTATGCGTGGGGTCATGCATGAGGAAGAAAGATTCTTATTTCTACAACAGGTCTACAGCAGACATTTTTTGGGACACTGCTTGCTTCAGCTGAGAACTCTCAGGGATCTCACTCACTTAGAAATGTATGTTAATGAAGTTGTGGCACAAACAAGCTCTGAGAAAGAGCACTGCATAAGCAACAGCAGCTCGCGTCATTCAGCTTGAAGAGTAATTCACCCGGGCTGGCAGACAGTGTGCCCCAAAGCCTTCATAATTGGAGTGTCCTCTAAACTAATCTGAGATCCGATGATAGAAACCGTACTCTGCCCTGCTCCCCGACTTGTTGCTGACATTGGCCTGTGTCTTGGATATGATGACAGCAGCCATTCTGGATGGGCAAAGGCTTTGTGCGACGTCACTGCACCACACTGCATGGGAACCAAAGTCATCTCATGAGTAAGTATTACTCATGGCACTAGCCAGGGTAGGGGGTAATATTCAGAGCAAAATTGATGTTCTCTGAGATCATAAAATCATGCAATTTTCCTTAATTCTTTTTTTTTTGTCAAGGAACCAATTTGCAAGGATTGGTAAACCTCATCACACCACCGACGCACCCATTAAACACTGATAAAAATGCATTTATATTAAAAGAACACAGAAAGAACATGACAAACTATATTCATCTTTCAGGACCTTTGCCCCGCTTAGAGGTCATCGTTGCCATGAGAACACTACGTTTTTTTCTTACTAATTTGTCTCTCAGAGAATATTAGAATTTTTTACCTCCTAAATTTACAACTTTAATCTCTAGTTTTTCTCTGAATATTACCCCCTCTCCATCTCCTTATGTTGGCCCTTAAGCTCAGTCATTAATACACACTGTGGCATCGCAAGAGGCCAGGTGGTAGATGGGTGCTACATTCCCTTTAATGATCAGCAGCCACATCACAAAATGGCCGTGATGCACAAACTACAGCTCTCAGAAGGCCTCACCACTCACCCAGGTGTGGGTGTTTAAGCCACCTGATTGAGACAAGACTTAAAACCTCTTAGGCCCTATTTTTAGGCCTCGGCTCAAATTGCATACCCATACTCAAGAGAGTCCCCAGCTCTAACTACAAGGTCTATTTTAATAATTTTGATGCCAGACTACAGGTAACACTTGTGAGATGTGTTCAATTGTGTAAATATTGTGTCTATGTTACTGGTTAATAACTTACACTTATGGCACAGCTCAAATTGAAAAAGTTTCAGGTTCGCCTGAAAAAAGCACTTGTATTGAACTTTTCTTTTTTAAATAATGCCTAATGAACCCTAAAATCACTCCACAGTCATAGCAGAACAGGTTTGTGGTCTGTCCAAGCTAATTTTACTTAGCAGACCAGCATAAAATGAGGTCCGAGTACAGAATTTCAAGTAAAATTCTGATTTTCGGAACCAGATTTTGCGCTGCTCTATTCTCATTTTATATACTATATAACTACATATTAACTATATATTCACTTGCTTTATCACTAAGTGTTCAATACATCATAATAAAGCAGTTTGCAATCATTTTCAGTTATTTCCAGATGTCATATGTCTCATCCTTGAAAAAAATCTGCTGTGACTCAGTGTCTATGCGGGATTTTTAAGGCCTGTGATTGGTGGATTTGTTCATAGGACACGTTGTTAGGTCGGTAATAGTCCATTGAAAGCCGTCAGGGGTGTTATGTGGAACGTTGAGGGCGATTAGTGAGTAAAAATCTTGATGAAGTGGGCTCGACCCCCATGCGAAAAATAAGTTGGTCCAGTCGAAAGATCTGCCCTGTTTTCACATGGGACGTCTGAGCGCATTGATTCCAATGCAGGGAGATGGAGCAGGAAATGCGCTTCAGCGCTGCACCAACTTTCAATGGATTAACTGTTTTTTTCCCCAGACGAAAATCGCCAAAAGGTGTGGCGATTTTCAATTATATTTCTGGAGAGCAGTGTGAGGTTTCTTGGGCTTTGTCCTGTAAGTTTTGAACGCTTTGTCGGAGGTCTATTTGGACACGCTGGGTCGACGCCGTATCGAGCGCTCATGCGAAATCATGTATCCTTCCGCCATTT
>CM051704.1:4972941-4985441 GCA_028022725.1 Lycodopsis pacificus
AAGATACATTTTTTCAAAGGGAAATAGTGGACTATTCTTTGGTTTTAATGGATTTAAATAAATGGAATTTTAAAATACCTCAACTATGAGCTTAAATCTTCTACTTTTTTTTAATTGGGGGGGGGGGGGGGAAGGGTTTCAGCTAGCAAACCCACTGGACGAACTAACCTAAAAATAAATCAACAGAGCAACATACCCTTCAAGGGCTATTTATGGTAAGTGAAGCAAGTTGATCACCATGGCAACTTATCCTATTTCTTTGGAAATAGCGTCAGCCACTAAATGAGAGTTGCACAAAGTTAACTATCGGATACTCAGGAGACTATCATTCCCATTATGTCACGGATTATCAGCACACACTTTACTAATCACAAGAGTACGAACAAAAGAGAAAATATGCCATGTGATATGTATTTCAGAAATACAAGATGTAACTTCCACAAAAAATGTTGAAGTTGCAATTTCTCTGCTGTTTTTATGTATTTTGATCTAGCTGTTAGAATAACTTACCTTGAAAGCATTTTTTGGTTCAATCGGCAATAATGGAAGTTCAGTTAGTTTTCAACTTAATTTTTCAGTCTTGTGCTGCTGGTGTGTTGCAGAGTGTGTACACTGGGGGCTATATGTTAATTTTAGCATCGAACAAAGAGGACTCCCCTGATAAGATGCCATTGTCATGAAAGCCCCCAAGACACAGGACTTAGGAAATATCCCTCTTTAGTAAGCAGTCAGTGAACATGTGATGCAGCTGCTCTGTGGAATGACTGAACATCAGCGATAGTATGATATCGGGAGTCTTTTCTCAGATGGCATGCAAGAATTCTTTGAACAATCAAGCCTAAAGGGCAGATGAAGTCTCAGCACATCAGCGCATGTTTGCCCTCTGGCCATGATTGACCTTTCATTTTTCTGCTCTTTGCTGTACAGACTTCACATCACCCTGGCAGAACAAAATGCCCAACATCCTCTGCTGCACAACTGTAGAGTTATGTTGATATACAGTATACACAGCCCCCATTATAAATGATCTGTTGACTATAACTCTTAATATAAATTGTTAAAAAATTAGAATAATAGCTTCAATATTCAGCTAAACAGGTCAGTCACTGTCTCTATGGACTAGCCCATGATCAGGATGACACACAATTACATTTTTATTCTGTTCATGTTCGACAATTCCTGTCTGGGAGGCTATGTTTTGTCCATAACCAATGAGAAGCAAGTTACATATGTCACTCTGAGGTCATTTTCAGTCCACATTAAAGCTGTGGGTTTGGTTGCTAGGAGTAGTTACGTTTACATTTCCATCAATTTGATTGAAATAAATGTTTACAGAATTACATTATGTAACAAATTAAAGCAACTGTATATTTTATTGCTTACTGCTTTTCACCATATTGTATGGATTTACAAACAAGTAAGTAGGTCGATGTCTTGATGCATTTGCCATGGGTTGAATCATAAATAATATAGTGGAGGTTCTGATTAACCACAGCGAAGATCAGTCCGAACATCATAGTACAGACAAGAATAAATCGGGGCACATATTAAATTTACATGACTAGCTGTTACATTCCCAGATTAGACCAAGGGATGAGGAGAGTAACAATGAAATTACACCAGGAAATAGAATCAGGGGAAACCGAACTATAAGCAAAAGGCAGGACTTTATTAACAAAATAAATAATTATATTAACTCATAACCAGAGGCAGAAATGTCTTCAAAAAAAATACTACGAAATCAAAGCCAAGAAGCTATCACCACGATAACAGCTCACACACAGGTTACGGCTGCAGAGCTTTCACACTATCACGGTCCACTAGCACATGTCAGAGCTCTGTCAGGTCCTTTATCTCCAGGCCCTGATGGGTAATTGGAAGCACCTGAGTAACGATGGCACCTGGAGAGAGAGACACAAAAAAAAACACAGCAAGGAACACATGTACACCAGAAATACCACAATTTAACAGGGAGATTAGTAATTACTGAGTTTTTCTATGCTCCCAAGAGGATCAACCCTTTCCATTTTGGATACACTATGAGGTTTTAAGTAGCATCAACCTTAGACCATTATGATGGCACAAATTTCAAAATCTTATAGACAGATATGAATTTGTACCACGTATCACAGCCTATAGAGGGCATTTGTGGGACTTTTTAATCTATTTTTACATACCTACAGGAACACCAAAAGAGATAAATATAGATACATTTCATGCTCAATGACAAGTGAAGAAGCAAACATGTACCATACAGTCTACTTCATAGTAAAAAATGCATTTTCTATCTTGATGAAATACTCTGTGAACACTGCCAAGATTGTGTTTGTTGTTGTCTCAGGAGAATCGGATCGGTATGCAGAATTTCCTGGAACACTATCCAGCTCTGATGAAGTCTTTTGTTGTATTTATGAGATTTTGGACAATGTGATTGAGTAAAACACACAGTTTCTATATTGGAAGCCAGTGAAACAGCAGTGTAGAGAAATAGCATCTTGTCTGTGGTTGAGCTTGCTTTGTTGGCTAGAATAAAGCCATAATCAAAGGGCCTTGAAGTACATTTAGGAGAGAGATTTTTTTGATAGGGTAAGAGCAAGATATATTACTTCTGACTGGAGCTGAAAGATTTGGCCTTCATGTGGAGTCCAGGAACTGCACATGTCCACAGAACAACATCACACTTAAGAACACATTTTTCTGATCTTTCCAAGGAGACTTGGTTTCTTAAAAATGAGGCATCAACAGCATTTATATACAGATGTATATTTGAATGATCCATGTATCATTTAACTATGTTAGTATTGACAGTACTGCTGGAGTGTTCCTCTTTGTATCCATTAATAATCCATTGTAGGTGCGTGGAAACAAACAAGGAGGCGAGTATTCCCTTTGGCTGCACCTTGTGGCCGTTTATTTCCATCCATACAAAACATACACACATTCACTTCCTGCCACCCTTTAAACCCCCCCTGTCACCAGGGTTACGCCCCTTTCCTTAAAGGGGCCCCGTGAATTCGGTCGTTCCCTACATGCGCCCTCCCAGAATTCACTAACTCCCGAGATTAGTCCCAACCATTAATGTCTCGGGGCCCGGATCAACCGACCAGCCCGACTCCGTGTCTATGGGGCCGGAGGCAGGACCACCGTTGAAGGCCCCCTCCGGGTCTTGTCGTGCTGAGGTGGGAGGGCCCGAGGCCGCCCCCGCCGTGGGGGTTCAGCCAACCGTACCGGTTGGTCCAGGTCCAGATGTGCTGATTTAAGGCAGTCAACCGACACGTATTCCAGCTTGCCGCCCATGTCGACCTTGCAGGTTTTGTCTCCGGTCTCCAGCACCCGAAACGGCCCGACGTAAGGGTTGGTCCACGGTGGCCGTCCTGGTGAACGAACATATACTCCGCTGACCTGAAGCTGGACGGGACGTATGACTGTGGAAGGCCGTGCTGCGACGTGGGCACTGGTTTGAACAGCCTGGCGACCCAAGCCTGAATAAACGCCCGAGCCACCTCATCCGCCGTTGTTGATGACAACGGGATAGCTTCTGGCCAACGAGTGGTTCGGTCTACCATCGTGAGGAGATGTGTGAAACCACGGGATGGGGGCAAAGGTCCTACCAAGTCCACATTTACGTGATCGCACCTCCTTTCTGGAACCGAAAACTGTGCTAAAGGGGTCTTTATGTGACGGTGCACCTTGGAGTGCTGGCACACCACACAAGTCCCGGCCCACATCCGTATATCCTTCTTCAGCCCATGCCAGACGAACTTTGCTGAGACCAACTTCTGCGACGCCCTCTTGCCGGGTTGTGACAGTCCATGAATAGCATCAAAAACCTGCTGTCTCCATTCGTCGGGAACAACCGGCCATGGCTGGCCTGTGGAGACGTCACACAGGAGCGTGACGCCAGTTTCGCCAAACGGGACCTCCTCCAACCGCAGTCCCGTAACTGCCGTCCTCAACTCCTGGACGCCCGGGTCTGTTACTTGATCCTCTGCCATCTTGTTATAGTCCAAGCCTAACTGGACAGCCCTGGTGACAGCCCTGGAGAGACAGTCTGCGACCAGGTTTTCCTTGCCCGCTACATGCTGTAGATCCGTAGTAAACCTGATATGAAGGAGAGCTGGCCCTGCTGGCGTGCAGACCATGGTTCGGTGCTCTTACTCATGGCAAACGTCAGTGGCTTGTGATCCACAAACGCAGTGAATGGCCGAGCCTCCAGCAGGAACCGGAAATGCCGAATGGCCAGAAAGAGGCCGAGGAGCTGCCGATCAAAAGTGCTGTATTTCCGCTCATTAGGCCGCAACTGTCCACTGAAGAAAGCCAGCGGTTGCCACGCCCCTTTCACCCACTGCTCGTGCACCGCGCCCACCGCATAGTCCGAAGCGTCCGTGGTGATGGCAATCTGAGCCTTAGGTGTGACGGGTGTGCATTGTTGCGTTTGCCAGAGCTGTTTTCGCATCAACAAACGCAAGTTCCCTCTCTTCAGTCCAGTCCACAAGCTGTTTGATAGCCTTGCCTTTCAGGGCTTCGTACAGGAGCCGCATCACTTGCGCTGCTCGGGGAATAAAGCGATGGTAAAAGTTCATCATGCCTAAAAACTCCTGCAGGGCCCTCACCGTGTAAAGTTAGTCACTGCCTCCACCTTTGCCGGGAGGGGAAGCGCCCCGTCCTTTGTGATGCGGTGTCCCAGAAAGTCAATGGTGGTCAACCCAAAATGGCACTTAGCCGGGTTGATGATCAACCCGTGCTGGCTGAGTCGCTCAAATAGAGTCCGGAGGTGAGACCTATGCTGCGCTCTTGATGAACTGGCCACCAGGATGTCATCCAGGTAGACGAACATGAAAGGCAGGTCCCTCAGCACCATGTCCATTAGACGCTGGAACGTCTGCGCTGCATTTTTTAGGCCAAACGGCATCCTCAAGAACTCAAACAGGCCGAATGGAGTGATCAGCGCAGTCTTGGGAATGTCCAGCGGGTGAACGGGCACTTGATGGTAACCTCGTACCAGGTCCACTTTCGAAAACACCACACTATCCGACAAGTGGGTAGAAAAGTCTTGAATATGTGGAACCAGATAGCAGTCCGGGATCGTTGCATCGTTGAGCCGGCGATAATCTCCACACGGGCGCCACCCGCCCCCAGGCTTCGAGCCATGTGCAGGGGTGAAGCCCATGGACTGTCAGAGCGGCGAATGATGCCCAGGTGCTCCATGTTTTCAAACTCTATCTTGGCGATGGTGAGCTTTGCTGGATCTAGGTGCCGGGCCCGGGCATGTACCGGTGGGCCGGTGGTAGAGATGTGATGCTCCACCCCGTGCTTGACCGTGGAGGAGGAGAAGGTGGGCTGCGAGAGGTCTGGGAACTCGGCCAGCAGATGCAGACACTCATCAGCCGCTGCAAGCATGTTAGTGAACCTGGTAGAGCCCGCTCCACTTAGTGTACATGGGTAAGAGCAAAAAGTCACAGCATTTATCAGGCGGCAGCCCTTGACGTCCACCAATAGTCCATAAGCGCATAGGAAATCCGCGCCAAGCAGGGGAATGGCAATTTTGGCAGTAACAAAGTCCCAGCTGAAACGCTGCCCCATAAAACACAGCTCCAGGCACCGTGTCCCAAAAGTGCGTATGGGGGTACCGTTCGCGGCTTCCAGCGGGGGGCCCTGCCTGTTTGTCAGCATGTCCAGGCACAGCAGGCACAACGCTCCTCTGCACCCCCGTGTCGCAGAGAAAGCGCCGCCCGGAAACGTCGTCCCGGATAAACAGCAGCCTGCCTTCCCAACCGACGCTCATGGCAGTCACTAAGCGCCGGACCTGGCATTTCCCGTCCTGCCGAAACTGCACGGTGAACGGCACCTTGTAGCCCGTGGCCCAAACCTTGCGTGGTAATAGCACAGGCCGGTAGCTCCCCGCCGTTGGCTCGCTGCTGCTGCTGCGGCGACAATCGTTGTCTCCTCCGGCCACGCCGTGGCTTGGGCCGGCCTCACCGTGGCTGTGTAGCTTTGTTGGCCCGCCAGAAAGAACTTATCGGCCTCCTCGGCCAACTCCCGACAATCGGTAATCCTGGTGTTGGCTAAAGCAGCCCGCACCTGCAGCGGGAGCTGCTGCAGAAAAAGTTCCGTAAACAGGAACTCCGGCTCGTGTCTACCTAGCAGAGCTAACATATTGTCCATTAGCTCCGACGGCTTGCTGTCGCCGAGGCCATTCAGAGCAAGCAACCGGCGAGCCCGCTCAGAGTCCGAAAGCCCGTAAATGTTCAACAGCCGGTCTTTCAGGGTATTGTCCTTATCCCTCTCTGGCGGATTTTCAAGACTGCTCAACACTCTGCCTGCTGTCGAACTGCCGAGAGCCGCCATGACATAATAATATTTCGTCGCGTCCGCTGAAATGTCTCTGAGGGCAAACTGTGCCTCAGTTTGGGCGAACCACACCGCTGCTAGCGTCTCCCAGAACTCCGGTAGTTTCAGCGAAACTGCGTGCATCGACATCTTAACTTCTGGAAACGTCCAGGAGCGTCAGGGTCACCAATGTAGGTGCGTGGAAACAAACAAGGAGGCGAGTAGTCCCTTTGGCTGCACCTTGTGGCCGTTTATTCCATCCATACAAAACATACACACATTCACTTCCTGCCACCCTTTAACCCCCCCTGTCACCAGGGTTACGCCCCTTTCCTTAAAGGGGCCCCGTGAATTTGGTCGTTCCCTACACCATTTAGATTATAGCATTAGTTAAAGAAGAAAACAAGGGGAAATATATATATGTATATATATTTTTTTGGTGGGGGGGTATGTTCAGGGTTTTGCCATTTTGCCTGAAAGGAGGTCAACATTTTTTGAGGGGTGGGGGCTGCAGGTCGCTAAGTATAGTCATTGTCAGCATGCTAACATGCTAAAGTTTAGCAGGTATAATGTTTACAATGTTCACCATCTTAACGTGTAAGCATGTTATTAGTTGATAATCATTAACAAACACAAAGCACAGCTGACGGGAACTTTATTATTTTTGCTTTTGTTATTAGTCTAAATATCAAAGCTTTGACCAGCTGGGGAAAGGTTAAGGGATCACCAAAGTAATAACAATTTGTTCCAAGAGGGACATCAATGTCTGTACCAAATTTCATGGCAATCCATCCAGTTGTTGTTGATTCATTTAATTTAAAACCACAAATCTTCATGGTAGCACGGTGCCATTCCATTGTTCTGATTTCACATTATCCCAAAACCCCTATAGTCTGACCAAAAGTCCATTTGTCCGATGTTCTGAAGTTTAATTTCTCAGAAAATACACACTCTGCATGAAAAGCACATGTCTACTTATCATGCAGAATTACATCATCAGACCTTCCCACTCAACTCTGCCTCTGATTGGCTCAGCCTGATATTCTAAACCTAAACTATATTGTTATTACATTCTGGCTGAATGAAATAATTGGACATGCTTATTACAGTCTGAAAAGACACCAGCGTTTTTTTTAATTTGACAAATACAATATCAAAATTGTATTTGTAGATTACCAAATTACCTAATTTCTATGCAGACCCTTATGTAAAGAAATTATCATTTAGTCACTGAAAGAATAATTTTCAAGAATCTTCTTTTGTTCTTAAAATAAAGTTAAAGTTAAATTGGCCAACCAAAACTTGCCCAACTTTCAACATTTTTCATGTTTTTTAAAACTTAACAAGTATGTGAGCAGATTCTCTGTTCATTTTCCTCTTGAGACAGCTAATGGAGTATTTTAGAGAGCGAATGTTTTGTCACATCCTCCTCTCTGGTCTGTCTTTATCACTCACAACCGTCTCCTGCCAGACAGCATTTATGGTCAGTGTTTAAATGATGTAGTTCCTGCACTGAGCATACTGATGCAACGCCATCCTCTGTTTTTCACAAACTTCAGCACACACTTGAAAGGGAGCAGCCAAATCAACACAGGGTCACTGCAAAGCAATTTAATGTTCCAGCCGTACTCATTTATTTTAAAGGCATTTATTGCACGATATCACAGTATTTTTCCACTGTGCATCACTTTTTGAACAACATAGTGACCTTACATATCTTATTTTTTGCATTTGCCACTGCCAAAAGGCAGCATCAGCATGTGTGTGTGTAGAGGTCACACGTGTGCAAGTCAATCAGCCATGCATGTATTGTACTTTGGCGAGCGCTTTCACATCACTCCATGCAGAATCTCTGCTCACGCGCGCAAAGATGCAGCCTGCGAGGAGAAAACCATGCTTTGAGTGCGAGGGGCGTCCCCTAGCGCGCAACTAATACCACTGCTCTTCTGCTTGCAAAACTTTCACCTGCTCGCTCGAGAGTAGATTTTCTTTTTGACACTAAGTGGGCGGACCCAGTCACCATTGTATAACTAAATTGAATTGGTTACAAGCAGTGACATTAGACGCTGACCTGGCACAACTCGTTCTCCCTCCCCTCCACCAACACGCTGCACCCAGGGTGATCGATAGCCACGAGAGCCTCATCATCATGCGCACCCCAGCGCCAGCACGCTCCAAAGACTTCACCCCGCTCGAGTTCGCATATGCTTTTTCCCTGTATAGAGACGTTCTCTGCACCCCCTTTCCAGCCAGGAGGGCAGAGCTAGACAATTACTTTGCCATAATCCTCGACCTGGCTCTCCACTTCGGCGGATCAAGCTTTTACCAATATCACATCCACTTCGCTTCAGAAGCCGCAGCACATCTCCTCCAGCTCCACCAGGCCACCTACTGGAGTACCCTCGACCAGGAACTCCATTGCCGCATCTTTGCCACCCATCCAGCTCTCCCCTGCAAATCATGCGGAGCTCCTTCCCATCCCGCCACCGTGTGCACCATCCCCATCCCCATCCAACCATGACCCCAAAGCCAACCTCCAGCCATCACTCACCCGCCAACCACTGCCCCTTCCAGATACCTAACTCCCAGATTTGCAGCGCCTAGTGCCAGCATGCCCCTGCCCCAGGGCCTAGATAGGAAAGGCTGACCAATAATGCGCCAAAGGGGTAAATCTATATGCAACAATTTGAACGAGTCCAGATGCAACATGTCCCAGTGCAGGTACCTCCATATCTGCTCCTTCTGCGGCGGTGGCCATTCCCGCCTAGCGTGCCCCCATAACCCGACAAAACCATGACCATCCACGTCCACATAAGACGACATAAACGACATCCAAACTGTAATGGAACCACTAATATACCGTGTAGTTTGTCTCGAGTCAAATCCTATCTTTCCTCACTCATCCAATTCGCGCCGTCGCTGCTACATAACATATACACGTATATACATAACCTACAAAGCGCGGCTACGTAAGCCGACACGCCGATACAGGAACACATCGCATCCGCGGTCATCCCCGGACAAATAACAGACTTCCTCATTCATGAGAACCGTCCACTTAGCCACGTTTAATGAGCATAGCTACCAAGCTGTCTACAACACCCGTCGTAGATTACAAGTTTTAAACCTCTAACACTCATCCAAGAGGACCGTTCGTGCTCATCCATCAGTCATACAGCTTTCCATGTTTCCAGCGACTGCTCCACGGTAGCAGTGAGCTGGATGGGAGCCCGGCACCGGGATGCCTGTGACCCCAGTTTTCCATTCCAAGCAATCACACCAGCCAAACCTGGCAGAAAAACCTTAACGTCCGCTGTCCACTACAGCAGCTCTCTCTAGCCAGGGCACCTGGCACCAGAACACCAGTGCCCCAAGCTATCCACCTCCAGCAATCACATGGACCAGCCCCAACAAGGGAACCCGGGTCGGGCACCTGGCACTAGGATGCCAGTGCCCCCCGCCACCTACTTCCAGCAAACACAGCAAGTCGCCCTAGCCGAGGTACCTGGCACCAAGATGCCAGTGCGCCCACGCGGTCTAATTCCAGCGATGGACAGCGATGGACATCATTGTGAGGACCAATTGTGTATTGGTTCTCACAATGATGCCGCTCCCTCAGCTGTTTTTGGGGGGTTTCCATGACAGAAGACGTTTTGCCATAGATCAGCCCTCGGACCTTGCAAGCAAATGCCAAGTCGCTTTTCCTTCATGCTACAAAATCCGACCAATAGTAGCCACAGCCATTACGTGGGGCCACGAACGGCCCAGCAAGTCCATCTCTCAACTCCAGACAAGCTAGCAGTCGTTTACCCAATCACCAAGGACGCCGGGACACCCATCCGTCAAGGGTGCGTTCTCGACGCAGCCCACGACCGGGCCACCGCAACGCCATGGCTTACTCATTTCTCATTCCAGAAGTTCAGAAGATCCGCCCTCCTGCAGACACCCGTCCAACATCAGTTCTGCCATATCCAACACCGTCTTTAAACCCTTAAATCCTTACTTGATCTTGCCGAACTTTTGAACTCCACCGTCGATAACCCATCTTCCCACGCCTACCAACTTTAGTCTCGCCAGCTCCAACGTCCAGCGCACGGGCAGGCAACCCTGCTTTCTCAGGAGAACTTCTTTTGGGGATCTGCAAGGCCCGGGAGCCGCAGTGGACCCTCAACTAAGCCTCCCCCAAACCACTACTGGCTAAATCTCCATAGACCATCCCTCAACGCGCCAAATAATCGACGAAGGTTCACCCTCGGCCGAGGCGGGGTCTGAGCTAGTGAACTTATTTTACTCAAAAATATCTTTCGAATCATGGTCGGAGTAAGTCTGAATAGGGAGTAGGTCGGGATGGATGGAAGGGTCAGACAAACAGGACTTTCACCTAATAGACTGCTGCGTGTATCTCATGTGAAACCAAGTCAAACTGATTTTACTTTACTTTTGTTACAATACTTACGCTGCCATGAGGAAGTAGTGAAAACTCTTCCAAGCAGTCCATTTGAACGAAAAGGTTGAGGGATTATCGGGGAAGGAGTTACGAGTAACTGCATTGAATATGGAGGAACGGATGTCGGACGGGTGTCTCTAAGAGGGCCGATTCACTTGCGAGCTCCAGGGGCCGATCTACTGCAAACCATCTTGCGTCATGGAAACCCCTAAAACCGGCAGAGAGAGCGGCATCATTGGCGGCACACCAATTGTTTGGGTCTGTCGGTTGATTATCTCAAGAGATGGTCCTTTTAGTGAGAAGGTTGAGTCAGAGACAGAGTTCAGCCATGCACTGTCTGGTGAGATAGTATGTTTGAGTAATGTGTAGGAAGAAGAGATTGATAGCAGGGGAGAAATAAAGGCTCGGTTTGGGGAATGATGTTTAGGGCAAAGTTGAGGTGCTCCGGGAACGGGAGAACTTGAAGTTTACGAGATAATGTTGATGATTTTTTTAAACTATGTTTTAACTATGCTTTTTACTATGTTTTTACTATGTACTGGCTCTGTGGCACTCTGAGATTTTTTTTAAATGAAAAGTGCGTTACAAATAAAATGCATTATTATTATTATTGATGGTACCCTGCTGGGACAAAATGGGTTGAGAGGCGAGACCGGAGTTAAGTTTGTGAGCAACTGGTTGCTGCGAGGGCTGTAGAGGAGAGCTTGGTGCTGGCATCCCAGTGCCAGTGACTCCAGCTGACATGAGCTGTGAGGGATTGTCCCACACAATTTTAAGTACAGGTACCTGACCATTTGGTAAAAACAGGCAAAAATATCAGCGTACCTATGTAAAAAAGTAGATAATGAACCCCCTTCCACACTCAATTTCCCTAACAAATCCTGAAATACCTCATTCCTTTTTATAGTCAGGTTATTCTGATAAGTTGGTCATTTAATTCAGTGTAGCTTCAGGAGTCTTTGTAGAACAAACAGACTGAGGGATTCAAAATAGATTCAAAATAGATTCCCTGATGTCTATACCGCCTTGTGAACGCCAGTTATTCTGCCTCCAGCTGTTCCATTTCTGCATTTTAATGCCAGTGGGTGCACTTGACCCTTGTCCTTAACATTTTAAAAGCCCGGAATAGACACAACCAGCTTGTACATGCATTATCCAGTCAGTTTTCCCTTAATCGTCATTTATTTTTCAAAATGTTAGAAGTAGAAAGAAAAAAGTATCTTGGCTTTACAGTGGTTAAGTGGTTAAGTTAATGGTAGACAAAAGTGCACTGAGAGTTTATGCCTCAGATTGAACGAGTAAATACGTTACACAACGTCCCTCGTGGCTCACAGCAGTTACATCAGAGGGCATTAATACAAGACAAGTAAAGATGAGATGTGTCTCCGGTTGCAGCTGAGAAGACATTGATAGGCATTCAAATCCACAGCATCTGTGGAACATTTGCACCAAATTTACATTTGCTTTGTTCTTGGACGGTATGTACAGTATTAATGTATTAAAGTATCTTGGCTTTACAGTGGTTAAGTGGTTAAGTTAATGGTAGACAAAAGTGCACTGAGAGTTTATGCCTCAGATTGAACGAGTAAATATGTTACACAACGTCCCTCGTGGCTCACAGCAGTTACATCAGAGGGCATTAATACAAGACAAGTAAAGATGAGATGTGTCTCCGGTTGCAGCTGAGAAGACATTGATAGGCATTCAAATCCACAGCATCTGT
>CM051704.1:4992941-5215441 GCA_028022725.1 Lycodopsis pacificus
ACTCAAGAACATCCTGAAATAAAAGATTACAAACACTCTCTCCCACTGTGAATCGACTCAGAACCATGCCTGCATGGGCAAAGAATAACTAGTATCTAATAATAGAACAAACCAGTTAAAGCTGTTGTCTGCAAGATTGGCTGAAGTGTGAATTGATAAGCAGTGCTGTGTTTTCATGTGGGGATCAGCATGACAAGACCCTCATGTGTAAAGTGGCACTACAGAGAGAATGACAGACGGATCCAATAACATATTTACACAACCATAACTAAAAGCAGGTAACAAGCTGGATACTGATATAAAAGTCCAAAGACTCAAGAGGCTGGACAAACTGACAAGCTATATGTCAGGAATGCTGGCTAACGGGAGCAAATTTTCAAGACAAGTGAATCTTGCAAATTACTTTCTGTATTGCATACATTTTCCATACCTGAAATATCCTTTCTCAGTGCAGTGCCATTGTGAAGCGACGTCAATTACTGATGACACGTATCGCCTGTCAGTGATCTCAGGGTCACTGACTGGAGGACAGAGGAACAAAAATAACAAGCTGAGAGAAGCACTGTCTGGCCACGACCACAAGCGAAAGACACCTGGGTAATGAGAGAACAAGCAGCAGCCGGAAGGGGGAACACCTGATTCCACCTGACAAACCCATAGGTTACTCTGCTTGACATACATAAAGGACCTGTGGGTCGCAGAGGCAGCTGTAACATCACCTGGCTCTGAAAGTGACCATGACACTGTTAGATTTAAGTTTCAAGCATGAAGCAGGCAACCATTTATCATTGACAAACTCTCAAGGTAATTCTAAACCTCCTCTGTTATGACATACATCATCTTTGGCTAAAAATGATCAAAAGAGTATGAATCAATCCTATCCGCAGGGCTTATTGGCTCTGTGTGACATACAGTATGGGATCAAAAAGGGAGACACATAATCCATCTGGGGATATATATCACAATACATCTTCTTGAGATAGCCGAGCATCATTTCTTTACTCTAGACAGTTACAGTACATACAGATCTTACAGGAAAAACAACATTCTCTTTACACAATTTTTTTTTTTTACATTTTGGAATATGTTTTCAAATAGGCATTGGCCAAAATTATCCGCCACCTCTTTTACCCTATTTACCACCTCACATTAACATATCCTTTTTTCATCTGGGTATCAAGAAGAGCACATGTTCTGTAAGGTGTAAATGTATGCAGAATGTAACTGGATGCGCCTCGTGTCATTTGCACAGATTTGACCGCTGGAATGTCTGTTTGTTCGCCCTAAACAGCCTCTGTACCAACCGTACAGACGTTAGCTGTGTGCATGGGAGTGTGTCTGTATTGTTCAGCTCAGCCTCTGACTGAACTCACACCTTATGTAACAGATTAATTTAATTGCACAAGTTGAAGCATTTTGTTGATGCCAATTCCTGCTCTCCTGGTGAATTCTCGTCCATCGAGTCTTTCCATAGACTTTGATGCAATCATGGCGCTTCTAAAATTTGCATTGCACTCTGCATTGACGAAGAGGCAACCTCCGGTGCTGAAAAATAAAGCCAATGAGGAAGTGCCAAAACAGTTCCTCAAATGGCCACTTGAGTCTGGCTACAAAAGTGAGTCAATTCCCATAGACCCCCATGTGATAATGTCCAACTTTACAGCAGAAATAAAAAAACGACAGCCTGGTGCAATAAAAGGTTTTTGTCCTTATAGCTAACAAACCGGTTCATGAAAACTGTATGGGGGATAATTGAATATATAACTTCCCTGTTTAAATTATATAAAGGCCTAAAGTTGTACATGATTATGGACGTGGTTGCCTTGAGTGAAGGTTGGGTGCCGTCTGAGGTCAATGTCTCCCTGCTGTCACCTGGCCCGCCTCATATCACTTTGTTTGGCTACCTCCTCTACACAGCGTGGAAGTGCAGTATGGAGCACAGGGGCAAAATTCTCCAAGCTCCTCTGTGGGTGGACTCACCGGAGAATACCCTACATGCATATATACTAACCGGACTGGAGAGTTTATTTTTAAATTCAGACGTTATTATATTACATAAAGGCAAAATTAAATAAGCTTGTCCCTGATGTATCACTATCCAACAAATGCCAGGCTGTGGAAGGAATAATGTTAACAAACAGCAGCATTGTCCTTTGTTCAAAGTTAAAAGACTTGAGCACTGATGTTTCCTCGGCCACTTCTGAGTTCCTTGGCATTGATATTCTCCAACAGCCATTTCTAATTATACTGGGCTGTTGCGTTCCCCTTTTCTAAGGCATGCGGGGAGTAACGATGTTAATTTCCCGGGGAAAGAGAACGAGCACTGAAGAGGGTTTAACAAAGAAATATTGATTTGAAAAATGGCTAGCTGCTCACACGGCAGCAAAAGAAAACAACTCTCCAATAACCAGAGAGCGACACTAATTGATAAGCACAACGCTGACAACAGCCCACACGGCTGTAGCTGGGGCGATCCCCTGATCCTACAGCAACACGCGCCCCCTTGAACAACAAGGAGGGAATGCCAATGATGAAGTTATTGCCTCTTGATTTGACACGGAATTTAAAAATAGACCTTTAAGATGAAGTCACCCATTGGTTTGTCGGCTGCCGTTTTTGAAGCTTCAAGTTCAGCAATGGCCATCTTGTCTTTTTGGCTGTTGCCATCTTGCCATCAGTTCTGCTACCAGAAGTAAGACTAGATGGTGAAGCTTAGAATCAACAAAACGCTGAATAAGCCATTTATATGCGACCATTGCAATCAATAAACTGAAAAAACAAAGTTATAGTTGTAAGACAGACTGTACAACGCCATTGTAGCGACCTCTCAATCACAAAGAAACCACGCCCTAAAGCATCCCCTGCTTTATGGTCTGTTTGACTCTAAATGGACATAACTGACCGTACTAAATGAACATCATGCTGTATTGAAGACTGGAAACTAGAGACGGAGACCATAAACTCATGTTTACAATGTTTACTGAGGTAATAAATCAAGAGAGAATTAGTCATTTTCTCATAGACTTCGATACAATCTGACTTATTTTTGCAACCAGCGACTTCAGCATTGCCTTCACTTTTTAGACCAAAAGTTTGCCACATAATTATGTTATTGTTATTGTTGGAATGCTGTTAAGCATTCCAACTATTGTTATCCCGTTTCTTTATTGTTGGAATGCTGTTAACAATTTTTATTTTCAATGGGATCTCTATGGAGAATATTTTCAAATGGCTTCAGGCACACAGGTGTTCGCGATTGAGCCAATTAGTGATGTTTATAAACACAGACACACGCACACATACACTCCTCTCTCTCTCTCTCTCTCTCTGTCTCTCTCTCTCTCCGTGTGTCTCTCTCTCTCCATGTGTGTCTCTCTCTTTCCCTCTCTCTCTCTGTCTCTCTCTCTGTGTGTGTCTCTCTCTCTCTCTCTATCTCTCTGTGTCTCTCTCTAATACAGTCATTCAGGGATCTTTAGAGGTCTTTCCCCCCTCCTCCACCCCCCCCCACACACGCCATTTTAAAATAAAAGCCCCACAGAATGAATCCTAACTGAAATGCTTGTGATGAGCCTGTCATTTAATAACCGGTTTGTGTTTATCTAACATTATGATTCTGTCTCTCCCCTTCTCCCCCACACCCCATTTCAAAATAAAAGCCCCAGAGAGTGAATTCTAACTGAACTGCTTGTGATGAAGCCTGTCATTTAATAACCTCTGTTTATATGTGTCAAACATGATGATTATGTCTCCTCTCCCCCTCCCTCCCCCACCCTTTCAAAATAAAAGCCCCATGGATTAACTATTTAAACAAGCTCAAAATTAGGCTTTTTTGTTAAAAAAATGAATGCTCTAACTACTACTGCTGCTGCTAATATAGTATTACTACTACTACTACTTCTACTATAAGTTTAGCTGTTGCTACTATTGCTACTACTGCTACCATCAATATTATTACTACCACTACTGCTATTACTACCACTACTACTATTACTTATACGACAACTGCTGCTATTCATGCTACTAAAAGTACTAATACTACTACAGCTATTAGTACGACTGCTACTAGTACTACTACTACATCTTCTACTGCCATTACTATTACTATTACTACTACTACTACTACTACTGTGATATTAAATACTACGACCAATACTACAGCTATTACTATGACTACTGATAGTACGTCTTCGACTACTTCTAATTACTAATGCTTCTACTACAACTTCTACTACTACTACAAATATCACTAATACTTCTACTAATAATACTTCTACTACAAATATCACTACTACTACTACTAGTACTAGTAGTTATTCTAATGCTACTAATACTTCTACTAATAATACTTCTACTACAACTTATACTACTACAAATATCACCACTGATAAATTTTTTTAAGCCACAGAAACTGTTCAAATATCAAAATGTTCAGCTCTTTCAGGAGAGGTGTGATATGACTTTTCATATTTGTAATCTTTCAACTTTTTGAATTATTAAGCTTTTTGCAATTTGTTTTTGAATTGGATATCTATTTTCAGCAATGTTTTTGAATTTAATTTCAGTTTTCAGCATTCCAACGCATTTTCAGCAGGAAATGCTTTTTCTAGTTTAACTACTAATCCAGATCTAAGACAGGCCAAGCAAGGTAAAGTAAGCTAGATTTTCTTCCCTCCAGCCACACTGTCCAACTTCTCGATGACAATCGCAAGGCATTCCGAGCCAGATAGGAAATATAGTCTGTTCAGCGTGTTATGGGTCTCCCAGTTGGATGTGCCAAGTGAGCCTCCTGAGGGAAGCATCCCTAACAGATGCCCGAGCCACCCAAACTGACTCCTGTCAACATAGAGGAGCAGCAGTTTTACCCGAGCTTCTTCAAGATGAGATCATCACCCTGTACCCAAGGTCGCTTTTAAACTGGTCTATTAATTCAGGTGGTTGTCATTGACAGTTCCCATGATCAGTGGATTCATTAATGTGTTTTTACTCTCCAAATAAACAGATTGAGACCCACGTTTTCAGGTAGTCTTGGCCTTGATGTTTAGTTTGCTCCAAACTTCAACAGCTTTCACACCAGCCTAAATGAACAAAACTAAATGGGAGAATACACAACAGTTTGTCTGAAATAGAACTTAGCTGTAAGGGCAATTAGTAAGGAAAGAAAAACACGTATTTATGTTTAGGAAAACCGCCGTGAAGGTTAGGGTTAGGCAACAAAACCACAACAATGACGGACACACGGTCAAACACTAATCTGTTGGTTTAGGGTCTTGTTTGTCAGACCCATCCACCTCCAGCCCACCATGAGTGGTCTTTATCTAAAATTCATGTCACTTGGTCTGACCATTGCTTATGGATGTGTTTAGTTTGTGTCCAACACAAACAAGGATCCTAATTGACTTTTCATCCTGAACTACCCATAAAAAAATTGACAATTTGTGTCCATGTACGTGAAACCAATCGATTGCATATTGTGACTATTGCATTGCCATATCCAGCCATATAGCTGCCATGATACTTGGCAGAGATCTATGGCGTGACTTGGAGATACTTACTCTCAACTGCTTCACAGTCAGCTGCAAACCATCCCAGTGTACCGTGAAGGTCACTCAAATGTTTGAATAATTTAGGATACCCAGGCAATTCACTTGAGTCCTGGAATGCAGGCTGGGAAAGGGGTTGCCGATACTCTACTATTAGTAGAAATAAACACACTATTGGCCGCATGAAGCCACTTCTCTTGAATAACAAGAAGTCAATATTGAAGTCAACTCCAGATGCACCATAGGTTCTTATCAATCCAAATCTGCTCTTTCCCAGGTGTGCTGAGTGAGGAATCCGACTTGATCAAAAACTGCAGGCACATGGCCGTTTGTTTAATATTAGCATAGGTTACGCCCCCCTGAATGCTATGTGAGGGCAGGTATTGTTCCGTGTGCAAATACTAAATGAAAAAAGGCTGGAAAATTAACTTAAATTAACTGTAAACATTAATTGTCTTAGCCGTTAGTAGAAAACAGTAAAGGAGCAAGTTCTTTCAGTTTTTCAACAAGGAAAAATACAATGTCATAATAAGTGCTGAAACAATAAAATATTACATAAGATTCAGGAATTTTAATGATGTAGATAAACTATTTTAAAGGCATCACAGAAAATAAGCAGGGATGCAACAAGTGAAAAGAGAAAAAGCAAGAAAAAGAAATCAGAGAGAGGCTGGTTAATCTGTGACCTCTGTGACCGTGGTGGTTGCAGTGGGTAACGATTGATGCCTTTTTTGCAGCTTTCTCTCCCATTAGTGCAGTAATAAGAGAGAACACATCACCTGTGTCACCTAAGGACTGATGCCGCCTCCACATCCATCATCCCACAACAAAAAGGTGACCCTTAATATACAGGTAGGCGTCTCAAATAGCGCTGTCTGCTTTAAGGCTGTTACACACAGTACCATAGGACTTAATTTCTTCTCACTAACTGGCACATTTTGATGGGGAAATCCATTTTTACAAACTAAATCACAAACTGAAACCGTCAAAAACAGTGTGACTGAAATAAAGTCCAAGGCCGGGGACATCATCGTAGAAATAGTGGGACAAATTATTCAGCCCCCCAACATGGAGGGCATGCAGTATCGCTGCTTACATCAACCACCAAACATCAGACAGACGAAGAGGCTAGCTGGTGAACATAGTGAAGCTTTGAGCAGCAAAAAGAGCCAGATGTCTTTTTAGAGAGTTGGTTAACAAAACTGAGCTAAAAGGAGAGGGAACAACACAAACAATTTTAAATGAATGTTGGGTTAGGGTTTGCAACACTATCTTGGTGATTAAAAAGTGTCCACACAGAAATATAAACACAGGGTTAAGTACTGTAAACCTCCTCTGTGGTAGTTCCTGCTACAGTCGGTGTCTCCAGGACCACGTTTTGCCATGGTGACACACACACACACAAGGTGAAAAAAAATACCAGCATTACTGTCGCAGCTGGTAATTATGGTAATTATCCACCGTGCTTGTCTTCTAGGGAAGAAGTCTTTTCAACTTCCAGAAGTTCAAACAGTGATCTCCTGTCGTCAGTTGACAGCAGCACTGCTGGTTTTGCTGAAATTGTCCTCTTTAGTTGTTCGGAGCTGCCTCAGGCCTGTGTGCATTGTGCCACCACAGCAGCCACGTCACGTTTAGAGAACATACATGTCCATCTGCTACGTGGGTGGATGCAGAGCAAGAACAGGCAAACTGTGCTTGTTTTCAGGTTGTGAGCTTTTCACCAAAAGAAGTGTACCTCTAATTCAAATGTCTGCCTTATCAGAGTGTTTCATTTCAGTGGTTGCAAACAGGAAACTGAATATTGGAAAGAAAACAACAGTTTCCAGTATATACATGTACTGAAACAGAGCTGACAGGTCGGAAACAAATGCAGCTACAGCTCCTGGAAAGTAACGCATTTGAGGAAAGAAGCTGTCAACATTCATTAGTCTCAATCCATGAAGTGAAATTTTGGTGTGAGACCAGATATTGATTTTTATGTTTGTTTTTCACATTTATGCAAACTAGAGCAGCAAAAGGAACCTCGAAGTTGAAGAACAGTCAAACAGAAAGGACTTCAGCTTGTAACAAATTGGTCAGAGTTTTCCGTTAAGGCTTTGTGTGTGTAGTGTGCCAATGTCATTCATTAATCATTTAGCATCGTACTGAAGGGAGGAAAGAAAAGCGTTATTCATTTTTAGCAACATTTAATTGGGGGAAAAGAATAAGCTGTGATCAATTGGGTTTGTGTGAGGATTAATGTAAGTACACACAATGAAGCTCGACCATGTGCCAGCTTATACAGTTTAACTACAGTACATTAAAAGTGATGCGTTATTTTAAAGGATACTGACGTTCTTTTTTGTATTTTTCTTTTCATCATTTAATACTGTGAAGAGATGAAAACAACATATGTGTTAGTCCGTCTCTCGATACTGTCTGACCTTCTTGTCTGTGCCTCTCAGCTCCAAGCCTCTTGGTTTCTACTGAAGAACTGAGAACTGGGCTCAAATGCCCATACATAGTACTTTTATTTAAAAAAGGGGTCATTTATTTCTTAAAATAGCTGGACACTGAGTAACGTTTGCTGAAAACAACAAACGGGAGGAAATAGTGCATTTATTGGGGATGATTTTATGAAGCATATTAATCCAAAATTTGGTGAACTAGTGATTATCCTTTGTGTGTGTGATTGAGTCAAAATAAACTAGTGATGGTGATGAAGGAATTCAATCCTTATGTGATTAGAGGCTTAAAGTGATGACTGTATGACTAATTGATTGTATATGAACACAATGATAAAGTTACTGTGTGACTCATTGCAGTTTAAATTGTAGGTTTTAGTAAGTTGTCTCAAACAATGTTTAAAAAACAAATTCCATTAGCTTTTCGAGAACTAGGAGCAGATTACATCATGTCTGGCTCTCTGTGTTGACACAGACATTTAGTCATTAATATGCAACTCGAGTGAATGTGTGGTCAAGAGTAACGAGATCCATTAACAGTAAAAACATGTAGACCGGTTTCAACAAATATGAAAAAAGTCCCTTTCCTCCAGTGTCATAACTGCATATTGGGGCTTCAGCAAAGTCCCTCTGATCTTTCTGCCTCTCTCTTCACTTCTCCCATTCAGTGAGAAATGGGCTGCCAGTACTTTAAACCTTGACAAAATGGTGTCAGAGAAACTGTCATCTTTGCACCAGCATCAACCTTACTTATTTTTAAGCAATCTCCCTTTTTCGACATCACTTGCCGCTCTTTGCTCCTCTCTCTCTCTGCCGTCTGTCCCCCGAGGACAATCACACTTCAAGAGCAGAACGTAAAAGGGGGGAAATATTCAAGATGCAAATACACTGGTGTGTAAATATATATGGGAGAAGAATCGCACACCTTTTCTGAAATGAAAAGGTAAAACAATGTCATACTCCAGGCCAGAAGTAAAAGCACATAAGATCATGGCAATTGACGGATTACAGTTGACAGAGACAGATGTCCGTAGATATAAAATGTCAACAATATGTGGTATTTACCTGGGTCTCTCAATTCCACATGCTTTGTTTTAATTGTAGCACTGTTGTCGTGTGTGCTTTCACTCTTGGGGAGTCACACTGCACCACTCTGCTGTCCTGAAAAAAAAAAAAAAAAATCTCTTTTAGGAAGTAAGAGAGAGTCTTCAGTTCATAATCGGTGTTGAAGTGGATACACAGGGCGTAAAAGCCTTTTTTTTTATTATCTTGATGTTTGATTTACTAAATATATAATAAATCCAACTTCCTGTATTGTAACAGAAAAGTGTAATTTTATGTTTCTAAATGAGATCTATGGATTGTGAGCAGATGTCCACAGCAGCGGCTGAGTTGCGGAGAGATACAGGTATATTGGTAGTTCTGTTTGCAGTTAGTGGCTAGCCATCCAAAGCAATAAAAGTGAGCTAACTGTTTCCCCCCATGGTGCAGAGCAGCATCTGGGAGTCGGAGACGTACTCAACTGTGTTATCACTAGCTGCCCCTACCAGCCGGGGTCCGGTTAAGAGTAGTGAGTGAGGAGTAAGCGGACTGTCAATAGGAGTATAAAACAGGCAATAAAAGCAGTCACCGCAACTACGAGAGGTCCTTATTTAATCCAGTTTGCTGCAGCAGAATGCAAAAATAGCTGTGGACAGACACAGAGGTTCACACTCACGTACGGACACATGTATGCGTACATGTGACAGATTAAAATGGACCTACTGCAAGAGATTATAATCGTTGATTGAATTATATTTTCAATAGTTGACTGCTAAATGTATGTTTTTTTTTTAGCATATTTAACGGGTGTGTTATTTATCTTCTGTGCAATTTGAGATTTTGTTATCTTGATTTATTACAATTTACGAGACAAGAGTGCCATTTAGACATGATTCTGTGTAATCTGAGTAGTTTTGGCTTGTACGGACTGTATCTGGCAGAAGCATATGTTGTCTTCACTGGGTTGTGACTGACAGAAGATAAATCCCATCTCAACTGCAGAGAGCATTAACTATTGGTCTATCAATTAATCAATGAAGCGGTAGTAAAACACCTGTTTCTGTCTCATTTCCAAGCCAACAAGAACCTTGTCTGGTATTAGAAGTCTGGCCATTTACAGTGTTTACTTTCCTGCAACTGATAATGTACCTCAGGTGTGCTCAGTTTAGTTGAGACATTTCAACAGCAGAAAACACAATGCAAAACTTGTATGATGTGTTAGATTGCTTTTGGTTCTCCTCAAAGTATGCATGTGTTGAGACCTAAACATGGAACCTGTGAGCATATGCTTTCAACATGGGAAGTTACAGATATGGTAAACCTGATTTGATTGCAGAGTTGTTAAAATCATGACAACGCTGGTTATTGTCTACGTATATAGACTTCAACCAGTTTTAAAAATGGTGCGGGATTTTCTGTTGTGAAATAATTCAAATTTCCACCTTAAAATGGAATGAGAGGAAATGTCAGAAGATCAGCAATGTGGTTTCATTTCATCCTGTGTGGAACACGAATGTCTGAATAAAATGTCATGGCAATCCATTGAATAGTTAATGAGACATTTCACTCAACAAAACCACAAATGTCAGCCTAGTGGTGGCACTAGAGGAAAAGTCAGAGGATCGCCAATGCCATTAGGATTTATCCTCTGCTGGCCATGAATGTTACCAAAACATTTCATAGCAATACATGCAATTGTTGTTACATATTTTAACAGATATTTTAGGCTGGCCCAACGTCAGTGGACTGACAGATAGACCTACCTTACCATTCCTAAAGTCATGGCTAAAAAGCTAGAATTCGAGTAGCCAAAGGGTCTCTCGAGGAAATGGCTGAATTCACACTGAAATTACCAGCTCTGGCGATTTGAACGGAATGGTCATACGGAAGGTGTAACATTCCATTGCTATGTCCCTAATGAGTGCAACCATTGAATAATGTGTGCGTTGAAAAAAGCAGTAATATCCTGTATATGGGTATATGGGTCTTTAAGAACCCTGAAGCGAGCAAGAAGGATTGTAGCTGACCCCTCTCACCCTGGACAAAAACAGTTTGTGCCCCTTCCATCTGGTAGGAGGCTGAGGTCCATCAGGACCAAGACCTCACAACACATGAACAGTTTCTTCCTGTCGGTAGTCGGGCTCATTACCCCCACTGACAAATTCCCACCGGTCACTCCCCCGCACATCCCTTCTATTACGCTCGACACTTTCACACTACACTTACATCTCACTGGTTTATAGTCCTGTTACCTGTTCGCTTGTGCACTCTACTTTACTTTATTTTATATTTCACTTCATCTTATATTCCTTTATATTATATTTTCTGTAAATTTAATTTGTTTCTACTTTGCATTGTTGATTGTTGTTAAATGTTACGCACCTCCCGTCATGTCAAATTCCTTGTATGTTCAACATACAATGGCAATAAACGGATTCTGATTCTGAAATTGTGGAGTGAATGAGACCCTGTGAACACATATCTGAAATAAAACATTCTAAACTCAAGCTTCACTTGCTACTATATTTTGCAGAGATTTAACCCATCCAAGGCATTGGATATTGAGATAGCAGTCTATATCTCCCTCCTGCTGTTACACTCTTTCACCCAATGTTTCTGCAGTGTAAGTGTGTGTGTGTGGGCCTCACTAGTGAAGGTAAAACGTCTTGGGCACCTCCTGTGTCAGATCGCATAGCATGGAGCTCGGAATGATTAGTCTTCCTAGACAGTGTCCAAATTGGATGTGGCAAGAAGAATCAGAGGGAGCTATGTGAGTAGACAGTTAAACTTTGCAGGCAAAAACACAATCGTGTGCACAGAGCTCGCTGGATTCTCTAGCTGATGCCACGCTAGTGGTATTTAGACATCTCCGCACTGACACCGTTTGTTGTGAACACGGGTCCAATCCTTAACACCTTTGAATGTTAAAGAACAAAAGGTTGGAGGAATAAAGGCAAGGGCTTGATGTTTTAGTTTTAATCAGAGGCAATTTATAATCCATCTCAGTCTTAACTCCCTCCCACTTCTTTCATCCTTCCATGCCTGTGGCCTTCATTAGTAGGAATAAGTAAAACAAATGTGGAGCTCAAACTTGGACCTCTGCGGGACAGCGGGCGACTGGACGGAGTGGGCAGATTGTCCATCAACCAAATGTACTCCATCAAGCCTTTGTGTGGGCAAACCATGGCTGTAAGGTGTAGTTAGTGCAGTCTTGCTGTAGGCAGAGATGTATTTTAGTACCTTGTGTTTTATCTGTCTGTCCTCTTGAAGGAGGACTCTTGTTGCGTAAACCTGCAACGAGCTCTTGGAATACCGGTGTAGAGCTGGACTTATACCGGAGGAGCTATGGAGCTATGGCAGGTTACTGCCACGGGAGTAGAGGTGGCGTAAAGGTCAGAGAGGTCAAGAGGATCTGGAAATTAATACCCAATCTGTAATCAATTATCGTGGGAAGCATTAGGAACAGACAGAGTGTCTACAGCAGGGGTCACCAACCTTTTTGAACCCGAGAGCTACTTCAAGGGTACTGAGCAGTATGAAGGGCCAATCAGAACCTGAAAACCTAGTTCGGTGCGGCGGCCTCTTCCTTTTAAAATCTACATGAATGCAAGCGTTTTTGATTAAAAAAGAACAGAAACTACAATTTTTAGACGGAGCTCTATGGGGACCTAGTGCTATTTTTAGAACATGCCTTGCGGGCGACTCACATGGTCCCAGGTGACCAGGTGCCCGCGGGCACCGTGTTGGCTACCTCTGGTCTACAGTGAGTGTAATTTGCTTGAGACATGGCTGAATAGGAATAAACTGGAGAGTCTGCTAGAGCTAACACTGGCTTCACTGTAATGGGGGTGGACAGGGGGACAGAGGCCGTAAGAAGAGGAAATCATCAGTGTCTTTGTTAAGTCTTGCACTCGCGATATTGAACTGATGGTGATAAGATTGAGCCTGTACTTTCTGCCATCAATGACGTTTACACACGTCGTTGTTGTTCACATTATTATATTATAATAATAAGATGTGATTTCAGTCATGTCTCACTCTCTCGTGTTCTTAACACCTTGTATACTGTAAGGCAAGGCATGGCAAGTTTATTTGTATAGCACATTTCAACAACAAGGTAATTCAAAGTGCTTCACATAAAACCATTAAAAGCATCAAAACATGAGGCAAAAGAAAAGGAGATTTAAAAACAATTAAGAACAAAACATTAAAAAACAGTGTAAGAAATAAAATACAGTAGTAAAATGCAGAAATGCAGGAAATTCATTAATATATTAATTGAATGTGGTTCAATTAAAGGCAGCAGCAAACAGAAAAGTCTTCAATCTTGATTTAAAGGAGCTGAGGGTCTCAGCAGACCTGCAGCTTTCTGGGACTTTGTTCCAGATATGTGGAGCAGAAAAACTGAACGCTGCTTCTCCATGTTTAGTTCTGACTCTGGGAACAGAAAGTAGACCAGTCCCAGACGACCTAAGGGGTCGGGATGGTTCATAAGGTAGCAGCAGATCAGAGATGTATTTTGGCCCTAAACCATTCAGTACTGTACAACAAGAGGAAATAAAATCCTGGACATCTTGAATGTCAATGTGAAGGTAGCATACAGCTCTTACTTCCTCCCCCCTGTTGGAGAATCAGATCACAACCTGGGAGACCTTGAAGCCACCTGATGTGTTGCCACAGGTGAAACACCAGCCAGCACAAAGGCTGTGAAGGTCTGGTCTGAGGACACAGAGGAGTACCTCAAGGAGCACTTCCATGACACCGTTTTTGAACTGTTCAAGGAGGACTATGGGGATGATATTGAGTCCCGCAGTTCCCCTAACAACAAACTTTGGATCAATAAGAGATTAAAGGATCCTGAGTGTTGAAGGATTGTGAGGAACTCTAGGCTGTCCAAAAGGAGCAAGGAGGAAACTGAGAGGTTAAGAAGAGCTATAGGGAGAAGATTGAGGTCAAGATGAGAATGAATAGTACAAAGGTGGTGTGGGACAGGAAGAAACGGATAAAAGGCTGTGGCAAGCATGCCTTGGGAGTACATGGGGAACCAGACTGAAATTAACCTATTTTGCAGTAGGTTTGACACAACCCCTGTGTTATCAGAGATTGTCACTTACCATCGCCCCTTCCCCCATTTACCTCTGCTGTCAATTCTGCTCTTACCCGCTCAATAGAAGCTTTGAAGAAATTGGCTACCTCCCCCTCTCTCAGTAAAGCCAGAGGACAGTCCCCCTTCACCCCCTTACCCAACATCTACTTGACACCGGATGGCATTGCATACCACAACCCCTCCATGCAATGTCATCCACTGCTACTGCACCCCACACCCTCCCCAAGTCCCACCCAACCAGGTGAAAGGGGAGCTCTCCAGACTCTAATCAAACAAAGCCAGTGGACCAGACATCATCAGTGCTAGGCTACTTAAAGCATATGCTGGATAGCCTGGAGCAGTCTTCCAGCAGCTCTTTAACCTTTCTTTGAGGTTTCTGAAGGCTTGCAAAAAAAAGACCTCCTGCATCGTCCCAGTACCTAAGAAACGACATCATCTGACTTCACATATTACGAACTTTGAGGACCTGGTTTTGCGCCACCTGCCCCACTGCTAACTGCTGTCCTAGACCTGCTGCAGCTTGCCTACCAACCACACATCGAAGTTGAGGAAGCATCATTTTTCTCACCTAGAAGTCCCTCTCATGCCTGGAGAAGCAGGGAAGCAATTTGACAGTCATGTTCTTTGACTTTTCCCGGGCTTTTAACACCATCCAGCCCTGCCTTTTTAAAGAAAAAGCTTATACTAAATGCTCACACTGGATCATGGACTACCCGCTACACCGCGCCCCTCAAAGAGGTGTACTGGTGTCATTCCCCTTTACTATCAACAAATATCTCAGACTTCTGGCTCAACTCAGGTTCCTGCCACCCCCAAAAGATTTACGATGACTCCTCCATTGTTGTATGCATGAGAAGTACGAAGGACTTTGTCACACGATGCAACAGCAATCACCTGAATCAATATCAGCAAGCTATCTCTGTAAATGGGATAGACAGTTTGGAGACAGTGGCAGAGAGGAGGATGAAAGACAAGATCAAAACCGCCTCAGATAGAAGCTCTTAAGCTGTAGCAATCGGGCACTTCATTCAGTCACCAGATCATCCCACCTCGCTGCAAAGCTGAGCGTTTCAAGCGCTTCTTTGTATCCACTGCTATCAGACTGTACAAGAGCAGTGGAAACGTTGAGTTCAGAACCTCTCGGTACTGTGGAAGACCGCACGTCTCCCGCAGCTGCGTGCCAAAAAGTCAGCTGGACCCGGTTTATAATCAAGAAGTATTTAATAGTTAACAGAGGCTAAGACCGTTACAAACTGAATTACACTATCGATAGAAATATGTTTCATGAAACAGAGATAGAGAATGAAATTCCCCCACACAGTCCAGCCCAGCTAGTTAGCTGCCCAGAGGTGATCTGATCCTTGTCCTGAAAAAACAGTGTCTTATTGTTTGAAAATGTCTATCAGCTTCAGTGATTGGCCGAAATCCATTAGTCCCCTCCTGGTTTCGGACATGACAGTACGTCTTTCCTGCTGACCACTTCCTGTTGACTCGGTGCTGCCAATTTTCTGCTTGCTCTGAAAAGCCTCACTCAGAAAACCCTTTCTGGCCCTTATGACTATTCTTTACAGTTTAATACATTCAATGATTATGCTTTTATGGTTTAACACTTCTGTAAGTAAATTTACTGTAACATAATATCCTCTATAAGTAAACATATTGTAAACATATAATACATTCCATAAGTAAATATATTGTGATGTTGGGATCTGACAATATGGCTTCAACATGTGCTGTGAAACAAAGAATCAGGTCTTCCCTTTTGCAAGCAAAGGTTTCATCCTGATTGTGGTTTGATGAGCACCAAACCCCCTCTGAAGGAATTTCACATTAGGGTGTGAATTTCCTCCCCCCCAAAAACTATGGGTTCCTGAAGTCACCTGAATGCACCGCTGCAATCTCATTGGCCGAGAGCCAAGACAGCACCAGGACCCCTGTGGTTCAGCCACTGTTCTACAAAACTACCTGTAGCCCCCACCTCAATGCTTTTTCCACCGATCCCCTCCGGGGTAACAGGAGGCACACCAACGTTGCTCCTCTTTTTAACCAAAATCCTAGGTTTAACAGTTTATATTCGCTGGCCGAATTCACCAAACTGTCTACTTTATCTTTGTTCGCATCCACGAAGCGAACCCGTTTAATCCTGCAGAAGTGAAGAAACGAGACTTCTTCAGAACGAGAGGCCGAGAGCTTCCACTCTCCACTCTCCCCCTCACCGAGAGAAACACGGCTTCCGCAGCCGTGCTGCACGAGCCCACTGAAGCTCCGAAGAAACCCCCCAGAAGACTCCCCTCAATCACCACGATGAAATCGTACCGTAAGGCAAATAGATTCTGGGCAGAGTTAGAGAGAGTTCATTTTATCTTGTTTACGTGCTTAAAGTACTGTTCATTTTTATAACGAGGTGTATGCTTAATAATCGCCAACACTAACGATCGCTGAGATCGTAGGGGTTGTGTAGAAGTAGCGTGTATTCCATGCTACTGTGATCTGTGTTGAAACAGCCGCAGTGAAGTCGAAGTTGCTTCTCATCAGTTCAGGAGGTCAGAACCGCCGACTGAGACAAAGAGTCGCTGTTCTCTCCCCTGGCTGAGAGAGCAATCCTCCGTACTCCCGCGCAGCGCAGAGGATCGTAATCACTTGTTTTATTTAATTTCGTTTTGTTCCTTTTCCTTCTCTTTTACTAACCCACGCACACACATATAGCTTTGAGCTAATCGAGCTACGTGCTGAACAGCTGCTACCACATGTAGACGCCGGGTCTCATGCTGGCTAGCCGCCATTTTGGGTCTGACGCATGAGAGACGTCACCACGTCCCAACTACGTCACACGTCACTGAGCTGTTCCCTCGCTCCCCCCCCCTTTGCTCACACACACACACACACCCCCCCCCTCTTTTCAATAGTCAGTTGATTTTAGATAGCGTGCTCATGAATGTATAGTTGTTAGTTTAGATATTAGTTGACTAGATCATTTGTATTCGAACTTAATAAACTCTGTTATATTTTAAAGAGCAGCTGCCTGTGATTACTTTGTGCATGCGTATTGTGATAATAACTGTATATGTGGTCTGTGCTCGAACTTAAAAACCTTCACTTACACTCTGAATGTGTAATAGTACTCAGACTATTGACATTATGAGTGAACACTAATTATGAGACTCAGTTTTATCGTTTGGTTATTGGTCCCTGTTCGCAGGGTGGTGCCCCGTTATTATTAATAATCATTAATAATTGTTACTTACATCAATAATTCAGTTTCTTAGATGCTGATAACCCAAACACGCTCCTTTACGTTCCCAACAGTGACTTTTAATATATTGTGACACTTTTATTCACCACTAGGGGTGCTATTAATCATACCAACAATGCTTTTAATACATAAATTCCTCACAGAAACCATGGACTATAACCCCCACCACCACACACACACACACCCTTTATCCACAGTGTCTGGTACACTAAGACTCAATTCAATTCAATGTGGCTTTATTGGCATGAAGGTTTCAGAAAAACAATGTTGCCAAAATGTTGCCTATTCTCTCTCCCCATTGTCTCTCTGCTTTCCATCATATTCATGTATATATCTTGTTATATATTGCTGTACTATACCATATATTACACTTCCAATATATTACATTATTATAATGCCACCTTTTATCCTATACTGTATCGGAATCAAAATCTGCCCAATTGTCCTGTATTGTGGGGCCAGCTTTATTGATAAGCTGATGCCCACCACCCCCTAAATCTTGTGGGGACCTGTGTGTGAAGCAAGCTACCTGCTTGATCCAACTTAGTCGAGAGGTGTGTTTGCATGACATTTTTTTAGGTTTTCATTCCAAACATCTCTGAATGACCCCCTTTTGTATGTTTGCTTACCTGCAGGCCGCAAAAGCATTTCCCAGTCTTTATGCTGAAAAGCCCCCAAGTGATTGACAGCAGCAGCAATACATTTCCTGGCAACAACATGAAGCGTCTGACTGAGTAGAACACCTAAGTGTGAGTGGGATCAGGGATGCAGGGGCAAAACACACTGGTTCACTTCCCTGTTTAGGCATACAGTATGACCGACAACGTAAATGCTGCCTCCAAAAAGTCTCACTGTATAAGATTGCATTTTTACAAGGTCATACATACTTAATTGCCTCTTAAACACGACGCCGCCAAATTTGGGAGCTTCGTGCTGAAGTGGCGTAGCGAATATAATGCATGTATACATGTTATATACCAGATTTAAAAAAAGTCTGGGCAATACTATCATCTAAGCCATTTTTACAAACTCCAAACACAATTCTACACAACTAATATAATAAACTAGAAGATTTACCACAATACCAGGTATTTTTCGGCATGACTGCGCAGCCTACGCACTCCGTTTTGAGATACCACGAGCAAGCTAAAGACTAACCAGCCAAACCGAGATAGCAGAAAGCACGCCAACAACACACAGATTCCCAGAAATATCCTCAATATATCTCTCCGTCAAACCATGACCGAGATATTAGCATACGAACACCAGCAACAACCACGTTATGGCTTATGATCATAAAATGCACCTCACCTTTTGATGCTGTCGCGAAGAAAATGCAATATTCCGTAGTGTTTCTACACCGCAGTACACTGGACATCTTGTTCCTAACTCCTGTCATTGTGTGGCGTCAGGGGGGCTGAACTAAGCTGGGGTGAGCAGGGGAGGGGATTTGACTTTCAGCAAATCGGATCCTACGCTTCACGATACGTGGGGTGTTATTGTATTTTGACTGGCTACCAGTGCTGTCAATCTTATCTGCGTGACAATAGGTCAATTATATTGGCTCTAACGCGTCGAAAGAGGGTTCAACCATGGAAATCAACCAATCCTTCGCAGAGTAAAGCCTGTGCGTCTTCATATGCAGCCTGAGAGTAGAGCATTCACCATTACGCACAAGGAAACTACAGCGCACAGCTGCATCTTGATTTGGCGTCGCGTGTGTACTTTTTACGGTTATTCTTTCACTACTTTTGTCACAGGACATAATGAGGACTCAAGTGCAGAGAGTCAGGTGAAGTGAAAAAAGGGTTTAATGAAAAACCAAAAACAAACAGGGAATCCAAGGACAAGGCAAGAGACGAGGGGGGAAATCCGGCAGGACCAGGCAGAACAGGCAGACTGGGAAACCGGGAACAGGACGAGCAAAACGGGCGGGTAGGTCGGAAACAAACAATGATCTGGCAGTGGGTGTGTGTGAGGCAGGGTTTTAAATAGTGAAGGAGGCAGAGTGAGCGTAATGAACTGATTAGGTGAGTGAGGAGCTACAGAAAGAAACACAGAACACACAGGGCAAAGCCTGATCGTGACAACTTTGTTGAAATTTATTTTGAGTAAGATGTTGAAGAAAGGACCGACAAAATATTTCCATCCAGAGGAAGTCCTGGAGAACGACCCTGGGAATGAGGCTAGTCCTGAAGATTCGCCGCCAGATGACGAAGACCTCGTGCATCACGATAACACACAGGACACCAGTGACTCGGAATACTGTCTTCCATCGGAAAGGTATGGATTGTCTGATGAATGTTATATTTATCGATTTATTGGTGTCGAATTTTCTGCCTATCTAGCTTTCTCAGGGCAAACGTTTTATGGTCAGATTGTAGTATGTGTGTCTGTGTCTCCAATCAGCCTCTTCCAGCTTTTCTTTTCAGGATCTGTTGTCCGGAAAATCATCGATAACAGAAATACCAATGCTGCCAGAAAAAAGCAAGCTGGGATGAAGTTGAGGTGGGAAGTGCTCATGATCAAGGACTTTTACACATTCCTCTCCATCATCATCTTCACTGGCCTTGTGACGGTCCACAGCAGGTCTGACTACTGGAGGAAGAAATGGCCATACAACTTCCAGTTCCCTGGTGACAGTATCCTCCTGGGACCCAGCCTATTCGTTTTTGTCCTCTGTAGTGGACAGTTTGGTTTTGCATCTCTCCTTTTACTCATTTGAGTTACCCTATCAAGTCCTGCTGTACTCTAAAGAGGACATTCTGGGCTTTCCAGTGATATCACATGGGGGTGGGATGACGACAACTTCCTCTTCCTTTTCGACCCTCCACCACCCTGCCCATGCTTTTCGACAACGAGGTCAGGAAGTATTGCAAGAGGTGCGAGGCTGGAACGCCAAGGGTCAAGACCTCCTTTTATTGCAGTAAGTGTACGTTTCCTCTCTGCCTCACCTCCAAGAAGAAGTGCTTCCAGCTGTGGCACCATGGAAAATAACTTCCTGATGGATGGACCCCACCCAGACAAAGCCTAGATACTGGAGTGCATTGATGGCTCATTATCTACCACAGCCACTCCCCCTTTTCAAGCAGCAGTTCGACAAGGAGATTCTAGAGTGCATGTACGGCTCAGTTTCTCCTTCATCCATCCACTATCTTCAAGCAGCCTTTTTTTTTACAACAATAATTGGAGAATTGTGTAAATAATGTAAATATTTTATTGGTTTTACTTGTGTTTTTACAGTTTGCTAAAATTAAATCTGGTCCATTTGGATTCAACATTCAGTTGATTTGTGTGTTTTTTTTTTTCAATGGGAAAATAGGTCTGGTTGAATTTTCCAAAAAAATAAAAAAGGCCAAAAACTGCTGTATTTGGATGAATTGAACATTAGTAATATACAAGTGAAATATGTAGTTTGGTACATGAGAAAATTCAAATGGCACACATGGTGCCAAAATGTGCCCAAATGCATATTTTGGAAACCTCGCCTAAACTCTGTGCTAAAACATCTCTAATTTGGTTCTGCTTCACTTTATCAAAGTAAAAACGTTACAGAGAGACTGTTCACATGTTGTGCTATGATTCAAAAGAGATAATCATCCTGAAAGTGCTTTTTTTCCCAGGCGAACCTGAAACTTTTCAATTTGTGCTGTGTGCCATTTTCATTTACTCTTAACCAGTAACATATACACTGATATTTACACATCTGAACAAATCTCACAAGTGTTACCTTTTATTATAAACTCAATTATTCAAATCGACCTTGTGGTTGCAAATATACTCTTTTTAGTATGGGTATGCAATTTGAGCAGAGGCCTAAAATAGGGCTAGTGTTTAAAAGGATAATGCATCTTGATACTTTGATATTTTCAGAAAGTTTAACAAAAGAGTTATTGAAGATCACAGAGAAGTATCACCACATTTGCATTTCCTTGGTCTTTACAAGCTTTACAACATGCATTTAGAAACCCATGGCTGACATCACTAGCTTGTTTTTCAGACAACGCACTGAACCCAGACCAGCTCAAGGGGAGCTGCTCTGTCCATGATCCTGACCACTGAATTGCCCTCAACAAGTAGGGAAGAGAAGAACGAAATCCCCCCCAGGAATCAATAGATTATCAAATCTGAAGTCAGTGTTAGGGCCTAACTACCTGACTATATATATATTTTTTTTTTTCCCTTCAAAAAGCATTGACCAGATGGCAGTAGCTATTAATTAGAGCTTCACATCATATAGTTTCAAAGATGAGATCAATCTCATTATTTAAATCTCAGCCCTCGCAGCCTTTGTTGTACCAAGACAAAGCTCTGAGTGGTCTGTGGTTGCCAGCGGACAATGGAAAGCTCATTTACTTCGATGCACTGTGTAGCTTCCCCTTGCAGAAAAGGAATATGTCATTAGCCTGGTTAACCCCAGAAGTAAATTGTTTTAAATCCAGACTGTGCTATATGCATTATGTAAAGCAGTCCTGTATCCGAGCTCGACCATTACTATAAAGCATGAAGACGACTCTGCAATTCATTTGAAATGATTCTTCATAGAGAACAAAAAAAACCTAATTTATTTTTGATTTACACGTCATATCGATTTCATGCTCGCATGACTAACCTGGCTCGATAAAAACATCTCAGTTCTTCGAAATGAATTATCCTCAGGGATTAGAAACATTCTATATTGTTCTTTTCATGTCTATCGAAAATCCCAAATATACTTTTAAAAGATCCTTTGAAAGTAAATCAAATGTAACAAATGTGTGCTGATCCTCTGAGACGCTGAGGAGTAATACAATGAGGCGAAGATTCACACTATTTATTCATTAACATGTTTCAAAAGGGAGTGAAAATTGATAAAGACTGACTCAAGAACAAGTGACAATACCAATACTTTATGCCAATACAAGTTAACTATTCGAAGCAGAGATGGGTCAGAAATGAGAACTGTTCTCTGAATATTTTGTAACACAAATATGTCATGTTGCAGATCTCAGTCCTCAAATCCTTGTTTTTGATATAAGCCCAAATGCACTGTTTTATTTACCTATTTTACTTTGACAGAAAAAAAAATGTATATATAAATATATAGTGCACTGTTGGTTTAGTTTTAAGCCATGAATAGATCAGATTTGTCTTTGTTTACGTTTGTCTGATCTGTGTTGGTATTGGGTCCCATATTTCTTTAAGGGCTTCCATTTTCCCATTTATTCTGTACATCAGTGGTCCATAAGAGGTACTTTCTGATCGGGCTGTAAATAGGGCGGCTCCATCCAGGGCCTCAGTATGACCCTCTTAGCTGTAAGTGAAAGCCACCGAGTCTTCAACCCTCCTACTCTCATTTGCTTTTAGGCCATTCAAGCGGCACCATTTATTGATTAACTTATTGATGGCCTACTATCTATACTTTTATACATGCATATATTACCGACTGCATCACGGACTATATTAACTTCTGTGTTGAGAACACCGTACCCACCAGGACTGTACGGTGTTTCTCAAATGGCAAACCCTGGATCTCTCCGGAGATAAAGGCCCTCCTCAAGGAGAAGAAGAGGGTTTTTAGATCTGGCAACAAGGAGGAGCTGAGGACTGTGCAGAGGGAGCTGAGGATGAAGATCAGAGAGGGGAAAGATGTCTACAGGATGAAGATGGAGGACCAGCTGCAGCAGAATAACACCGTCGGGGTCTGGAAGGGCCTCAAGGCGATTTCTGGGCTCAAGGGGCCCAACCAACAGCCTGAGGGGGACCAAAAGTGGGTGAATGAGCTGAACTTATTTTTTAACAGGTTTGACCAGCCATCCACCCCTCCCCCCACCCAGACCTCCCTGCTGCTGCAACCCCCATCATCTGCATCCCCTGTGGATTATTATCCCCCCTCCCCCTCCCCCCTTCCCACAGCACTCTGCTCCCCTCCACACCTCCCCACTCCAACACACAGCACCCCACCCCCCCGAGTGTCCCTCAACCAGGTGAGGAAGGAACTGAGGAGGATCAAGGCGAGGAAGGCCACGGGTCCGGACGGCATCAGCTCAAGGCTCCTCAAATCCTGCGCAGACCAGCTGTGCGGGATAGCGGAGCACATATTCAACTTGAGCTTGAGGCTGGGGAAAGTACCACAGCTATGGAAGACGTCCTGCGTGGTACCGGTACCAAAGAACCCGCGGCCCAAGGACCTCAACAGCTACAGGCCGGTGGCGTTGACATCCCACCTGATGAAGACCATGGAGAGGCTGGTACTTGCCCATCTCCGCCCTCTGGTGAGTTCATCCCTGGACCCTCTTCAGTTTGCCTACCAGTCCGGCATCGGGGTGGATGACGCCGTCATCTTCCTGCTGCAGAGATGCCTCTCTCACCTGGAAAAGACTGGTAGCACTGTGAGAGTCATGTTCTACGACTTCTCCAGTGCCTTCAACACCATCCAGCCTTTGCTTCTGAGGGACAAGCTGGAGCAGACCGGGGTGGACCACCACCTCACTTCATGGATCCTGGACTACCTCACCAACCGTCCACAGTATGTGCGGATACGGGGGTGTGAGTCAGATCGGGTGTCCTGCAGCACAGGGGCCCCACAGGGAACCGTTCTGGCTCCATTCCTCTTCTCCATTTACACCTCGGACTTCAAACACAACTCTGCCAACTGCCACCTGCAAAAGTTCTCTGACGACTCTGCAATCGTCGGCCTCATCTCCGCAGATGATGATAGAGAGTACAGGGAACTAAACCAGGACTTTTTAGGATGGTGCCAGCGGAACCGCCTCCATATCAACACCAGCAAGACCAAGGAGCTGGTGGTGGACTTCCGCCGGGGAAAACGCCCCCCTCCGACACCGGTGAGCATCCAGGGACTGGACATTGAGGTTGTGAAGTCGTATAAGTACCTGGGTGTTCACTTGAACAATAAACTGGACTGGACTGACCACGCTCTTTATAAAAAAGGACAGAGCAGACTCTTTCTGCTGAGGAGACTGAGGTCTTTTGGGGTGCAGGGAGCACTCCTGAAGACCTTCTTCGACTCCGTGGTGGCATCAGCCATCTTCTATGGAGTGGTCTTCTGGAGCAGCAGCATCGCGACAGCTGACAGGAGGAGACTGGACAAACTGGTGAGGAAGGCCAGCAGCGTGCTGGGGTGTCCACTGGATACGGTGGAGGTGGTGGGAGACAGGAGGATGATGGCGAAGCTCTCATCCCTGATGAGCCACGCCTCCCACCCCATGCAGGACACTCTGGCAGCTCTGCACAGCTCCTTCAGTCACCGGCTGATCCATCCCCGGTGTCTGAGGGAGAGGTACCGCAAGTCCTTCCTCCCCGCTGCTGTCAGGCTGCACAACAAGCTGCTCTCGGGAGACCACTAACACTTTGAACACTTTGAACACTTTGAACACGAACATTTGGACTGGACATGAACACTTGAACACTCTGAACACTTTAATTCATTCACCTGGTGCAATACCTAATCCGTGCAATCCTGTGCAATATCAAATACGTGCAATATCAAATACGTTTAAGTATTTACCTTACACTTAACTCCGTTTGTATTTACTGGTATACTTAATAGTCTTCTTTACTGTCAATCCTGTGCAATATCAAATACGTTTAAGTATTTACCTTACACTTACATTTTACTCCATCTGTATTTACTGGTATATTTAATAGTCTTCTTTACTGTAAATCCTGTGCAATATCCAATACGTTTAAGTATTATCTTACATTTTACTCTGCCTCCGCCTGTTTATACTGGTATATTTAATAGTCTTCTTACTGTCAATCCCGTGCAATATCCAATACGTTTAAGTATTATCTTACATTTTACATTTTACTCTGCCTCCGCCTGTATATACTGGTATATTTAATAGTCTTCTTACTGTCAATCCCGTGCAATATCCAATACGTTTAAGTATTATCTTACATTTCACATTTTTACTCCGTCTGTACATACTGGTATATTTTGTATTCTTCTTTACTGTCATTTTTTACTACTGTTTACTGTTTAGTCTATTTATACTACTTGATTTTTTATCTTCATTTATTACTTGTGAGCGATGCTGCTGTAATCCTGTAATTTCCCCACTGAGGGACTAATAAAGGATTATCTTATCTTATCTTATCTTATTATTATATTTATATATATTTTTTCTCGTCATCTTACTTTTCATCAGTTACAAATGAGCATTCGTAGTTGTCAATAATTATGTAAATTTTACAGAAATATTCTGGGCAAAATAAGGATTCATTATCAACATAAAATATTAATTTGAGTCACTTTTACCCACTTATGGAAGAGTAGGTGTAGGTTCCAATAATGTGTTTTAGGGATAAATAGACCAGGACTATCGGTAAGCTCCTCAGACCTAACCCTTCATTCAGCTCCTATACATTTAGAAACATGGCCGAATATGGAGGAGGGAGACAGAGAGGGCCACAAATTGGATTAGCCAGTTGGATGTGATGATAAGGCAGTGAGGACGGCCGGTGCAGCGCCTCCATGGCCTTTCTGATAACAAAGCTAATCCATCCATCTTAGCCTCCTGGCCTCTGCTTTGATTCCCCTCATCAAACATCCCACCACCCTATTGTTAGCCATGTTTGCTGCCTGTCCTGCTGTGGCGCTCCGGCAATAACTCTTCACTCTGCAACGTGGCGAGCAGGTCAACTATTAATTTAGGCAGAGTGCCACTGTGTCTGTACCTGCTGTTCAGCTCAGCACGGCGAGAGCTGAGCTGCTCGGATGAATGAAAGAGACGTGCTGCCTGTCATCTTTCACCTGCCTGGCACCCTCGCTCCTCTGGGCCTTCCTTACACACGCCTGTGTTCCACCGTGTGCCCACCGTGACCGACAAGACAAATTGCGATATTATGGCAAAACTATCAGCAGGACATTTACTGTGGCCAAGAGCTAAACTGGAGCCATAAGTCAATGCTAACAGACAACCAGTCATTCGGGGGGGGGGGGGCAGACAGAGAGGGAGGAAGGGGGAGGGGGCAGGGCGGGAAATGAAAAGATATCAGGGCTGTGTTTTTACTCCTGCGGTGTTTCACAAAGTGAGATTAAGCAGTCAGACTTGTATCGGGAAGTTCTGTTTCAGTAAATTCTGCTTCCATTTAGCCGTAACGTCTTAAACCTTGCCTTCTCTGCTGGATCATCAAGTCTGAATTAAATATATAAATCAAACCAAATAAAATAACTACAAATAAAAAATGTAATTTTAATGACAAAAACATACTATAGTAGAGACAAACTTCAGAAGTCAGACACCAGCTTCTCAGATAAATGTTTAAAATGTGGCAATGGCATACATGGCAGTGACTATGCCATGTATGCCTTTTGGTACTGTGAAAAAGTAAAAAAACTTTTTTCTCCTTTAAAATATTGGCAAAATAAAATATTTTTAGGCATTAGTTAATATAAAGCCTATATTGCAAAACTGGAACAATAAGGAAGCACCTAACAACAACAACAAATTCTTGTGCAGTCCCTACATACATACAACCCGACTGCAGGATTTATTATTGAACGTGTTCATTATACAGTAACCAAAATATTGTTGTAGATTCTTGGAATCAAATTTGCCCACTTCACAGTTTGAGAAGCGCAGCGTAAATAAAGCTGTGGAGTGGTTAGTGTCTTTTTAATTAAAGTAAATTAAGTCTGATTAGACAAATTGATGTGATCAGCGTTTCACTGCCAGACTGCATCCCCTGACTCCCTTAATCACGCTGCAGTGCTGTTGCCTTTCTTTGGTCATTAGATGCTTGTAATCATCAGACTGCATGCGGCTCTGAAGGACACAAAAACATTCTTTCGAAGTGTGACTGCCGCATTCCTCCGCTCCGTCAGCTTTAACATAGCATGCACAACATCCAACAGCCCTGTCATGACTTCATTAATCCTAACTGGAGGAGTCACTAGTTAGTTTAGTGCAATTGAACTAAAGCAGAGGACCAAGTGAGGCTTAATGAAGTGAGACTTTTATCAATAGAAGTCCTGCTATTCGTCGGTGAAATACCCCCCAGGTAGCTGCTCCTGACAGCTGCTCCCTTGTTTGAACATCAATTTCATTTCCAGCGCTCCTTTGCCCCTTCCTCACCAAATCCCACAACAATTACGACACAGATAAAGTGTTCGGAGGGGAAATGCTGCTAATGAAATGTGGCCTTTAGGGCCACTCGTGTACAGTAATGTGTCAATGCAGTGGAATTGCTTCAGGCTAATAGTGTGCCACCTGCTTACCGTCAACAGACACAGGACTTTGTATTAACATTCACATGAAGAATCTATCAGCGGTGTTTTGTTTATTCAAGTTTTTTTGTTTTGACGGTGATAAACATTCATTTCTCTAAGGGGAAACCTTCTCTTCACCCCTGAAAGCTGTTAGCATTTCATTTCTCAAGGACACACACAGGAATGGGTACACAGGGGAACAATCCTATTTTAGAAGTTTTTATTTAATAATGAATGGATTATCAGGCAGCAAGGTGTCCTGATATCCTCTGAGTTACTGAATATTTCTGTTCATGACATTTTGACTTGAATGTTTGACATACATATACTGTCACTCTTTCCATAAGAAGATTACACATACATGTAATGACATATTTATTACAGTGGAAATCACTTATCGTGATTGCATCTGTCCACTGTCTGACACATTCTGTAAACATTACACAATCTTTTGTATTAAGTTTATTGCTGTCAAATTGCTGACTTCTTAGCTTTCTAACTGAATAATGTTATAAGCATTTACTCCAGCTTTTTTCCGCAGAGCCGGCAAAAGGACGCTGACGCTGATGAATAAGCCGTGCGCTAACGTGCAGACCGTTCAAACACCATTATCTCCTTGTTGTAAACACTGGGCACTGCTGGTTTCTTGGGAGTAGTAATTTGTTCCTGGGTAGCCCAAATCAGTTGTGGAAGAAGCAGAACTTTTACTTGAAGTTACTGTGAGGAACCTTTATCATTATGATTATGGTTATGAAACAGTCTCAGTATAATACTGATGCCTCTATATAACCTTAAGTAAACGGGGCCATTGAGGAGATTGTCTATTTCTATATAATTTAGTTATTCTGGGTGTCGGTGTCAGTTCACACGGGAGAACCAGAACCAGGACTGCACGTAGCAGACCTTCAGTCACCTTCTGCAGTAAAATGAGGTTTTCTAAAGGGAGTCTGCTGCTCGGAAACATTACCACTTGTGTCCACAGGATCGCCAAAATCAACACGAAATAAGTTTCTTAAAAATAGTAATGCCACAGTTTAAAAGTCTCGCATTCAAAATCTTGCCAGAGTAAAAGAACAAAAGTATTATCACAATGTACTTATATTATCAAACGTGAAAGTAATCATTATGCAGAATGGCCCATTTCATAATATAATATATATTATTTACTAGATTATAATTCTTTATGCTGTATACATCACATTCAAATTTAAGATGATTACAGTGTGGCAAATTCGAATACTTAACCGCTGGGCAGCTTAATCTACAATAATAAATAATAATTTATTAGTTGATTCAGTAAGTGCCTTCATTTCCATTTACACTTTATACCACCACCCGCTGAATGATTTTGTAATTCTCATTTCAATTGCTTGCAAAATACCGGCATACATGCATGTAAATTACAATTACAACCATTACAGGCAAGGCAGAGTTGGATTCACAGTATATTACAACTACAAAGATAAGCTTTTATGAATGAAATTAAGCGTGAGTTCAGTCAGTAAGACTATCTTTACATTCCTGTTCATTCAGAATCTCTGTCTCTCTCCCTGTGTTTACTCTCAGCTGATTGGAGGCATTTCACTTTAAAGTAACAAACCAGATTCTGCACAATGTCCTTAAGCCAATCACATCGTTGCTGTCAAACTTCATTAAAGTGTTCTCCTCTCTGCTGCTGTCAGTTGTCATTTCAGCTCGAAACAGATACAACTCAGATGCAAATGGGAAAATTGTTGCTTACCCTTTGTAGCATAGCATTGTTGTTAGGACAGACTATGTCGGATTTCGATCCTTTTCTGGGTGTCAGGATCCCTGTCTGACCCATTGTTTGTTAACCTCCGTTTCCCCCCAATATCCTCTCCTCATGTGTCTGTCATTCCCCTGTTTGTTATGTTATGCCGTGTGCTCTGTGTTTGTTTTCACGGGCCTGCCTCCAGACACCTCCCATGGCCACACCCCTGATTGGTGCACAGCTGTGGACAATCTGGCTCGTTACCACTGGCAGTTGGACACATGGGATCCTAGTCCCACTGATCACCGCCTGGCAGTATATCAACCCTGGTCCTGCAGGCCTGGGTTGTCAGTCCGTATCGTCTTCTGCCTCGGTAGTCTTTACCGCCGTTCCGTAAGTTCTCGTTGACTATTCCTGGACTAATCTCTCTCCTCTCCGCTACGGGTGTACCTGTTGATCTGCCTGCCCTCTGGTGTCGGACCACGGGAATCACACAGTCGATCTGCCAGCCCTCTGGTGTTGATCCACGGGAAAACACACATTCCTGTTAGATCCGGTACGGGGCTACCTACTGACTCAGCTCTCTATTAAAAGATTGGCGAGCTGGTGTTCTTGCGAGGAAACTCACCTGGCTCTGCTAACTGCCGTTACGAGGCCACCCTGGCCGGGTGCTCCTACCAGTCGCGTCAGTTATGGCAGCTTTCCTCTTCTGGATCCAGGCTTTTGGTAAATTGCCAGGTTAGGTTTTCACGGCTAGGATTACTTCTAAAACTGTAAGGGATTGTTAAGTGGATCGGTCTCTAGGATAACCATTCAGAACTCAGTTGTTAGACATACAATAGATTTTACCTTTTACTGCCACGAGGAACATTTACTACTTAAGCAAATGAATGCACTTGAGACATTTACTTTAAATGCAGATTAGATATTTATTGCAGGTTATATTTAGCAGGGGCAAAGCTACAGCTCACATAGAATGTTACTACACTTGATTCGTTACTTTTAATTCCTTGGTTATACTCATGTTTAGATGCCGAGTTGGCTCGGTTGGAGCTGGATTTCAAAGGTGCGATGAAAAAGTTATTTTGGAGTTGTTGGGAGCGAAGGTCTGGCCAGACCCCCCGGCTCGCCCAACGGAGTCCGTTCAGCGATCCTTCAGGCTCAGTACAAAGTCTTTAGGGCTGCCGTGTCCATCCGTTGTTCAGTTGTTAAAGTCAAGCAGTGGGGAGAGGAAAAATCTCCGTCTATCAATCTTTGTCCACGAATGGCAATCTTCTTTCCGTGAGCAGAGATGAACTTGGCTGGCTCCCGCGATGAAATCCCAGCTTGCAGCTCGCAAGCATCTCTTTTTATTGTCGTTTTGGGCTGTTTCCCCTCCCCCCTCCCCTTCTGGACACATGATCTTCATCACACCATTATGTGTGTGTGTATGCTATGGAAAGTACCTTTTTTCCCTCTGTGCCTTGTTCTTTGGCAATCAGCGCTTTTTGGGCCACTTGTGCAATCAGCTTCCCTGTGATCTCAACTTTTCTTGACACCCCCTTCTTGAGGTCTCAGGCTGCCGCGTTGTGCACGTCGTAGTCCTGCATGAACTCGTCGTCGCCTGAGGCTGTGATGACGAGCACGTCGTCCTCTGGTGAAGAAGGCTCTGATCCGTGCTCCCAGCTGTTGATCACCACTAGGCCGTCCAACCCTGGAATCCAAGGCTGGAATCCCAGGAAGGGGTTGTCGTCTTCGGCATCCCTCAGCTGGTCGTCCATGCTCATTGCTATGGCTAACACGTTGTGGTCCAGTATGGTGTCTGGAGAGAGGGAAGCAAGGGTAGGGACAGGGCTGGTCAAGGTTTCTTCTTCGCACTCGCGATATCCCGCTAGCCCCTCAGGGATAACCTCCACCAGTTCTTCGCATTCCTCGTCGTATCCCCACATTCCCATCAGGTTTGGTATTATTCCTGCGGTCTCTGTCTGTACGCCCACGTCTCGGTGTTCCACATCCATAATGCTTGCGGCGTCGTTATCGTCTTCAGGAGTTGATGATCGATATAACACCGGTGGCAAGCGTGGCCCAATGACGACGAAGCGGCCAACGGTGAGATGGGTAGTGGACACCCGGGTGCCGTCAGGATATTCCCATATTTTAGCATATACTGGGCAGTACATACCATTACTGTATAGTAGGATCTCTGGTACAGCTTTCTCAGCGGAATTCCACACTACCGTTGCCTTCATTTCTACTTCCATACAGTCGACTACGTTCATTGCAGGTATATAAGGGATACTCCCTTTGCAGAAGATACCGCTGGCTGCTCCTATCGGGAAATGTCCCAGGTAGCACTGGGTGCACCATAGGGCCAGGGTTACCTCCCATAGGTGCAATGTCTGCTCCGTGAGGATTCCACAGCAGATACAGCGGGCATCTTCCTGGAATGATGTTGAACACAAATACTTCATTAATGATTACATTTTTAGAGCGTTTTAAGCAAAGCGAACTAGCTGGGGGTGGTCTTATTTTCATTCTTAAGGACCCCTCTCAGCCAGGGAATGCAGCCATGGAGAAGCCAACACCATTGGAGGCGGTGTTAGTCCTGGGCTCGCGGGTCCGTCTTTTCTTGGAAAAAGAGGCTCATACATCATGAGCCACGCCGGTATAGCGATCGATGATTCGGAACCCGCCCAGTAGATGGCCACACTCTTCACATTTCAACTCTGATACACAGATTATCATTACAATCAGCTTTACATTTGTTAAATCACTCTACGTAGTACACACTTGTTATAAAATGATTATAAACTTAACTTTCAACCTTTGAGTATACTCTGTCTTTTTAACCTGATCCATCCCCTGATTGTGTATGCGTTTATTCAAGGCAGCTTCCCTGTGATCTCAACTCTTGACACTGTCCTTTATGTTGGTAAAATAAAATCTGTTTTACCAGATTCTGTCTCCTGTGGTCTTGCTATTGGGTCCTGATCTTGTACTTCCGTGACACTGGGAGAGTCAGGTCGAAAGCTCGATAGCTAGCAGGAGCCCGACCTTAAGCCCGCCGAGCAGCCGACGCAGGAACGAGCGCAGTGGCTCCCCCCCAGACGAGCAAGAAGCCCTCTTGGCTCAGCTTGAAGATCGTGGCGTTACCAGGCCTCCCTCTATCCCAGCTTCGTGAGCTAATACATCTCACAGTTGCCTCAATCTTACTCCTGTTCCACCAGCAACTCCTGACCCAGCTAATGCAGACAATGCCTTCATCTCCACCCTGCAGTCACTGGTTTTCTCCATCCACACCATCGATGCTTGCCTTCAATCCCTGGAAAAAGCGGCAACTCCGTCTACATCATCAGTCATCGCCGCCACCCAGGACTCCATGCGGCTACCAGCTTTTAGGCTAAATCAGGCCTCCACATCCTCTCAAATCGAAGCCGGACAACATTCTCTGGCATCTGCAGTAAATGGACTGTACTTATAGCGCTTTTCTAGTCTTTATGACCGCTCAAAGCGCTTTTACACTATTTGTCATCATTCAACAAAAATATCTACGCGTCTTAGGTCAAAAATCCTGCAAGGTAAAGATATCAACCTGGTCAGCATCATTTTTCCGAGTGTGATAAAAGCATAGCCTCCAGTAGTAACACCTCTGCGGTGTTTAAGTCTGCAGATCCACGGTTGATTTATCGATCGGGCAGTTTCTGGTAGCTTTCGGCGTATACCGTGACATGTGCTGTCTACCCAGACAGGAGTTAGATTCGTACAGGTCACTGATCGGTGAGCTCAATCTGAATTATGGGGAAAACATCTTCTACTAGTACCATAAAGCTTTCTCCAGCAAAGCCGCTCTGTACATTACACAATATAAATCATGACTGGTCATGGTTGCCGGTGGGACACAAACAATTTCCTGTCATGCTTGCAGGAATTCAGGTCACCTAGCCCCATTATGCCACCTCTCTCTGGGCACGCGATGAGACATTCACAGCCTCCATTTTCCCTGTGGCATCCTGATATCCGTGGGCGTGAGGTGCCTAATCTAAATTACACTCAAGTTTGTAATAACTAACGAAAGCATGTGGACATACCTCAACTGTCGTTTCCTCCATGTCTGCAGCTACTGCAAGGAGCTCATCCCTGGTCAGTCTGTTTCCGGCGCACATCAAGGATTCCACCACGGGCGGGGAAACATTATGGTTCATAAACAGCAATCAAGATGCAATCAAGATGCAACAGCAATCAAGATGGCGCCGTGTCAGCGGCTGCCTGTTGCAGCAGCGCCCTCTGTGTGTTTTAATCTTTAGTCTTTTTTCACTCTTTCCCCTCTACTTTTATTTTTATTTTTCCTCAACGTCCGGTTCTTACGGTCAGACAACGGACTGTAACTTTTTGTCAACTTTCTCGTGGCTTTCTGTGACTTTCTTCCTGTTTGTAACGGAGAGCCAACTACAAACAATGTGTGGGTCCATTGTTTACTCCCGCTATCAGCTGTTTGCGCTGAGGAAACCGCGGCCGCTGCCCGGCGCCAGGCATGAGATCCCGGCGGAGCTACAGAGGAGGGCTCGGGGCTGCAGGTCGGGCGCTAAGCGGAGGGCGAAGAGGAGGAAGTATAAACCTTCGATACCGGCGATCATAACGGGGAACGTGAGGTCTTTGGCGAATAAGACGGATGAACTCGGCGCGCTGGTAAAGACTGAGAGGGACTTCCGTGAGTGCAGCGTCATGTGCTTCACGGAGACATGGCTGCACGCGGATTTTTCGGATCACAGTGAGTCGCTTCCCGGCTTCAGGACTGTTCGGGCGGACAGAGACATTGTACAGAGCGGTAAGAAGAGAGGAGGCGGGATTGCCGTGTATGTGAACGAGAGGTGGTGCAATCCCGACCATGTGTGTGTGAAGGAACGCTTCTGTAGCCCGGACATTGAACTGTTGGCCGTGGGGATGCGTCCATATTATTTGCCGAGGGAGCTCAGGAGGCTATCGACGCCCTGCAGGACTGCTTTGAGTCTACGGAATGGGATGTGCTTTGTGGACCACACGGGGAGGACCTCAACAGCATGACGGACTGTATCACTGAATACATTAAATTCTGCGAACAGACCGCCATACCATCCCGGACTGTACGCTGCTTTCCCAACAATAAACCTTGGATTACCAGTGACCTGAAAGTTCTTCTTAACAAGAAGAAGGCAGCTTTCAGGTCTGGGGACAGGGAGGAGCTCAGGACAGTCCAGCGTGACCTGAGGGTGAAGCTCAGGGAGTGCAAGGACACCTACAGGAGGAAGCTGGAGGCCAAACTCCAGCAGAACAACGTGAAGGAGGTGTGGTCAGGGATGAAGCAGATCACCGGCTTCAAGGTGGGAGGCAGACAACCAGGGGGCTCCCTGGAGAGGGCCAACGAGCTAAACTGTCACTTCAATAGGTTTAGCTCTGAGCCCTCATCTGTCTCCTCCTCACACCACACCTCCCAAACACCTCCCCCTCTGTCCCCCCTGGTGAGCTGCATGGACTCAGTGCCCTCCACTTCAAAGGGCCCTGCCACCACCGACATAATGACCCCCCCCCCCGCCCTCTCTCTGTGACGACTGGCCAGGTGAGAAGACAGCTGGAGAGACTCCACCAAGGCAAGGCTGCGGGACCTGATGGCATCAGCCCCAGGGTCCTGAAGACCTGCGCCATCCAGCTGTCTAATGTCCTGCAACACCTCTTCAACCTGAGCCTGAAGCAGGAGGAAGTCCCGGTGCTGTGGAAGACGTCGTGCCTGGTTCCTGTACCGAAGAAGACGACACCATCTGGCCTCAATGACTACCGACCAGTTGCCCTCACATCCCATGTGATGAAGGTGCTGGAGAGGCTGGTCTTGGCCCGCCTCCGGCCGCAGGTGAAATCCTCACTGGACCCTCTGCAATTTGCATACCAGCCTCATGTGGGGGTGGACGACGCCATCATCTACCTGCTGCAACGAGCTCAGTCGCACCTGGATGGATCCGGTGGCTCTGTGAGAATCACTTTCTTTGATTTCTCCAGTGCATTCAACACCATCCAACCAGTGCTGCTGAGTGAGAATCTGCGGGTGGTGGGGGTGAACGCGTCCACCGTCTCCTGGATCACTGACTACCTCACGGGCAGACCACAGTTTGTCCGACTGGGCCGTGTGCTGTCTGATACGGTGGTCAGTGATATTGGAGCCCCACAGGGGACTGTTCTGTCTCCCTTCCTGTTCACCTTGTACACCACTGACTTCCAGTACAACTCTGGGTCATGCCATCTGCAGAAGTTCTCTGATGACTCTGCAGTGGTCGGGTGTATAAGGAACGGACGGGAGGAGGAGTACAGGGCAGTAGTGGATGACTTTGTGGAGTGGGCCGGTAGAAATCACCTGCGTCTGAATGTGGCCAAGACCAGAGAGATGGTGGTCGACTTCAGGAGGAAGACGACGGCTCCACAACCACTGAGAGTTCTGGGAGAGGATGTGGACATGGTGGAGGAGTACAAGTACCTGGGTGTCTCCATCAACAGCAGACTGAACTGGAAGACCAACATCAACGCTGTGTACAAGAAGGGGATGAGTCGACTCTTCTTCTTGAGGAAACTTCAATCCTTCAACGTGTGCAGCAAGATGTTGGAGATGTTCTCCCAGTCTGTTGTGGCCAGTGCACTGTACTTCGCCGTAGTCTGCTGGGGGAGCAGCATTGGAGCCGGAGACACCAACAGACTTAATAAACTGATTAAGAAGGCCAGCTCCATCATTGGCTGCAAACAAGACAGTCTGGAAGAGGTGGTGGAGAGGAGGTCACTGAAGAAACTATTATCCATACTGGATAACCCGGACCACCCTCTCCGTCACCTCCTGCAGGGACAGCGGAGCACTTTCTCCAACAGACTGATCCAGCTCCGCTGTCGCAAGGACAGATTCAGAAAAACATTCCTGCCCTCTGCTATTAGACTCTATAACAAAACACCTCGGGCCAGATCATCGTCCTTCACGTGACTACAACAACGCTACACGGTTGTTGCTTGTTGTTGGTGATCCTGGCTCTACTGTCCAGGTGTCTAGTTTAGTTTACTAGTTGTTCATTGTATTTAATACCACTATGTGGTATATACTGTGCACTTCTATTTTCTATTCTATTCTAGCTTATTTTTTATGAATCTGTACTGATTGTAATTTCCTGTATCATATTGGAATTCTAACATGTTATATTTTACTATGTAAATTGCTGCTGCTACAAACGAATTTCCCCCTGGGGATAAATAAAGTTTACATCTATCTATCTAAACATTTTAAAACCGCATCCCTCAACACCAATAAATCACCAGTCACTTGCAATTGAACTGTCCTCTCATCCTGACTCGGTGTTTGTAGACCATCTTCTTACGGGCTTGTCACAGGGTTTCCGTAATGGGGTACTTACTATGCCTACTGAAACTTATGTGGCAAATGGTTTATCAGCTGCTCGAAAAAGAGGTTAGAAAAAAGTACAGTGGGTACGGAAAGTATTCAGACCCCTTTAAATGTTTCACTCTTTGTTTCATAGCAGCCATTTGCTAAAATCAAAAAAGTAAATTTTATTTCTCATTAATGTACACCCAGCACCCCATCTTGACAGAAAAAAACAGAAATGTAGGAATGTTTGCAAATTTATTAAAAAAGAATAACTGAAATATCACATGGTCATGAGTATTCAGACCCTTTGCTGTGACACTCATATTTAACTCACATGCTGTCCTTTTCTTCTGATCCTCGAGATGGTTCTACTCCTTCATTGGAGTCCAGCTGTGTTTCATGAAACTGTTTGGACTTGATTTGGAAAGGCACACACCTGTCTATATAAGACCTTACAGCTCACAGTGTATGTCAGAGCAAATGAGAATCATGAGGTCGAAGGAACTGCCCAAGGAGCTCAGAGACAGAATTGTGGCAAGGCACAGATCTGGCCAAGGTTACAAAAGAATTTCTGCAGCACTCAAGGTTCCTAAGAGCACAGTGGCCTCCATAATCCTTAAATGGAAGAAGTTTGGGACGACCAGAACTCTTCCTAGACCTGGCCGTCCAGCCAAACTGAGCAATCGTGGGAGAAGAGCCTTGGTGAGAGAGGTAAAGAAGAACCCAAAGATCACTGTGGCTGAGCTCCAGAGATGCAGTAGGGAGATGGGAGAAAGTTCCACAAAGTCAACTATCACTGCAGCCCCCCACCAGTCGGGGCTTTATGGCAGAGTGGCCCGACGGAAGCCTCTCCTCAGTGCAAGACATATGAAAGCCCGCATAGAGTTTTCCAAAAAACACATGAAGGACTCCCAGATTATGAGAAATAAGATTCTCTGGTCTGATGAGACCAAGATTGAACTTTTTGGCGTTAATTCTAAGCGGTATGTGTGGAGAAAACCAGGCACTGCTCATCACCTGCCCAATACAATCCCAACAGTGAAACATGGTGGTGGCAGCATCATGCTATGGGGGTGTTTTTCAGCTGCAGGGACAGGACGACTGGTTGCAATTGAAGGAATGATGAATGCGGCCAAGTACAGAGATATCCTGGAAGAAAACCTCTTCCAGAGTGCTCTGGACCTCAGACTGGGCCGAATGTTCACCTTCCAACAAGACAATGACCCTAAGCACACAGCTGAAATAACAAAGGAGTGGTTTCGGAACAACTCTGTGACCATTCTTGACTGGCCCAGCCAGAGCCCTGTCCTAAACCCAATTGAGCATCTCTGGAGAGACCTGAAAATGGCTGTCCACCAACGTTCACCATCCAACCTGACGGAACTGGAGAGGATCTGCAAGGAAGAATGGCAGAGGATCCCAAATCCAGGTGTGAAAGGCTTGTTGCATCATTCCCAAGAAGACTCATGGCTGTACTAGCTCAAAAGGGTGCTTCTACTCAATACTGAGCAAAGGATCTGAATACTTATGACCATGTGATTCAGTTATTCTTTTTTAATAAATCTGCAAATATTTCTACATTTCTGTTTTTTTCTGTCAAGATGGGGTGCTGAGTGATTAATCAAATTAACTTTTTGATTTTAGCAAATGGCTGCTATGAAACAAAGAGTGAAAAATGTAAAGGGGTGTGAATACTTTCCGTACCCACTGTATGTCATCGGCCCTTTCAAGTCCTCCCCATTCCCCGTGTTTCAGACCAGTCTAATAGGTATAGCTACGGGTGAATACTCAGGTAAGAAAAGATTAATCATCGATCTGTCCACTCCCTGTTCTGGCCCACTTTCAAGTGTCAACAGCCTCATTCCCCCCCCCAAGCTATTTGGCCTTTATTATGCCTTGATGGACAATGCCATTAAATTAATAAAACTAGCCGGTCAAGGCGCATGGCTCTCTAAAGCAGATATGACAGACTCATTTAAAATAGTTCGGATCCATCCTTCCCAGTGGCATCTCTTCGGAATCGGGTCCGATTCCAAATATTATTTCGGGGTACGGTTGACTTCCAGGTGCAGGATTAGCCCATGTATTTTCAACCAAGTTTCCGAAGCACTTTGCTGGATCCCTCTTAATAGAGTCAGGGTTCCGTCAGTCCTTCATTTGCTGGATGATTTTCTGTTGATAGATTCCCCACACGATAGTACTTAACTATCCCCATGCTGTTGCAATTGAAAAAATGTTTCCACTCCCTCGTCATTCCACTCACAGATGCGAAAACCATGGGTCCAGACAAACGTCTAAAGTTCCTGGGCATTACGCTCTTTATGAAAGCGTCCCTTCCAATCGGCGAAATTGCAGCGCATCCGTGGGATTACCTTATCATATTGCGCGGCCAAAAACATAACTAAACAACAGTTACTCTCCCTCCTGGGTCATCTCAATTTCGCCATGCGCATCATTCCTCAGGGACGGTCTTTCATCTCGCACAATTTGCACGATCTCGTATATCTCGATGAAGGGTACCGCTCTGACTGCGGTTCTGGTCACTGGAATGGTGTAACATTCTTCTACGATCTGGTAAATTGACTGTACTTGTATAGCGCTTTTCTAGTCTTTCCGACCACTCAAAGCGCATATTCACACCCATTCATACGCTGATGGTAGGGGCTACCATGCCCACCATCAGGACTAACTAACATTCACACACACACCGTAGGCACAGCTACGGTAGCAATTTTGAAAGATATTAACCTCATCAGCCTCATACTGCCATCCCCCGGGTGCGAAGGTAACATCACCACCAGAGAGAAATTTACTGCGCTCATCAAATAGGCCGATCCAAGATTGTCAAGAGACATGACAATCGCCGAATTCATAGTTGCTTTCGGCATTTATCGAGAAGTAATATGCTCAGTCTACCCAGACTGCGCATTTCTTCACATCTGCAGCTACTGCCAAGATGCACACCCAAAATGAGTGTGCCCACGCAGGGTTCGGCCCCAACAGAAGCGTCGTGGGCCAAGGACTTACTGACAGTCCACCTATCCACACCAATAAACGTCCCAGCTCTTGCATCAGAATTGTCTTCTCATCCTGATTCAGTGTTTGTTGATTACCTGCTCTCCGGCCTCTCCCAAGGGTTCCGGGTAGGGGTTGTTTCACCGCTAGAGTCCTCTCACGTGTCCAAAAACCTCCAGTCCGCGATAAAAGAACCAAAGGTAGTGTTTAATCTTCTTAAAGCTTAAAGAGGTCGACAAGGGGTACGCAATAGGACCTTTCAATGCTTCGCCCTTTTCAGTGTTCCGATCCAGCCCCATAGGAGTAGCAACTAGGAAATACTCCGGGAAAAAAAGAATAATATTCAACCTTTCCGCCCCCCACACGGGGCCAACACCCAGCGTTAATAGTCTCATTCCTCCCGAGCCTTCTTCCCTTCATTATGCCACCGTAGACAACGCCATCAAGCTCATCAAACTAGCCGGGCAGGGTGCATGGCTCTCCAAAACGGACATCATAGACGCAAAATAATCCCAATTCATTCTTCGCAGTGGCATCTTTTCGGGGTTAAGTGGTAATCTAAACTGTATTTCGCAGTGCGCCTCACGTTCGGGTGTAAAAGCAGTCCGGCTATCTTTAATCAATTATCCGAGGCCCCTCTCAGTCACCTGCTCAACAACTTTCTTTTGATAGACCCTCCGCACGATTACTCACGCGCATCACTGGGCAAACTTAAGCACCTGTTTAAAAATCTCTGCTCCACGCTGACGAAAAACTACTGGTCAGACAACTCGCCTCGAGTTTCTGGGCATTACGCTGGACACCGTCGGAATGAAAGCTTCTCTTCCTGCAGAGAAACGCGAGCGCATTGCTGACATTTCTCAGTCCCATACCAAAAGTAGTAACAAAGCAACAATTGCTTTCCCTCCTCGGCCATTTAAATTACGCAATGCGCATTGTTCCCTAGGGTCGCGCGTTCATTTCCAGCTTGCTGGACCTGGCTTCATTCGTGCCAAATTTGCACGACGTCATCACACTGAACGAAGGGTGCCGCTCTGATCTGCGTTATTTATAAAGAGAAACTGATAAATTCAAATCAGTTTATTTACTTTTTTGTTATTACACTTGTTGTAAGCATTTATAACATGACAAATACTTGCCAGATTTTGAAAGTTACATTTCGCCTGAAAAAAGGAGCAAAATAATTTTCAAAAAGGACCAGGTGGACCTTCATAACTACAGTGTTCAACACCTATGAACAATGTAGCTCAAGCGCAAGTTCAGTCAGGAAGACACTCTCTAGTAATCTCTGTCTTTCCTCTCCTTGTAATTACTCTATCAGCTGATTGGGGGCGGGCACTTTTAGTAACCAACCAGATTCGGCACACCGGTTCCTCAAGCCAATCATGTCGTTGCTGTCATACTTTAAATAGTGTTCTCCTCTCTGCTGCTGTCAGTTGTCATTTCAGCTAAACAGTTGCATGAGCGTTAAGCGGTGGTTTAAACCTTTTGCAGCGTAGCAGTTTGTGGATAACCGAGTATGTCGGACTCCGATTCTGATCCGTTTGTTAGACAGGCAAGTCACAGTCGCGAGAGCCAGCCGGAGCTGACATGCAGCCCGCCGGGCGTCCAGCGCAGAAGCACTCGCCTCGGACGGCGTAGCGGCTCCCACCTAGACGAGCAGGAAACCCTCTTGGCCCAGCTGGAAGGTCGTGGCATTAATCCAGCACCAGGCCTTCCGCTATCCCAGCTCCGGGAGCTGGTGAGACTCACAGTGAGCAGCGAGCCAGTAGATCCCCTACCAGCGGCTGCGCCGGGGCGGAAAAGAGCGAAGAAAACCGGCGCAGCCCAAACACCACAGGCGAAGAGGAGAGAGGCACGGTCGCGGGATCCGGCTCCACCAGCAAATCCGGGCCCATCTAACACAGACAACGCCGTCGTCTCAACTCTGCAGTCACTGGTGAGCGCCATGCACTCCATCGAGGCTCGCCTGCAATCCCTGGGGAACGCGGCAATTCCGGCGCCGGCTTCAGTGACCATCACAGCCACCCAGGACTCCATGCGGCAACCAGCCGGCGGGCTTAGCCAGGCCTCCACGTCGGCGCAGTTGGTAGTAGCCGAGCATTCGCTGGCATCGGCAGTACCGGCGCCGCCAATGGGTAGGTCGTTCATCCCTCAGGCAGCTAACATTACGCCGCGGCTTCGGGCTAAAATCCTGGAGGGGAGAGACATCAATTTGATGAGCATAATGCTGCCCTCCCCCGAGTGTGATACAAGCGTAACCGCCAGTGGGAACATCGCTGCAGTGTTCAAATCGACAGATCCTAGGCTGATCAGAGAGTTGTCAATTGGGCAGTTCATGGTAGCGTTCGGGGTTTACCGGGACGTGATTTGTGCGGTCTACCCAGACAGGAGACAGGAGCTAGACACCTACATGGCACTGATCGGCGAGCTACAGCTGAAGTATACAAGGAACGTATTTTACCAGTACCATAAGGCGTTTGACAGCAAAGCTGCCCTGTATATTGCGCAGTATAACTCCCGGTTGGACTGGTCAGTACTGGATACAGAGTTACTGGTCATGGTCGCGGGTGGCACACAAACTGTTTCGTGTGGTTCGTGCGGGAATTCGGGCCACGTAGCCCAGCTCTGTCCTGCGGCGGTGTTTCAGCCAACGTTCGCTGGGCGTGAGGTGCCTAGTCAAAATTACATGCAGAGTTGTGTGAATTTTAATGAAAGCGTGTGTACATTTCACAACTGTCGTTATCTTCACATCTGCAGCTACTGCAAGGATGCGCACCCCCGGTCAGTCTGCCCCCGCCGTGCAGCCAAACCTCCCCCACGGGGAGGGAGACATCGTGGTTCAAAAACATTTTGAAGCATCATCCCTCAACACCAATAAACCTCCAGTCACTGTCGAGTGAACTTGCCTCTCATCCGGACTCTGTGTTCGTAGACTATCTGCTTACGGGCTTGTCACAAGGTTTCCGTGTGGGAGTCCTGGCTATGCCTACGGAAACGTATGTGGCTAAAAATCTGCAGTCAGCGGTAATGGACCCAGATACGGTTGGTCAGTTGATTGACAAAGAGGTTAAGAATAACTACGTTATTGGCCCCTTCAAGTCCTCTCCATTCGCAGTGTTTCGCACCAGTCCTATAGGGGTAGCCACGGGTAAATACTCTGGGAAGAAAAGGTTAATCTTCAATCTGTCCGCGCCTTGTTCCTGCCCGCTGCCAAGCGTTAACAGCCTCATTCCTTCCGAGCTATTCTCGCTCCATTACGCCTCGGTGGATAATGCCATTAAATTGATAAAACTAGCCGGTCAGGGCACATGGCTCTCCAAAGCAGACATCACTGATGCGTTCAAAATTGTGCCGATGCATCCGTCCCAGTGGCATCTCTTCGGAATTAGGTGGGATTCAAAGTTCTATTTTGGGGTACGGTTAACTTTCGGGTGCAAAAGCAGCCCATGTATTTTCAACCAAGTGTCCAAAGCACTTTGCTGGATACTACTCAATAGGGTCAGGGTCCCAGCTGTCCTTCATCTGCTGGATGATTTCCTGCTGGTAGATGCCCCACACGATGGGTCAGGCTCTTCGCTAGGAAAATTAAAACGGTGTTTCCACTCCCTTGGCGCTCCACTCTCGGAGGAGGAGAAAACCGTGGGGCCCGACACCCGGCTGGAGTTCCTGGGCATTATGCTCGATACGATAGACATGAAAGCGTCTCTCCCGATCGCGAAACTGCGGTGCATCCGTGAGATTACGAAGTCATGTTGCGCGGCGGGTAACGTAACGAAACAGCAGTTACTCTCCCTGCTGGGGCATCTTAATTTTGCCATGCGCGTCATTCCACAGGGACGATCTTTCATCTCCTGCTTGCTCGTCACGGCATCCTCCGTGAGCCAGTTGCATGATATGGTGTCTCTGGATGAAGAGTGTCGCTCTGACCTGCGGTTTTGGTCTCGTCTGCTCGATAATTGGAATGGGGTTACGTTTTTCTACGAGGATCTGGTGACTTCCTCGGATTCATTGAGGTTTTACACAGACGCCGCCCCGTCTGTGGGTTTTGGGGGGTCCTATCAAGGCCAGTGGTTTGCGGAACCGTGGCCCCCCTCATTTGCAAAGTTTGAGAATTCCTCAGCGCTGTATGAGATATACCCCGTGGCCGTGGCCTGCTTTGTCTGGGGGCAGCACTGGAAAGGCAAGCGCATCTCTGTCATGTGCGACAATCAAGCAGTTGTCGATATCATCAATAGAGGGCGCTCTTCGTCCAAAGATATCATGCCGTTCATGAGAAGCATCACTTGGGCAGCTGTCACCCACAACTTCATTATCACCGCCCGCCATGTGCCAGGTCATTTGAATACTCTGGCTGATTCGCTTTCCCGCTTTAAATTCCAGGCTTTCCGGAACATCTGCCCAGAGGCCAGTCCCGTGTCAGTGACTGTGCCCTCTTGTCACACCCTGATGCTGTCATAAAGCCAAGCCATGTGGGAAATTATATGGAGGCAGCAAGGAAATATGAGGAAGGGATTAGCCGGTTCTACGGTAAAAACGTACGATTTCGCTTGGAGTACTTTTGCTTTGTTTTGTGTGACCGTTGGTATGCCTCTTAAACCGGTTCGCATAAACACAGTTTGTGCCTTTATGTGCTATTGCCTGGATGTGCGGCATTTTAAACCGTCATATATTCGTAGTTTGCTTGCTGGCCTTCAGTTTAATATTAGGTGCTATGATCCGGCAGCATCTAGTTTGTTTTCCAATGCAGCCGTCAAATTACTGCTAAAAGGTATTGCCAAATCTTCTCCTCACCTGCCCGTCCGTAGACGCTTCCTATATTGCACAGGATGCTTACCGCACTCCGAGGCGGGGTTTTCTCCCCTTACATTGATGTCTTGCTGGAGGCGGTGTTTTCGTTAGCTTTCTATGCTTTCCTCAGGTGTGGCGAGTTTACTACCTCGTCTAACTCCTTCAATTCCAACATAGACATCACTTTTGCTGATTTGACTTTCCATACCACTCACTATGACTTATGGCTCAAGCATTCCAAATGCGGGGGGGCTTGCTCAGTTGTGGTGGCTCGCATGGACTCGGGGTTTTGCCCGTTCCATTCCATGGTTAAGTTCCTCCGGGTAAGACCTATTACGTGCCCCACTTCTCCCCTGTTTCTTACCCCAGGTAATGGTCCGTTATCTAAAAGTTGGTTTACCTCTCATTTCGAAGTTATTCTCACTAGGCTGCAGTTATCACCTCAGCTATACTCAGGCCACTCGTTTAGAGTAGGGGCCGCCACTTCAGCGGCTAACCAAGGCATCTCCGCCACGGCCCTACAAAAATTGGGTCGTTGGTCATCCTCGGCCTTCACATCGTACATCCGCCCCGATCTCCACACCGTCCTCGAGAATCAAAGATCATTGAAGCCATAAATCCGGTAAGGAATGCATATAACTGGTGGTGGTGACCTGTTTACATCGATTGGTGTAGCGTTGGTAGGTCTCATTAGTGGTATTGGTGCATAGCAGGGGATAGCATTATACCCTTCTTGAAATGTTCCTCATAGTAACACTAAGGTAGGGATCACGTTATATTGTGCATAGGGCTATCCTATCAGCACTGTATATTCTGTGCTCTGTGTTTGTCTTGCTTTATTCCTCTGGTGTGACTTGACCGTTTTCTCCATCTGATTGGTCTAACACCGCTTCCCCGAATCTCCTGGTCTCACGTGACCTGGCTTATCGTGACTGTTTTCCTAGGTGAACGTGACCTGGCTTATCGTGACTGTTTTTCCTAGGTGTCCGTGACCTGGCTTAACGAGTCTGTTTCCTGGTCCGACGGGACCGTTTTACGTTCCTAAAAAAGAAGGTGGGTCTGAGGTGCCCCGTTTCTAATTTCCTGGTCCGTATGATAAGAGACCCGTCCAGAGTTGACAAGTTTCTAATTTCGCCGTCAGATATGACATAATTTCTATTTCGCGGTCCGAAGTTGCGAGACCTGTCAAAGTTTGACATACTTCTAGTTTCCCGGGTGAGCTCACCCGGTCTGGTTGGGCTGAGGCAGTCAGACCCCGATCTTGTGGGGGCCGTTAGACCCCCAACCGTCTGTTCTGCGTTCTCTCTTGAACCCCCCTATTCTGCCCTGCGGTCTAAACGTGACCCATTACTGTCCTCCGCTGCGGTCTAAATTTGACCCAACCTATCCTTGTCTGCGGTCTAGCTCGACCCTCACCTATCCAATCCTGCGCTCGGATCCTCCGCAGGGCCGACCCCGCCATATGTTTCGGGATCTGTTGAAATCCTGTCATACTCCGCTGGGGGCTATCTAGCCCCGCACTATCCTGTGTCTGCGGTCTTCCAGACCCCCCGTATCCTAGTCTGCCGTCCCTCGTGACATTCCTCTATCCTTTGCTTTGACTCAACCGGTCCTCTTACCTCTGGTCTAACATCTACTCCTTCCCTGTCTACCCTTAGCGGTCTCTCATGACTAATTGTCTATTTTCGTAGGAAATTCACCACAGCAGTAGGTAAGGTGTGTATTTACTTATTCATATAAATACATGTCTTTTGGGGGATTAGGCCTGTTGGACCTCAGTATCCCTACCCTCGGTGACAGTACTTCAGGATGGAGTCCAATCGCCAAAGACTTTGCACGTTGCATATTTGACGCGTGTGTAATAAATCATTGTTAAATTTAGGAAACGAGTCTCTCCTGATTGAACTGTAGTTATGAAGGTCCGCCTGGTCCTTTCAAAAGTTTCCCCTCCTTACATAGACAAAAGACTCCCTATCACCTTTTCCACATTGGGAAAAATGCTAACAGCTTTAAGACATAGGTGTTTTTCTCCCAACGTGGATTCCCTTCTGGACAGCTGTTTTTCTACTAGCTTTTTATGGGTTCCTAAGAAGCGGAGAATTCACCACTGCCGCTAAGGACGTCACCTTGGCAGATTTAACCTTTCACCCAGATTTCTTCAGTCTTTTACTCAAACACTCCAAAGCTGGAGGTGCTTGTCAAATGGTTATCGCCCGCTTGGATTCTCAATTCTGCCCTTTTAAATCTATGTGTAAATATTTAAAAAACAGGTCAGGGGCCGACCCTCTTGCCCCTCTGTTCCTGACCCTCAACGGTAATCCCATGTCCAAGTCCTGGTTTAGCCATCACCTGGAGCAGGTACTGCTAAAATGCAACCTAACCCCAAAACTCTACTAGGGTCATTCATTTAGAATAGGTGCTGCAACCTCGGCAGCCATACAAGGCCAATCTACGACGTCACTACAACAATTGGGGCGTTGGTCACTTGGTCACCCGTCACACACAACTTCATTATCGTGGCCCGAGGCTGGTCTTGCGTGTTACCATGATGTGCATAAGACACTATGAAATATATCCTTTTTGCAATAAGATGTTGTCAAGGTATTTATATCTTAAGGCATTAATATACCTCTTGCCTGTTTATGTAAGCAAGCTGTTAACTTCCCATTCCCATTGAACATTCTTCTTCCTTGTCAAAACCTGGGGCCCACATTACCCACAATGCAACCCAATGGCCAATGGTTCCCTGTTACATTGGGGTGTTATGCTAGTAACAGCTAATGTAGACTGGGGACTCTAATTATTAAATACAATGAATTATTAATTAATACAATTATACATAACAATTTAGGGACTATAGATTAGTTGTTCCGCCATTATTATTATAATTACTTTTGTCAATATTAGTATGAATCATTGATAATCTTTCAAGAAAATTCTGGTGAAGTCTGAGTCCCAAGTACAATCTCTGAAGGCCCACTTGAGGTCCTAAGTAATTGTATAATAAGTCCAAGAGTCCGCAAGTGCAGGAGAGTGGACAGATACAGCTGTTGTATCGCTCACCCTCCACATTTGTAGTCCATGTAGCCATAAGACTACAGCACCATTGAGCACTAACTTGTGTCTGTGATAAAAAGATGCTCTGAATGTTTCTAAGGTCCAATGTTCCCCAGTTCAATATTCTGTCAACACATTACGTACATGTTTAAAAAGGTTTTCTGTTGTCAGGGACTCATTTTATTTTCTTCTGTTGAACTCCATTCTATGTTCCCTTTGATGAGATCCCACAATAGCTTATGTCATATGAAGCAAATACAGCTGGGGGAAATCTTTTTCAGGTTCCCATTATGTGCAAGGAAGAGCTGGGGAACAAGCCCGTTCTCATTCCCAGGTTGTCACAAAGCTTTAACCCAAACTATGAACTTGTCCGAAACTTAACCAAGTAGTTCTGTCGCCTAAACTTAAGTGGCATCAAGGGGTACCCAGGCGTCCTGACCAATTATCCGTTTGTGATGAGTTGGGAATGGGAACGGGTTGAGGGAATTTGGGACCTTGGGAACATCAGTCGCTGGGAACATATGGACCTTTGTCATGTTCCCATTACCAGATATAAATCTAGGGGATCATATGACCCTGAGAATGTAGGACCCTGGACACAAGGGCATGACCCTGTTATGGACATTTCTCTATCTACACCTATATGTTCTTTCATCCTTTTATGCCTTAGGGAGGTCTATGACTGAGAGCTTTTATAAAATATAATAAAGTGTGCAGATTCTAGTGTGTAGAAGTTCATTTTTTGGGTATTCCCTTACTTTATATTGTACAGTCAATTTAGGATTCTGATGTTTGACAGGCACCTGTAGGCAACATTGGGCTTTTTTATTGTGCTTGATAGGTTGCAATTTAAAATCAAGTCTGTCACTGTCAGCTCAGTATGAAATATTAACTGAGCTGGGGATGGATTTATGACCACATACACTCTTTAGTTTGTGTCAGTCCAGTGTAAGCAGAACTGTATTTAAAAAAAAAAAAAAAAACAACTTTGCAGCAGTCTAGCTGGATTGACAGTCGTCTGACCCCCAGAATAACTCCCTCCATGTAGTCCAGTCCCCTGCTGCTCTGGGAAACCTGCTTTAACATCTGAGCTTAACTCACAGTGATGCAGCAGTCAACCTCATGGCGACTGAGGAAATTATGTTATTACTGTTCCCTACACCTCTAAAACAGCCTCTGGAGAGGAGAAAAGTATTTTACACAGCTGTAGGTCATTTTCATGGGGATTGTCCTGTGTCACATTTTTAAAGTTCCAAGAATCCATTTGGCTAATTGCTCACAAATTAAAGTTGATTTTTCTTTCGGGGATAATATGAATTCCAATGACTTGTACTTCCTGCTATTATCATAGCTAGATGTCATTACCGCCATAGAATGTTATTTACTAACAATTATGTATTTTTATTTGCAAAATCACTTTTAAATCAGCAGCACATTGTGCTAAGGTTAGGTTCGGAGCATGTTTCTAAAGAAACAACAAAGGCAAATCATTGAATCAACACGAGGGAACAGCACGGGAGACACAAGTGTCGTGTTTAGAAATAAACGTGAGAACAGACTGCTCTTAACTCAACTCTTTATTCCAAGCTGCTCCGGTACATTACCCCACAGTCCAGACCCCTTCCCAGGTTGCCCTGCTTCGCCCCCATTCCCCTGGGTCCTAAGTCCCCCCACGTACAGCTTCGCATAGCATCTATGTGACAACAAATACCACATCTCCTCTTTCTAGAGAGCAAAGGGTAGACTGCCTTTGTCTCCTCAGAGCTTAGAGGATTATTCTGCCTCTTTTGTTGGAAGGTCTGTTCCTATCTAAATCCTGACAGAACATTGTTAACATAGCCTCTGTGATTATTCAACCAAACATACTTAGGCATTTACAATTCTTTATATTTCACGTGCTCAAACTACACTTTTAGAAAATGAACATAGGCTGGATTTCTTTTCTATCCATTAACCCGTAACAACCACATAACTTTTCTTATTTTATTTACAAGTTCACAGGTTAAGCCTACTAGATTTAACGATGGCTCTCCCAGACCTAGATCTGAGTGTAGGAGTCTCTGCAGGTGTGACTTGGGGTATCACAGCAGGTGACACAGGAGTCTGCTCAGGAGTAGTCTCTAGAGTTTGTTGCTGTGATGGAGAACCTCTGTCTCGTGCAGATGTGTGTAGAGGTATCAGGTGCTGGCGGTTGCGTCTCACCACCCCCTGGGGTAGATCCACTAAGTAGGACCTTGGAGTGGAGTGGTGCCGAAGCACAGTTCCAGATAACTTTGCATCAGTTACCCAAACCTGTTCTCCTGGTGACAAAACACAGAGTTTTGACACGGTGGTGCCTATTGTAGTTCTCAGCATCTGATATCCCCTTCTCCTTCGAAGCAAACGTGGCGCTGTCAGGCAGTACAGGCCCCAGCTGAGAAGGAAGTGTTGGCACTGTGGTGCGAAGACGTCTCCCCATGAGTAGCTGAGCTGGGCTATAACCACTCTGAAGTGGTGTGTCTCTATAGGCCAGCAGAGCCAGGTAGGGGTCTCCTGCCTTTTTCAGTAGATTCTTCACGGTCTGAACTGCTCGTTCAGCCTCCCCTCTGCGGAAAACTTGGGCTGCTGGTAACATGCCTAAACCCATACAAAGCTGCAAAGGAAGTGAAGGCTTGCCCAGAAAACTGTGGTCCGTTATCCGACATCAGGACCTCTGGAATGCCATGGCGGGCAAAGATTGATTTCAAAGGGTCAATGACATCGGTGGCCCTGGTGTGAGACAATGGTGCAATCTCTACATACCTTGAGAAATAATCCACGACAAGGAAATAAGATTTGCCTCCCAGAACAAACAGGTCCGCCCCCAACTTTTGCCATGGTCTTTCAGGGCGTTCTGATGACATGAGTGGCTCCCTGTGATTTTGTCGCTCCTTTATGCATGTCCTGCAGTTGAGCACCATTTCGTTCACTTGCTGGCTGAGTCCAGGCCACCACACAGACTGGCGAGCACGCTCCTTGCACTTCACCACTCCTTGATGTCCTTCGTGTATTTCGGCTAGCACATCATTCCGCATCACTGAAGGTATTACAAGCCGTGTGTCCTTCAGCAGCCATCTTTCACTGTGAATGTAGCTCGCTCTTGCCAGTAGCTTTTTTAGCACAGGTTCCTGTCTTGCGTGTACGGGCCATCCTTCTGTGCACAGCGACATGACACGTGAGCAGACACTGTCAGCTCTCAGCTGCTCTCTCAGATTTTCCATGTATGTGGAACTGACAGGTAGACTTTGTATGACACAGTCCACGTAAATGTTGGTGCTCTCCATTAGCTCCTGTTCTTCCGTGGACCTACATGATTTCACAGGTGCGCGTGACAGTGTGTCTGCTGTCCAAAGTGACTTTCCAGGCACATGCTCGATGGAGTATGTGTCGCGCATCAGCCTCATCCTGAAGCGCTGGATTCTCGGCGGAAGAAGATCCAGTGCTTGTGATCCCAGCAGGTTGACAAGAGGTTTATGGTCAGTCTCCAGGCAGAAACGTTTGCCTATCAGGAAATCATGGAACCGTTCACAGACCCATGTGAGACCCAGAGCCTCCTTTTCCACCTGTGCGTATCGCTGTTCTGTTGGAGTAAGCGTCCGTGACGCATATGCAATAGGCTTCCATTCCTCCTCCCACGCCATACGATGATGCATCCGCTGATACTTTAGTGTCTCTGTTCGGGTCATACATGCCCAGCACAGGAGAACAAGAAAGTGCTCTTTTCAGCGTTTCAAACACCGTGGCCTGGTCCACATCTATGTGAGAACAAGTATTTATAACAAATACCACAACAAGGAGCACAAAGGGAAGAACAATGGCGATCTGACAACCACAATGGGGAAAGTAGGGGAGTATATATATATGAGTGGTGTGATGAGAAGATTGGAGGCAGCTGGGTGGACCGGGCAGGTGAGGAGGATGAGTGCAATCAGGGGAAACACACACACACAATGAACCTAACGGGATGTTACAATTCTTAAAGATGGAGATTGATATCAACGGATTTATAGGCAAGTCACTTTAATAATCACTCATGAGCATGTTGGCTACAAATAGCATTAATATGTCTTATCTAGGGAGATGGATTTCAAGCGCTTACAATAACCACTAAATGTTTACAGGAGATGAAGAACAAGTATTTTCAATATGAGTTGCCGGTGAATAAACAGCAATCCTATACAAGCAATTGTTGAATCAACATTTCATGATATATAGTTTCATTCATGCAATACATTGACTAGAATATTGAAGGAATTATGTATGCATTGGTTACAAGATGATCCTGGTCATAGATACATACAGACTCCCACACACAGGGAAAGGCACTCTGCTGAGGCCAGGTGTGTGTCATGCACGGGGCAGAAATGCACAGATGGAGGCGGAAATGTGATCGAGGTTCAGACCTCACTAAAGGAACCATGTACGGTCGCTTGCTGCACTTGCCAAGAAGTTAACCAGCCGCGGATGAAGTCTTGGTGACAAAGTTGCACATTTGCGACTCTGTGGGGCTTGAAGGTCAAAGCGTCAGCACTGGAACACCACTTGATTGCATTCTACTAATATGCAATATGAAACGATATGAAAATGACAATGCTAACATGCTGATGTTTAGCAGGTATAATGTGTGCCATGTTTACCATTTTATTATTGTGTATTAGCGCACTAACTTACATTTCGTAAAAGTAGCATATGGCGCGAGATAAAAAAAATGTATAATTTAAAGTCATTTAAATGCGTCCTCTGGGCAACATGGATATCAGTACACACTTCCATGTAGGGTTTCCCCGATACCAAAATGATGACTTCGATACGATACCTGCCATACGATACCAGAATTCGATACAATACCACAAATACGATACTGGTATATTTATCTGTAATAAATAAAACATCTGTACGGTTCCCTTTTTTACCAGCTTGTTCCTGCCCAGCTTTTTGAACACTTAACAAATGTAATTAATATTAGTATTAGCAAGATATTAATGAAAACTACATGGTGCCATGATTGCTGCTGACATCTGTCTGACTGTCTGTGGGAGTGGGTGGGTAAACAATGCTTCATTTACCTGCATAGTGATATTTTCACTTCATATTTTATCTTAATTCATGGAATAATTATTTTTCCTGAACTAAAAATAAAAAGAATTAGCTGAAGATCCACCCTCAGGCTCCACCAGCATGGAGCCATTTTGCATCAATTGTGTTTCATTTAGTGCACGTTTGTGTGCATTGTGACCTCATGATCATATAGGCTTGTTGTCAAACTAGGCTAAGGCTACTCGTGTTAGCTGTATATGGGTGAGCTTGGGGGTGTTCATGTTTATAATCACATGTGCTTACCCGTCGTTCTTTGAACTCTTTGAAAAGTTCGGGGTGTCTGTCTGAAAGGTGCTTTGCCATGTTAGACGTGTTGCCTCACTTTGTCTGTGTGGCTCTGAAACACATTTTGCAGACGGGTCTCTGTAGGTCAGTGGGCTTTCCTTCACTGTCTGCAATATAGCCAAAGTACTTCCAGATGATACTTCTGGCTTCTTATTTTTCAACAAGCCAGGGACAGTCGGCAAAAGCTCCTGCATGTCTCCCCTGTGATCACTCGCTGTGAGTGCGCACGCTGCCTGTTGCTGTGAGCGCGCTGGGCAGCCCCGTCCCCTTGCATGACATGCAGGCAGCATGACAGGGAGCGGAGCAGCGAGTGCGCTCTGATCGCGCGCTATTTTAATAAAGTATCGATACTAAAAATATGCAAAATCGTATCATTTTTAACGTACCTTTTTAGTATCGATACACCGTGCAACCCTACTTCCATGCCAATCCATCCATTAGTTGTCGGGATATTTCAGTCTGATCCAAAGTGTTGGTATGACCGGCTGACGTGATGTTAAAAATATATTGTTTTTAAGCCTTTCATTTGGGGATTTTGGGACCAATAACACTGACTTCACTTAATGAAAAAAATTGAAGTGTTGTTCTGGTAAAATCCTGCAAAAAGGTAATAGGACAATGCTAGAAAGGACTTTTACACCTTGAGTATTTCATCCAAGGCCTGTGCATTGAAAGGTGTTAACAACAAATATCCAAAAAACAGCTCTGCCTATGACAGTAGTCTGTCTGAACAAACCTCAGCATTCACAATAAAAGGTTGCGAAAGTCAATGCCAAATGTGTTACATTGTGTCTGGAGTACATTCCTTAAGAGTTAGAAGGACAGTGTGCAGGATTTGGTGGAATCTAGCGGTGCTAATCTAACAAAGATACGATTCTTAGTTGCAGGTAGTTACACACTAATGAAAACACAGTTCAATATTAAACTCCTTTTCTACAAAAAGATCGCTCGAAATGCCGCACACTGACCCTTTAATAGAAACATGTGCGTATTAGTGTTTTAAAATCTCAAGACAGGAAAAATCTTCTTCCACCATCCCATGGAATACAAATGGAATGATTCATGGCTGAGGTTATCTCATGTCTCCTTGATGTCCATTTGTTCTCAGCAGTATGTCGGCCCGGTGTGGAGATAAAAATCACAGGCAGGATGGAGACGGGGGGAGTCTCTGCAGCATGACAAGATGCTCTGCTGTAGAAACAAAAGAACTGATGTATTCCTGATAGATTTGTTCACAAACGAAATCCTCTTCCTGCCAGTTGGATATTATTCCCCTGTCCATCCTTAGAAAGGTACTCTTCCAGTTACCTTTACTCCAAGTTTCCAGATACAAGCCAAATAACTGGACCAATATCTTTAATCAAAACGACTCTTTTACCAATTATCTTACGTAGCAATGGAGTAATATGTGCAAATATGACAAAAAGAATTTGTCAGATTTCAAAGGGTGAAATACAGTTAATATATAGGAATTTAGCGTGAAATTGTCCCCTTTCAATGCAAAGAAAGAGCCTCATTGCAAAAACAGTCCAATTCACAAAGATCAGCAATAATTGACACAGCCAGTTTCAGTGAAATTATTAGCATCTTCAGAGAGTTGGTGGTAACTGAAGCGCATTTTAAAGGGGCAGCAGCTATTGTTGGGCGAAGGCATTATCATCCTGTCTCAAACTGGGATGCAATGACAGTTGTGCCATGAAAAATGTATAGATAAAGTTCTCCTACATGACATTTTTGAAAATACATGAAATGTTTTTTAAATAAATGAATGAACAAATAATTTTTTTCCTGTCTCTATGCAATAAAAGGGCAAATTGCCAACATCGGCAAAACATAATTAGCGTGTTTGCGCTGTGATATCATTATGACATTGAGACAGGCCAGATGGAGGTTGTAAGTGATGCACAATGCAGCTTGCAATCCATCCTGCACAATGCAGCTCTGCACAGCTCCTTCAGTCACCGGCTGATTCATCCCCGGTGTCTGAGGGAGAGGTACCGCAAGTCCTTCCTCCCCGCTGCTGTCAGGCTGCACAACAAACTGCTCTCGGTAGACCACTAACACTTTGAACACGAACATTTGACTTGAACATGAATATGAACACTTCTGAACACTTTAATTCATTCACCTAGTGCAATATCTAATCCGTGCAATCCTGTGCAATATCCCGTGCGTTTAAGTATTATCTTACATTTTACATTTTACTCCATCTGTATATACTGGTATATTTTGTATTCTTCTTTACTGTCATATTTTATTACTGTTACTGTTTACTGTTTCGTTTATTTATATTACTTGATTTCTATCTTCATTTTATTACTTGTGAGCAATGCTGCTGTAATCCTGTAATTTCCCCACTGAGGGACTAATAAAGGATTATCTTATTTTATCCTTTGTGAATCTGCCCCTGAATCTATAACTGAACCAAAGACAGTCAGAATCAGCACTGAACGTCACCACCGTATGCACATTGAAGCATTCACTTACTGTTGCAACCACCTGTGCATTATATTTGATCAGTGCTGTGACCGCTCAGTGTCGAGAAAAAAAGGTGAAGAAACTACAGTCAGTGTCGACGAACCTTTGAATTGAACAGTATGATTCGTATCAGCGAGTCCCTTTTCACAATCATCTGTCTGAATGGTAGTACTGAACCCCAGCCAAAATTAACTTCAAACTGTCTTCACCGCAGTGTAACATGTGTACAGCAGCTAACTTTAGCCTGGTGTATGACCAGCTTGGAACTGAAATGAAAGTGAAACTTCTCAATCTCCTCTTTTTGTCAATGAGTCTTGAGGCTTTGAAGAGAGGATAGATAAGTTTCATTTTTATTTCAGTTCCCTGTTGGAAGGGCTGTTGTTTCTGATGGCAAGATGAAGTGGAGAAAATGCTCTAAATATAGCGTAAACTAGGGGTGCATTGAATCCTAAAACTCACGGTTCGGATTCTATCATGGATTTCAGTCACGGATCACAGATCGGATCAGCAAACAAGAATAAAGGGAGCAAATACAACCGTTAAAAGAACGTTTTTATGCCGCCAATACCAACTGCAGATCATTGATGATCCATATTGGCAGATACAGATCGCTTAATTTCTTTTGTAATAGCAATGTTCCTGACTATTGTTTATTTATTTTTTTACGTCGCATCCCAAAAATCATTTCAAGTCAGTGTAAACCATGAAAATATCTAATTGTTTTACTGTTTTTATTACTACTACTTTATGTTTTTACTCTGTTGTAGTCATCTATAGTGTGTTTGTTTGAGCATAAAAACACATTTGAATACAATTCAAATGATTAGGAAATAATATTTATGTTTTTATTGATTTAAAAAAGCAACTGGATTTATTCTCACCAAAAACAATATTTCACAAGATTACATTTGAACACATCGTGATAACTTCATAATCTAACTAAGCCCAATACTAATTTTCACTGAAGAGAGCCTGAACCTCCGTACATTACCCGTTAGCGGTGCTGCCACCGTTAATATCTGTCCTCCTGTCAATTTTAACACGGATTTGTTGATCATAATGTAACATTATCAGGGATCGATTAATAGAAAGCATTAATGCAGATGTCCTGATAGCATATTTTCACTGAATATTGGCTGATAACTATCATCAGTAAAACTTTATTTCACACTTTGACGGTGAAAGTGTTTTATTGAGCTGCAGTTCACATACGTGCTGAACCACGAGGAGGAATCCTAACGGATAAACAGATTCCAAACTGGGAATGTGCCGTCTGCCATCTACTGTTGGTAGTACACCGACTATGGATAATAACTTCATACGACCCCATACCAAAACGCCCAAACTATCCCTTTAATAACAGGGACAGGCAAGGCAGACTTCCTTGAATCTTGCCAAGCGACATCTGTTAGGTTCAAGGAACCCCTAGACTGTGGGGAAACCGCATGTGATCCAGTTTCAATTATAAACAAAAGTATTTAATACTTCTGAAGCTAAACAATTGTATAGTGAAGTACATTATTTACAGTTACATAGAATATGACCCGCTCACCCCTAAAACGTTACCACGCACATAGTGGATCAGGAGCAAGAGGCCGGAAGTTCTGTCTCTCCTGCCTTACATAGTTTAAAAAAAACATCCCATAATGTCCATAGTTCCTATTGGCTAAATCCAGCTGGCTCCTCCTTCTCGCAGGACCCTCGTACAATATTATTAATTTTCTTTTTTTTAAATAATATTAATAAATTATACAAATTGTCAATATTTGTGTTTTTGAGCTATGTAATATACCCAGTAATATTTGTAAAATAGGATATCTGCGCAAAATAAATGCTTTTCCCTGCTTGTCCTCTCCGCTGGTGCACCTCTCAGCTGTCCCCGTGCAAGTCTCTACTGCGCGTGCACGTGCTGGGGCCAGATCGATTTGGCCCAAGGAAGACGGGTCGAATAAGCAGCTTAGCCAATGAGTGACTTACAATTTAGCCAATCAGCGCCCGAAAAAAGACTTCCGGGAGGGCCATTCTCATCTGGCCCACGGCTGCGAGTGCCCGTGTCTCTCGCCGGGGCTCGTGTCTAGTTCTCATCTCGCGTGTTCTCGCTACCCAGATGGACGACGGTCACCGGCTTGCGGTAAAGAAACACAACGAGGAGGTGGATAAAAACCGGCACATTTTATCAAAAATAATTGATTGTGTCAAGTTTTGTGGGGCTTTTGAGTTGGCTTTGCGTGGGCATGACGAGACTGACTCCTCGGTGGTGGGTCCACAGGGTGGCTGCTCCATGGTGTTTATTCGGGCTGAGCCCGACCGGGCCCCATGGGCAAAGGCCCGGCCACCAGACGCTCGCCTACGAGCTCCCCTCCTGAGTCTGGCTCCAGGAGGGTGCCCCGGTTTCCCTGGTCCGGGCGAGGTGGCTAAAGTCCGTGGGCTAATTATGGGTCGTTTTGAACCGCTCTTAGTCTGGGCTCTCCCCTGAAACCTCTTTGCCTTGGGCTAATGCCCCGGACAACATAGCTCCCAGGATCACTGAGCCACTAAAACTCCTCCACCACGATAAGGTGGCGATTCGCGGAGATTTTTTTATTTTTATTTTTTAAATTTTTTTTTAATTTGCCTCAGAGGGTTTTACAATCTGTACACATACGACATCCTCTGTCCCAGAACCCTCGCATCGAAACAGGAAAAACTCCCCCAAAAACCCCTTTAACGGGGAGTAAAGAGGAAGAAACCTGTGGGAAAGCTACAGAGGAGGGATCCCTCTCCCAGGATGGACAGAAGTGCAATGATGTGTGTACAGAATGAACCCTAGGGGCGTGGGGTTATTTACTGCACGGGTACTTCTACTTTTGATACTTTAAGTACACCAGGTTTTGAATGCAGGACTTTTACTCGTCGTGGATTGTTTCATCAGTATGGTATTAGTACTTTTACTGGAGTGAAGGAGCTGAATAATTTTTCATCCACTAATTACTTGTAAGTGAGTTTGGCAAATAGTTAATATACAAACAGTGGTTCTTACCCTGGCTCCAGATCCTTGACCGGATTAAGGATCTGGAGCCAGGGTTAGGAACCACTGTTTGTATTTTAACTGACTTACTTGGCAAACAGTTAATATACAAGCAGTGATTCCTAACACTAGCTCCATAATTTCTTAAAGCACAGTTTAATACCTAAATTTCCTACACATCCTGGCATCATCCATGCATTTCAACAGCTCAGCAGCTCCTCTGTGCTCTGGGGAGACGGAAATATTGAGCGGAAGTTGACTTGAGTTTGGTTGTGGAACGAACCGCAAAAACACATAATGTTATCTATTCAATTTGTCTAATAACTAATTAGAAACAAATAAATACTTTTGAGCATTAGAGGATTATAATGACACAAAATACTCCCTAATACTAGTGAAATATAGTTTTTTTTCCTGGCTAGTTTCAAGATCTCTTATTATCTTGAAAGACCTGTATTGCTATTCAATGTTTTTTTTGTGGCCTTCCAGTATAGTTAATAACATTGCTGGTTTGGATGTTTGTGATGAAGTGGATCTTTCAATAACATATGAAGTGAAATTTAATGTGGTAGCCTCTTGCACTTAATTTCTCCAACTCATCATTTTTCTCCAGAAATGCAGTAATAAAAGCTCCATTGAATTGGCAAAAGAAATTCTCGACCTCACTAATATCTAAACCCGGTTATGGCTCAGGATGACGGTCTAAATAATTTCCTCCCTCACAAAGTTTGTGGCCTTTGACAGAGCTGCTCTAATGAAAGAATATTCATTTCCTCTTACATTAGAAGCACACTTTATATCAAAGCAACGGAGGGAGTCTTCACAATCAAACGCTGCAGGCAACCCTTTTGCTCCTGCTCTAAAATATTAAAGTGATATTGTGTCACTGTTGGAAGAATATTTTTTGGAATTTAGAGGCAATAAAAACAAACCTATGCTAAATTGCAGACACTGAGTTTTTGCTGCTACAATCTAAATCTGTGAGGTATGACCAGTAACGTGTGGAGGTAGATATTAATGAGTCTGTTCTACTTGCCCTGGTCTTACAGTATGATTTTAGCATGTCACAGATAATAATTTCATTGTTCACATAAGTCATATCTAGGCGTATCACTCCAAAGAGTTTGTTGTTTTCTTAGTCAGTTGTCTGAATGATGACATTTTTGAAGCAACAAGAGAATCTGTAACTGTCTGTATATGTTTTTTTTTTAAATATGAGGCCATATTTGAAGTTTAAGAACATTTTTCATGAATGTGGTTGAGAGAGTGTTGGGAAAAATCTAAATTACTAATTAGTATGCGTTTAATAATTAGTGAATGTTATACATTTAACAGAGGCTCATGTCCTGTTGAGGCCTGTGTCCTTGTGTGAACTATCTGGGACACCAGGCATCTTCAGCAGATGTTTAGTCCATTAGGAAACAGTTGATTGCCGAAAGAACATTTCAGCTGTTTGTCCTGAATAAGAATGATAATAAACTTGTAGAAAGCGTCAATACTTACGCAGGGCTGATTTGCGACCATGATTTACGAGAAAGTGACCTTTGTACTAGAATGAATTGTTAAAGTGTCCAGATACGTAGACGCCTGTGTGAAACGCAAAATGTGTGTGTGCTGCCCTGTGCCAGCCCACTGCATGTTGTTTACTTAGTATAAATACCAGAGACTCGGAGACAGATCTTCGAGCGGTCTTGATGTACATTCTGTATGTGAATCAACCCTGTCTCATTCTTTGCAAAGAACAAATGTCCAATGATTAATTATTTTTACACCAGTCTCGAGTGAATTTTTCTAACAGAGAGCAAGTGCAGTAAAAATAGTCCACAAAAAGTGGAAATGTAAAGAAATCAATTCCATATCGCACGCACCATGCCCAGTTGTTCAAATGACAAAAACAACCATTCATGTCCTTTGGGTGCATTCCAAACTGGTGTATTGAAGCTTTATGTGGGCAAATTGGTACCTCAGCATAAAACTGTAGCTGTGGAATGAAGCTCTTTGACTCTGAGAGCTTTATCTCAGTGAAAGCAAGAAAGCACAAGCCAGGGTTTTGTGCAGGCAAAGTGGTGTTTAACTTCCAAAGACTATGCCTGGAATAAAAACATGCAATGATTAAGGGGACAGAAAGACGGAAGAAGGGGAACAGTCCAGAATGGTCAGAAGAACCAGGGATACCAGAGCGACGAGGATTAGAGTGGGAGCAATGTCTTATGTGAGTTTGAGTCTCCATCCAGTCCTCCAGAGCACTCTGTAGAAAACTACTGAGACAGACAAAGAGGAGACAATCAAAGTAAATAGATGTCCTGCAAAGGCGCGGGAAGCTAAAACAAGCAAGGACATGAGATGAGTTGGTTTAACCTCAAGACATCAGCGGGTCTATGCAAGATTTTCTTTAGGGGATTCTTACTTTTTGTGTTTGTGTTTGGGAGTAAAAGGGAAATAGAGTGAGACAGAGAAAGAGAGAGATTTAAGCAGAAGACAAAAAATGAGCATTATGCAATATGAATCACAAACATTGTCTAGAGTGGCTGCGATTAGCTCTGGCATCTGAATTGTTGCCAGAACGCGGCGCGAATGTGCCAGGTGGAATACTATACTGGTTTACTAATACTGGGTAAACCCATCTGCAGATGGGTTTAGGCTGGCACGCAGCGGCCGGACTTTGGAAGTAGGAGGACGGACACAGAGAGTACGTGTACCCAACCAGGTGTTTATTTTAGTGATGTTACGAGATGTGCCGACGCTTCGAAGCGTGTGTCGAGTAATGGAGGGGGCGTTTCCTCGTAGCGCGTATGGAGGCTTGCTTCATTTAGGGGAGGAGCCAAAAATGATGACGTCCGAAGCCTCGCTGCCCGGCTGTACCACGTGACTGCTTCGGGAAGTGGTTCAGATTTTGCCGGGAGGTTTGACAGCAATATAAACCCCTCAGGCTCCATTCAAAATGTGGGTTGTTGGTGGAGAGTTGCGGTCAGTTGAGAGTTTGGATAGTTTGGATAGCGTTTATATAGTTTGGAGAGTTAGGCGAGTGAGGAGAGAAGGATAGGTGATAAGATGGAGCCAGCTAGGAAGAGGAGGATTTCCCCTGTGTGGGAACACTTTGATTTGATAACTCCTAATAAGGTAAGCTAAATCTAACTATATTTCAGACACATTAGGTTTGCTTATCAAGAACTGTATTTTTCACAGTTTCTTATTTTATTCAAAGGTGAGGTGTTTATTGTGCTCCAAGGAGTTGGGGTACAATAACAACACCTCATCCATGCTAAGGCATTACCGTGCCTTGCATGAGAATAAGGAGGAAACTGGAGCTTCACCCAGCCATGGTAAGTCATTACAATATTACAAATGCACCATCACAATTTTTCCCTGTTCACTTTTGTTTATTGTGCAAATAAAGACAGGTAACAGACACTGTATTTATTCTCTTTTAACCAGCCACCAGAAAACAAGAGCTGGATGAAGCCCTCGTCTCCATGATAGTGAAGGACACACAGCCCTTCAGTATTGTGGATGATGTTGGATTCAGGGCATTTGTGTCCAAACTGGATCCTAATTATGTTATCCCTACAAGGCAGGTATGTATGGGTGCATGCATGAAACAAATGAGTACTTTATTGTGTCTCACAGTTCAGCACTATATATTTTTCCTTTAGGCTCTGAAGGCCATGGTGGAGGCCAAGTATGAGTCAGCTAAGGAGAAGGCTAAGGCTAAAGTGGAAAAGGTGGCTGCTGTTAGCCTTACTTCTGACATGTGGACATCCATCAATATGGATGCCTGTTGAGAAACTGTTATTTCTGAATAAAAATTAATAAAATGTCCCCTGTCCTCTACATCACTGTCCAAGTTACACAAGCATATTCAGTCCCTTCTTCCTAGTTCCACAAGCACTTTCACTGTCCTCTGCCTGCTTAAGCCCATGCCATTTTCCTAAAGTGACATAATAACATTATTACACAACCTGCCATATCATATGATACTACAATTTTGGGAAAATTTACACACAGAATACATTCAAAAAATATTTTATTATGCACATATGTGATAATTTATGTACAGAAATTATTTTGTCATACATTTTTGTAATTCATTGGCTGAAGTGGTTCGAAGCCTCATCAGGCTTCATCTCGCCATCACTAGTTTATTTCACCAACAAAACCAACAAACAAATACATAGCATAACTTTTCCAGGGACCACGGGCAGCATGTGGGCATGTGGTCAGATGTGATCATGGCAGCCTTATATAGCCTGCCACTAACGAGGCCCTCCACATCACTGCAAGATAGGCGACTCCGCCCCTCACTCTACCACATAATCCCCTAATCTACAACAATACATTAAAATAGATGCCTAACATTCTAAAGGTCAATTCTCTATATGATCTCTATTGTGGTAAAACTTCACCATAGAGATCATATCTAGCCCGAACAGAGGATTCAATTTTCCTACCACCCCTCTAGTAATTCCCACATGGTACATTCCCGGAACTATAAAATGGTGGTCTTGTACCCTGGGGACTCTTTTAGGATGAACACCCTGGAGAGGAGACACAGCAGAGGTAAGTAAGAACATGCATGTTATTTGACAGCACTATTCATATATTCAATCATTTAAGTTACAGATATGCAAACTAATAATATATTTGTGTCTACAGGCCCGACCTTCAATAATTACTCCTGAGACCACATCAGAACCTTACAATAAACATTCAACTCAGTGTGTGAGTCTCTTATTGTCTTGAACAGTCCACAAACCCCGGCACAGGCAAGCTTTATTGCTATATTAGCTCGACTTTCCTTTTATAGATCATTTTTATCTCCCCTCTCTTCTCTCCCTCACACTGTGCTGCTCATTTCCTATCAGCTAATTTATATCAAATATAAACTACCACTGCCAGTGATTGGCTTTATGTGTCCTTGCAACTTTGTTGATGGAAAACAAAAAGGATTCACAGGGCCTCACGCAAGTGCGTATTCACCGTATAAGGGTGGGCCGTCCCTGGATTTAACTACAGTGTTGAAAGGACTGCTTGACAGATTTAGGGGAGGACAATGCTTAATGGTGTGTCAAGACTGTTTCCCCTTTGAGAAGTGTTTCCCATAGTCCCTCCCTCAGTGGTTGGGGTCAGGGTTTAATTATAGTTAATGTTTGCTAAGCGGTCACAAGAAAAAACAGATATTCACACAACAATGATTGTTTTTTTTCTCTTTACTTGCATTGTCTCATTTTCTTTTCTTTTGCACCCATTTAATGTCCGGGATTTGACTGCTGCGGCGCACCCAGTGCAAGGCATGTTGTAAGGTGTAACCACTACTTGTGGTAATTATGGGTACCACTGAAACATCACAGTCCACAGATGTACAGAGTGCATGCAGCGCTCTTTTTATATGTCTGACTCCCTGGTCTGTGTGAAGCATCATTTTATGCACAATACATGTCGACCCTAATGCACAAATTTAGGTAAATAGCCAAAACTTCATTGCCAGGTTGTTCCCAGATCTTCAATGTCATTACAACGGTGCAGGCATTGCACTTTTTATCTTCATGTGATAAGTCCAGCTTTTACTTTAGGTTATCTTATCAGGTGACGAGGTCAGAGCCTAGACTATCATAGAATATTAGGGTAGTACTTCTTAAAGAACATCTGTTTAGAGGGCTTAGTCCTCTATCTTTACAAGAATCAGGACACCCTACCTCTACGCATTAAGGGACAAACCGGAGGGGTACAACTGCTAAGTGATATGGGCAAGAGGTGTATTTGGATTGGGCCTTAATGTCCTTTCACCTTCTCTGATAACATACTCCCATCAGTTCCTCTCAGTGCACCACTCACCATGAAAACCCTTCACCTCTTCCTATGTGTCTTTTAAGGTATTCGCCATGGCTCAGCACTGATTCATCAATACAGAAAGCTGAGGGCTTGACCACAGAACTTGCCATGCAGCCGACTGTAGATGCTTTAGCTCACTAAACTGGAAATGTCATTGTCATTTATGTCAGAGAGGTTCTCCAGTTTAAGGTACAGAATTGTGGTGCTGTGTTTACTGTCATGACTGATCTGCGTAGACCGTCTACACTAATTCCATTTGCTTTAGTTGCGGGATGATGTCACAGGCTCTGACACACTGATTCAGCAAGACTTTCTGTGTCATTGTTTTCTCTGTTTTGTTTATGCTTTGGGCATAGGCCCATAAGGGATTTCTAGTTATTGATCGCTACAATGATTTATGGTTGGGTGGACAGCCAGACTCTTCTCCCAGTGAGTGGTTTTATACTGACTTTCACTGCATATTTTCTTGTGTTTTTGGAGTTTCAGATGTTTATTGTCCCCACTGTTTGATGACCATGAAGTCTACAGGGCTACAACAGCACGCTGGTATGAAAATTCTGAAAGCAACAAATAAAAGTACATCTAGTTGGTGAAAGCGATCGTTGCTGCCGGTGCCTCAGGGGAAAAACAGCATTACAGTGTCATGTATTTATTCTAATACTTAGACTTCCAATTGTCTTTTCTTTAAACATTGAGGAAATGCTTCAGTTACTAAAAGAGCAGGTACATTTAACTGGACAAGAAGAATGTTTGCTTTTTCAGCTGACGCACAGTGTGGCGTATCAGGTTTAGTTGAGAATTGTCTTAAATCAGTTCGTCAAGATTGGTAATAGTGTCAAGCTGGATGCTTATGATTACTCCACTTGGATGTCCATATCCACACCCAGGTAGAATAATGACTGGGCAGGGAGCAGAGAACTCTTTTGGCAGTTTATGTTGGAACCTAATGTTTGCAAGTGCTGCACGACTTCCTCCGCGAGGAGTGCAGTCCTGACACAGGGCCATAAGAATTAGGTCGTCTAAGTAGGACAAGACCATGATCCCTTTCCTTTGTAATAGCTCCAAGCTGTTTCTGCAGGGCGCCTCTCCTTTGAGCGAGTGTCTTGCTGTCTGTGGTGCTGTGGCTGAGTTCCAGCTTTAGGATCATTCAGCAACTCCTGTCGGATCTGAGGGGGAAGCTGCAACATGTGGAGCCAGATGTTACGCTGCATCATCGTTTGCCATGCCAAGATTCAGGATGCCGCCCCTGTAAAGGCTGTGGTGTGGGTCAGGACAGCAGTCATAGCCTTTGAGATGTCTGTGGCTAGCTCTGAGAAGATAACCCCAGGCTTTGTGGCCATGGCGGAAACAGTGATGAGATGTTATTTCGGGATGCACCCACCTGAGCATTACGCTGGTACGAGCGGTCAGTAAGGCAAGTATAAACCTGGTCCAGAGGAGAAGGCTGTGGGGGCTTACCTCTGCAGCTAAAAGTGGCCTTCGAGAGCAGGACAGATGCCAGGCTTGGTTCCAGCGCAGGACTGTGGGAAACCCTGTGTGCCTGTGGGCTCATGGTGAGAAACCAACACTCTTAGTATTCCAGGGTCAGAAAAACCCGTCTCCGTGAAGCTCTTGGTGACGGGGGGGCACTGCAGGGGATGTTCGGCCAGCAGCTCCTGTTAGTTAACATCTCTGCCAAAGAGGCCACAAGCAGCTTCAGGCTGTTCTGGGACTGTTCTAGATCCGCTGCCGTTTTATGGTAAAAAAGTGCTTTGGCAGCTGGTAAATGATGTCCCGGAGATCACAGGTGTCCAGTTCTTCTGTCACTGAGGTATCTTGATAGTCTACCCAACTGCTTTCCCCACCACCTTCAACACGAAGCACAGTCAAGGCCTCCTGGCAAGCAGCCTGCAAGGTGAGCGTTACCCCGGTGTGACCAGTGCCGAGGCAGCTTTCGCAGCTGGGATTAAGGTCCGTCGAGAAGATGTAGCCAAACCTGCAGCCAGTAGATAGACGGACACTGCTGGACCCCTTCATCTTCTTTCACTTGTTAAATGCTTGACACTGAAGAAAAACTGGGAGCAGAACTATGGTTGCATAGAGGTTATGCAGACGCAAATGCAGACATAAGAGAGGGCTCAAGGGGTGCAAAAAAGATCTTCACGACTGTGCATGCATTGGCATTAACACAATAGTGACTGCTCTTAAAAGGTGAAGTCTATACAAATATCTTTAAAAAGTTGTAAGTTGGTGTTGGGGTCTGGCGCCATCGGGTGACTGGCTGAGGTCATCACGGGCTCCGTCCTGTGACAATCTGACCTCCGATCTGATCCTCGCCCCTTTAAGATGACCCCGCCTCCGGTCACCGCTCAAGCGGACTCTGTATTGGTCAACAAGCAGCCTCCCGCTGTGCAGAGAGACCCGTTTAAAAGCGCCCGCTCATCGGACATCTTCCTTCTTCGCCCCGGGACTCCGTCCTGTACATCGAGAAGACACTCCGGGGACCGATCGCCCCTACCCCCACTCAACTCAGTGCCCACGTGTTGCTTTTCGCTGGCCGAAACCGACCACGTTTATTCTGAGTTACGGCCCTGAGCCCGCGAGAAACGCATCCGCGCTCCGCTTTTCTTTTTCGTGTACACGCTACGGGACCAGAACGAGAATACCTCATTCTTCACCGTTTCATTACCGGCAGATACGATTCGACACGTGTCCCTCCCGACGTTGATACTCCGGCCTATTCATCTGCAGTGAAAAAGCCTCTCGCAATAGCAACGCTGCCCCGTTGTGCTCAAACCACAACGCCTCACCTCAAGACTTTTTTCTTCCTCCCGACAAGCAACTCATTCATCAACGAATGAACACTCCCTTCGTCGCTAAGAAGCTTCTCACAGTAAGATTGATGGTGTCTGGGCATAAGTTAGCTTAAATTAACCTAAGTCTAATTCAGGTGTTTTGATATATATGTTATTATTCCCGTGTTTTGTCGTGTTTAAGTCATTGTTATAGTGTTGCTGAGTATTGCGCAATCGCTGACGGACCGCCGAGCCCGCAGCGTTTGTCCGCTTCCTGTTTGTTCTTTGTCCTCTGGGATTGTTTGTTTCATTTGTACTGCCCTCTTTCCTCGAATCAATTCTGTGAGTGAAGTGTTGAACCGTGGTTATCAGCATAAGTGTCGTGAGTTCGCGAGGCGACATACGACCACTTATGTGAGGCCAGCGATACACACTTTCACTACAACGCGACCCCGCACGCAGAAACTATGGTTCCTCTCTCTCTGCCCCTGTTATTTTCCTCTTGTTTTTCGATAACTTGCATACACATAAAGCTCCGGCTGAGGGCGGTTGAAACGCTCGCCTATTGTCTCGACGCACGTGGCCACACGTGCTCACACACAGCTACCCCCCCTTCTTCCGCCAGTTTGCCCCAGTCACTCGACTAGGCCATCTAGTGGTGGTTCAACGGTAGTATTTTAAGGCCTACCCCCCTTCCCCCAGTTTGTCTAAGTCCCTCGACTACGCCATCTGGTGGTGTTCAGCGGTAATACCTTAAGCCCTCTCCCTTCTAACCCACAGTCTCCACCTCTTCTGCTCGTTTGGCTAGTGGCCATCTTTGTAGTTTCTCGACTGTCAGTGTTAAGAACCCCCCCTTTCTTTTATACACACACACACACACACACACACACATACTTATATACACAACCCCCATTCCCCTTACTCATTTTATTCATTTGTTTTAGGTATTAGGCACATAAAACTGTATGGTGGCGTTTGTTGATTGTTATGGTAATTGATCTGATCATTTATTATTTTGATTTAATAAACTCTATTATATTTTAAGGAGCAGTTGTTTGTGATTACTTGTGCATATGTATGTAATAACACCTGGATGTGGTAGTCAGTGTACGTACTCCATCCTTCATTGTCATTTCGAATGCATAGTCGCACCCGACTATTGACATCACGAGTGACCACTAATTATGAGACTTAGTTTATTGTTTGGTTATTAGTCCCTGTTTACAGGGTGGTGCCCCGTTGTTATTAATAATCATTAATACTTGTTACTTACATTAATAATTCTATTGATGTCAGGAATTCAGTTTCTTCAAGCTAATAACTTAAACACGCCCCTCTGTTGATCCCAACATTGGTGACTACAACATTCACATTACCTGTATTGCTTATAAATATAAGCAAAATCAATTCAGTTCTGGAGTGCAGCATCGTGTACATAGTAAAACAGAAGGTATTGAAAGTGTCGGGGAAAAAGGGCGAGGTTTTGTCAGGAGGCTTAAATATCAGGAGTTGACTTTAGAGATTATCTGACGGAGTCATTTGCATACAGACTCTTCTGACAGAATTGATGAGGCACAGAGCTCCCACTCTCTGCCTCGCTCTATCAACTGCTTGTGAAATTTTTATGAAGGAGGAGACGCTTGTCTTCCACATGAGAGGAAAGTTCCACGTGCCACTTTCTCCAGAGTGATATCATGTATGTGCAATAATTGCAGGCACTACTTTGACATCAGTACTAGTTGGATGATCAAAATAGCTCAGAACTCTTACAGCTGATGGCCTTTGATGAATATAATAGTATGCCGACATTTCGTAATTAATTAAAGATATTTTTAATGTAACTTTTGATCTTCTATTTTAACTGATTTCAAAGTGCTCAGCGCAGCTGTTTTTTAAGTTTAAAATCACTCCTGATCAGCAGAAACAGCAGAAACAATGAAAAACGTAATTTTAATAATGCGTAAAAGCTTGAGTCCAACCGAACAGGCAGGAAACAGCAGGCAAGGATAATGCCAGGTAAGCAGGCTGGAGGTGAGCAGGCTCCTTGCTAAGAGCCAAGGAGAATAGAGTGGTTCTTAAGTGCTCTGTAGTCCTAAATAGCAATTGTTGGGCTCTGGCGCCATCATCAGGCTGGCTCAGCCCCTCACAGGCTCCGTCAGAGCCACATCTGACCCGAACTCTGATCCCTGCCCCTTTAAGCTGACCCCGCCTCTGGCCACCGCTCAGCCGGAGCCTCCATTGGCCGACAAACAGCCTCCCGCTGTGCAGACTGAGCCGCTTATAAGCCAGACCACAGAACAGATCTTTCTCTTCGCTCCGGTTCCGTCCGGTCCCTATGAAGATGCCCCAAGGACCGATCACCCTCAACTCACCGACCACGTGCCATTTCGCCGGCCGAAATAGACCACGTATATTCTGAGTTACGGCCCTGAGCCCGCGAGAAACGCATCCGCTCTTCGCCTTTCGTGCACACGCCAACGGTACCAGACGACTAAACCTCTTTCTGCACCACTCATTACCGGGAGATACGAATCGACAACGTATCTCAGCCGACATTGAAACCAGGCCCACTCTCTGCAGGAGTAGGACCCAACAGCACCGCACGTCAGCCGTGCAAAAGCCGCTTAGCCCTCAGCCTTTTTTTTCTTCAGGAAGAACACCCACAATCGTGCACGGACTCTCCCCCCGCTGCAACGAGCTTCAAACAGTAAGCTTCAAACAGTAAGCGTTCATTGGTGTCTGGGCTAGCTTAGCTTAAATTAACTTAAGTTTAATTCAGGTTATTTCATTTATATGTTGATATTCCCGTGCGCAACACCCAGCGGACCTCAGCGCTGCTCCACTGTGCATTCCCGTATTCTGTTCGTGTTAAAGACACCGTCGCATTATACGGAGGTAAATACACAATCATCACGGGCCAGAGAAGCTCCGTTTGTATTGTGTATTAACTGCATTGACTGTTTTCTTTGGGATTATTTTCATTCATTTGTATTCAACTTTGTGTGATATTTCTCTCTTCATTAACTCGACTCTGTGAGTGAGCTGAGGGCCGTGTTCATCACTGCGTAAGCTGCCGACAGTTCAGGACGACAACGGTATGCTTATGCATGATAGAATAATGTACTCATGCTCCTCAGTGACATCGCAGCAGAAGTTTGATCCATGTCGAGTTCTCTCTCCTTTTTCTTGGCTCATACTCCTGCCAACACAGCAGGAGGTGACCCCCACTCTCTCTCTCTCTCACGTAAACACACACACATAGTCTAACCCCTTGGGAAACCCCGTTCAATCGATTGCCCCACACACACACACACACACACACACACACACACACACACACACACACACATGCCTGCACAGACACACGTGGTTACATACAGCAACATTTACGCCATCTGGTGGTAGGTTAGCGGTAGCACCGTAAGGCCCCTCCCTCGCACACACGTCATTTCCCACAGTCTAACCCCCCCTCTGCTATTTTGGCTAAGTCATTCGACGCGGCCATCTTTGTAGTTCTCGACTGTAGGGTTAAGAGCCCCCCCTTTCTTTTTATACACAGACCCACACACACACACACACACACACACACACACACACACACACACACACACACACACACACATATACATACCTCCTCACCCATTTTATTAATTTGTTTAGAGATTAGGTACATAAACATGGTATGATAGCGTTTGTTGATTGCAATATTAATTGATCTGATCATTTATTATTCTGATGTAATAAACCCTGTTATATTTTAAAGAGCAGTCGTCTGTGATTACTTGTGCATATATATGTAATAATCTGTATGTTGTAGCCTGTGTACGGACTTAAACCTTCACTTTCACTCTGGATGTGTAGTCGTACCAGACTATTGACATTATGAGTGAACACTAATTATGAGACTTAGTTTTATCGTTTGGTTATCGGTCCCTGTTCGCAGGGTGGTGCCCCGTTATTATTAATAATCATTAATAATTGTTACTTACATTAATAATTCTATTGATGTCCAGAATTCAGTTTCTCAAATGCTGATAACTCAAACACGCCCCTATTGATCCCAACACAATCTAGCCAAGGCCTGGACGTTTGGGTTGGTTTGTACTGTCACGGTTGGAGAGCAGGCAGCAGGGGATGGACCCAAACGCAGTCAACAAAGCAGCAGAAACAATGCAATAAGAAGGTCTGCTGAATGCAGGGCTGATGAGACAGGTGCAACTAATCAGGGCAGGGCAGACAATCAACAAAGGCGGGAAAACAAACAAAGGCTAAGGAAGTCAAACCAGACACAAGGGGAGAGTAACCTTTCAAAATAAAAGCAGGACACACTAAACCTGATTGAATAACATGAAACAAGCAAAAAACAAACAGAAGACCCCTCTAGATCAGGGATTCCCAAAGTGTGGTGCACCCCCAGGGGTGTGCGAGCTCCCTCTAGGGGGTGCGCGAGAGGAAAAATGTAATGGTGGTCTAATGGTGCAGTCCTGTCTCCTAAAAATAACATTCCCCAAAACTAAAATGCTTGACCATAAACGTATTTTCTCCCCGATTACATTTGTGTTTGACGTATTACAAATACGTTTCTCATCAACATATCTTTGCCATACTCTAGTCTTTATTATTTTTCTGTGATCTGCCTCGCCTCTACCCCGCCACCCACAAGTTGTTGCCCTGCGGCCTGTTTCGAGGGCTGACAGACCTGACGATGGGGTGCCTCACGGAGGGGGCGGCTGGAGACCTCGCGTCCGGCGCCAACGGGTGAGCGCCCGCCACTCGGAACCATAAAACCAAGTCCCGGATTTCACCCGGGGACATTCTGGAGGTATTGTGGCCGGGTGATGTGCCTCGTTGCTGGGGAGGTATGAGCCGAGAGTGGCGGGGTGTTATGGAGGTATATTTTATTTATTTGTATTGTCAAAAAGAGTTGAGATCCCAGGAGAGCTGCCTTAAATGAGGAATATATGGTAGGCCTGTAAATTAGGTTAAAGGGACACAAAGTGTAAAATTAAGAGTTAAAAGATGAAATCTAACAATCATTTTAAAGCAAGCATGTATTACATAACTAATGTAAAGTGATTTTAACAAATGTTAACCTGATGATAAAAATAATAGGTGTATCGGAGTAGAGTGCAGTCTGTGTGTGTGTGTCAAAAGTACGGAGAAAGAGGAAGTAAGCAGGGTGTTGGCTTCAAGGGATGGGGAAATAACGGCAGTTGAGTAGAGAAGACAAAGCATAATAATGATGAAGGATGAGATCAATAATCATTTCATAAGCAAGTGTGTACTAAATAAAGTGATTAACAACTGTAACTGTGATTATGATAACTAATCTGAGTTAGAAATGTGTGTGTGTGGGAAAATGGGAAGTGAAGAAGCAGAGACGTTAGGATTGCAAGACCAGGCCAACGGCCGGCAAGGTGATTTCCACACATCCACAGGAAAAGCACACACACATAATGATGAAGAATGGATCCGGTGCCGAGTGAGGAGAGGGGTCAAGATAACCCAAAGGTATTATACAAGAAGTGACTCGCAAACAGCCAGCGGGATAACGTCGTAAGAGCCACCCTCGTGCTCCACCGGAGAAGACCCTGGACTTCGCTCGACAGACGCATCGGTGGACTTTGTCTCTGCTCAAGAGAGAAGCAAGAAAGAAGCAAGAAATAACCAAGAGATAAGCAAGAGAGAAGCAAGAAAGAAGCAAGAGAGAAGCAAGAAAGAAGCAAGAGAGAAGAAAGAAGAAGACGGCCCTTCGTGAGCAAAGATTGAAAGACGAAGAATCACCTATCCCCCCCCTGCTCAACTTTAACAACGAAAGAACCACAGCCGCCCTAGAGACTTTGTACTGAGCCTCGAGGATCGCTGAACGGACTTCGTTTGCCGCGCAGGAGGGAGCAAGGAGGGTCTGGCCAGACCCTCGCCCCTGACAACTCCAAAAAATAACTTTTCATCGCACCCTTGAAATCCAGCTCCAACCGAGCGGACTCGGCATCAAAACAAATGAGTATAATCAGAGAATTGAAGGTATGGAATCATGTGTAGTAGTATTATTTTATGTGAGCTGTAGCTTTGCCCCTGCTAAATATATTCTGCAATAAATATTTAATCTGCATTTAAAGTAAATTTCTCAAGTGCATTCATTTTGCTTAAAGTAGTAAAAGTTCCTCGTGACAGTAAAAAGTTGAATCTATTGTATGTCTAACAACTGAGTTGTGAATGGTTATCCTAATGTCCTCTCCACTGAACAATCCCTTACGGCATTGAAGATGTAATACTAGCCGTTAAAACCAAACCTGGCAATTTACCAAGAGCACGGATCCAAAAGAGGGAAGCTGCTGGTAGGAGCAGGGTGGCCCCTCGGCCGAGTGCGCATTTACCGGAGGAAGCAGGGTAGACGTCAGGAGTAACGGTAGTTAGCAGAGCCAGGCGAGTTTCCTCACAAGAACACCAGCTCGCCAATCTTTTAATAGAGAGCTGATTCAGTAGGTGGCCCCGTATCGGGCCAGAGAATCCCAGGATCTAACAGTATCCATCTAACCCTAACCATAGCTTACACTAGGAAGCCACGTCCCCACCCAAACCTAACCCTTAAGAGAGTCACGGTTACTCCCGGATTTTACACGCGGGCCTTTGTGGAGGTATTGTAGCCGCGTAATGTTCCTCGTTGCTCGGCCTGGATGGGCGCGTTTCTGCTGATCGCGTAATAGGGAGGAGAGGCGGTGGTCGAGAGGAAAAAAAAGGTTCAAGTGTTAAAATGTTGATTAGAAACGTATTTGTAATAAGTCAATGTAATAAGTCAAACACAAACGTAATCAGGGAGAAAATGCGTTTTTGGTCAAACGTAATTGAGAATGCATTTTAGTTTTGGGGGAATGTAATTTTTAGGAGACAGTGCAGTGAGGTTCTGGCTAACAGCTGTCTGAAGCCCTCTTATTTACGTCGCCACCTGAACACCAAGCATGCCAGTGCAAGTCAAAAGCCCCTTATACTTTTTATATCGAAATTGGAGGAGTTACAAAACAGCCCAAAACAACTGCAGTGTCATTCATGTGTTGAAAAACGCAGTACGGGCTTCATATCTGGTCAGTTACAGAATAGCAAGAAAGGGGCTACCTCACACAATCGCCGAAGACGTGTGCTTGCCAGCTGCCAAAGAGATGGTGGAATGTATGGTTAGAGAGAGAGAAGCAAAAAAGTTGGACATGATCCCTGTGTCCAACAACACTGTGTCGCGCCGCATCGATGCTTTGTCCGAAGACATCCTGGCTACATTAGTCGGTCGCGTGAAGAAGAGTGAGTTTTACTCTCTGCAAGTAGACAAGTCTACAGATGTGGCCAATCTGGCCAATCTTCTGGTGTACGTCCGTTACCTTTTCAAAGGCACGGTGCAGGAAGTTGTTTTGTCTTCTTTGTCTTTTTTATCTTGTAAACAAATGCCACGCGTGAGCAAACTGTTCTCTCATTGGTCCAATTTATATGCAGCTATAAATAGGCTCTGTTGCTTTTTTTAAGGTGTGGGGGATTGGGGGTGGGTGAACCCGGTCGGGATGTAGAAGGGGGTGCGTGGCCTAAAAAGTTTGGGAACCACTGCTCTAGATACAGATCTAGACAAATGCCAGATAATATAGTCTTCATTTAAGTCAGACTGTGCCAGTATCAACAGATCATGTTTGAGCGGTTTTTTTGTTACACGCAATAAATCAGTCCGTCTCTATGTATTTTTGGATCTGAAGTTGCTAATTGGATTGAAGTACTGGCCTGGATGTCTTTGCTGGCTACATTGGAATCCTAGATGTGTTGGTAATTTTCCCCAGAAGCTATTGTTGTCAGACCAATATGTTCCGAGTGTGTGCCATCCCAACTGGTTACGGAAGAGTTGCACACATCCTCCGGTTCCCCCTCAGGTTAACACTGTTAGCTCTGTTGATGTTGTTTACACCGTTATCATGTTTAGCTGCTTGCCGGCAGCTCAATCGAACTGCAAAGAGACGATATATATATATATATATATATATATATATATATATATATATATATATATATATATATAGACACACATATACATAGCACCTTTGACTGTACATCATTTTAATCAAGAGGAAAATAGATATGTGCAGTGCTGTGGTTTTCTAAATGTCAAAGACAATGAATGAATGATACAGTATGTAGTTTGTTATATTCCAGCACCATACATCAGTGCTACCGATGTGAAAAGGTTAAACTATGCTTGTAAAATGATAATCAGGGGGATACATGTCACACTTTCCCTCTCACAATTTTTTTTTCACTGCTTCTGTGTGTTTCATTTTGACACTACTCAATTGAAACCCCAGTCGTGTATATATTTTTTGGTGTTTATGTTTACCTACTGATCTCAGTGAAATGTTCGTCCAAAGGAGAGAGGAAAATAAACCACTGATAGTGTGAAGAAAGATAATCCTCCAGGACCTTAAATCCATTAGATGAACCTCTCAAGCAACACATTTCACCTCAGAAATGTCTGTGTTCTGATGTTTTTTAACGCACATTTTGACACAGAAATAAATACATAAGCTGACATCAGTGGCAAAGTTTATTCTCTCTCTCGATCTCTCTTGATGTGACATAAATACTTCTTTGTCAGCTGAACCCTGTCTGTGTTTTCATTTTTCTTTTTATCTCTGCGTGTTTTATGTATATCAGTTAATTATTTGATATTAATTAATTTGTTTATTTCTCTTACGTTGTCGTCTTGTCCTCGGGGCCCCGTGCCACGTAAGTGGTTCAGCAAAGTCGATCAAATATCCTATTAGCCAGCCTACATTAACGAGATGATTGATGTCAGGCTATCTCGGTTCCTGCAAGGCTGATCCGCTCTCAAACAGTCTCGTTAATTCGAACCAGACGATTGGGATCAGGATGATTGCGCATGCTCGTCCTACGTCAAAAGGGGGAAGCGTCGATCACCGAAACCATGATGTTCTAACAGTACAACGTTAAATAAAGTCAAAGAAAGAGCCTCTTTTTACTCCGCTGACGAGCAGGAGATGATCATGAACGCATATGAGGATTTCAAGACCATAATCACGGCAAAATCGAACACCGCCACCGCTGCGAGGGCTAGACAGGAAGCACGGCAAAATATCACAGACAAGTTAAATGCGTAAGTGTTGGGAAAATGTATCAGCTAATTTTAATGCTTCATCACCCCAATCAATCAGATTATATGTCTTTAAATGTGCTGCTGGCAGTAGGCTTCATGAATGCATCATCCAATGAGATCTACTGCGACAAAACTCTTTCAGAATAAGTAGATAAAAACAAGCCCAAAGAGGATCTAACTGATACTCATTAATATGAGGATATATGTACTGTATGCCCTTATGTATCATGTAGCCTACTATATATGTGTATATACATGTATGTGTAGATTACCATATATAACTAGTTTGAATATGTGTGTGTGAGAATATGGGCGGATCAGTATGTGTATTATTCATAATCAGACATTCAATCAATTGAAGCAGTGAAAATAAATAGTGTGTGATTCTCTCTATTCTTATCATGAGTCCACCTTAATCATTTTCTACAATAATGATATGCTGGTGTACTAATAACACTGTGATATCATTATGAGTGCTTTAACCTCATGTATGCAACCCAGCCATCAAGAGGACATGGGAGCAAGTAAACACTAAGCACACACAATTCAGAATGGTAGTCAATACAATATGTGCCATGGTAATGTAATGAACACATCCATTAGTTTATTAAGCGCCAAATAAACTTTACGAACAGCACGGCATGCAGCGGCTTTCCCCATGTTCTCCGCATCGCCGACACTGTACAACAATGTACCACTCGCAGAACAGCGCAAGGCTGCATCCAGTCTGTGAGACAGTCAGTGCTCGGCTGCGGCATGTGGTGTTCAATGTATGGCTCGAGAAGGTCTGTAAATAAATTATTTCTTGTCGGCAGAATCTACAGCGCTCGTATAGGAAGTCATCATGATGTGACAACGGATCTTGGCGATGTGGAAGAACTCTCTCCCTATAAAACGCTTATCTAACTAATATCCTCCTTCATCAGTGGATCTCTGATGAAGGGAGCTGTACATTAATGCAATAGAGGCTTCTTAGTTTGCTCAGCTGGTTTTAAGGATCACCATGTGTCTCACTTTACATGCATTTCCGGAACTCCCGTATAACCCCCAGTATATGCGCAAGCGCATTAGACTACCGTATATGACAGGAGCTGCCATTTTTTCCGGGGGAGTGACCAGTTTATCCAGCTACCTTCACTGAGCCTGCGCTGGAGCAGGTTCAAGCTTTTGGATGTGTTGCCATGGTGATTTTGCTGAACTTGCTTCGTGGAACCGAAAAGCCTGATCTACGTCATCTTATCCTGAAAAGTATCCGGCTAACTAAGTTAGACATGTACGTGGCACGGGGCCCAGGAGACATTTTCCTGGTCATCATTAAAAATTCTGCCCGAGTAAATAAAGAGAGAATGAAATACATAAAAGGCAAACTTAGATCGCTTGTGAGATAAAACATATATTTGACTATGCATTAGTGGTGTCACGGATCACGGATCGATCCGTGATCCGTTCGGATCAGCCCTCACGGTTCGGATCACAATTCACAATTGTGATCCGCGGATCAATCGAGTATTTCTTTTCTTTTTTTTTTTAACAGCGTAATCATCATAGTGTGTAATAAAGTTCTACTGCTGCTGTTCCTTTTCAAGTAACAAGTCCCCGAATATCAATGCAGAGTGTCAGTGAACACATATACAGCAGTAGTGTGTTCACGTGAACGGAGCAGCTTAGAAGCATTTAACGGTGAAGTCATGGCGAGCGGAGGAACATGAGAAGCCGCGGCGTCATTTAAGTCGCAAGTTTGGGGACATTTTGTCTTCCGTGTAACGTATAATGATGGATGAGGGTGGTGGACAAAGCGTTACGGTATGTAGGCGTTATTTAAAGAGAAAGACACACGACAACGGCAAAGCATCGGCATGTCCACACATGAAGAGCCACCATCCCGTCTGTCAGCGACGGGGACACTCCGGTGTAGAAAACAAAGGATTTCTAAATCTGGTTAAAATGCTTGAGCCACGCTACGAAATCCACTCACGCACCCACTTCAGTGTGAAGCTGTTCCAGGCGTCTATGAGAAGGAAAAGACTGTAGAGACCGCTTTCACCACAGCGGAGTCCGGCGCTGTAGACACGCCCCCTCTGTGACAGTCACACACACACACACACACACACACACACCTGGTTCAGGTGCTGACAGAATTATCAGAGTGAAGCTAGACAGGCCCAATAATATTCCAGTCACCACAGAAAGGTTGACCCTCTCCCCAGACAATGGAGATATTCTCATCTTTTTGAAAATAATGTCACAGTAATTGTAAACATCATTGTGTATTTGAATGGCATCACCTGACAGGAAGTAAACACAGACCCAAGTTGTTGCCGAGCAGTTCAGTTCAGTGTAAACAGTGGAAGCTAGCTCACTGGCTGTTTCTTTCTTTCTTTCAGTATTGATGAAAGGACGAGGATATCAGAATTGAGTATTCTTGAATGTTTTATTTTTATTTATTTATTTCATTTTGTTTCAAATTGGACATCTTCAATATTTTTGTTTTATAGGCCAAAGTTCTTTGCTTTAAGTGTTCTTGAAGTTCTTTAATTAATAAATGGAAAGCAAAGTTATATTTGTCTCCTCCCCTTTTCTTTGTTGATCCGAAAAATGATCCGTGATCCGTGACTCCTGAACCGTGATCCGAACCGTGAGGTTTGTGATCCGTGACACCCCTACTGTGCATACATACTGTCAGCAACACTTTTTATCATTAGTTTTATTTTTTATTTGTTTCAATATTTGATGATTTTTTATTTTCCATTCGATGTCTGAGAGTAAAAGCATGACCTTAATGAAGATATTTGACATGTACCTCGAAAGCAGTAATTAGCCAGTTTGAACTTATCAATGTGAATATGCTGTGTTTCATACATTTTTTGGACATTTCAACTGTAGTAACTAGTCTCATGAATAGGTATACTTAATAGGGAGACTATGACAGTGTTAAATCACGATTTGGAGTATCATTTGTGCATTACATCATTACAAGACATGGTGAAATCCTCCAATTCCTTGTTTTATATGATCAACTTTCCCAAAAAAACACACAAAATATTCTATTTAATAATAGTATGAAATAATCCTATGAAAAAGAAGCGAGCAAATCATTAAGTTTCAGACGCTGACATCAGAGATTGTTTGATCATTTTTCTTGAAAATTTACTGTAGCGTGTATTCATATTTGACTGTTGCTTTAAGGGAGTTTTTAGAGAACGTGATGTATGCAGGCTGAAGGCAAAATGTGCTTGTGCTTAACCGTGGTATTCGTTAAAAGTTTCAAAACAAAGATGGACGTGTTTTCGGACATTTTAAGGGTGCAACACTCACAATGTAAATGGTAGCATGCTAATGCTAAGAAGATAATCTTCACTGTGCTAATTATCTTCATTTAGTGTGTTAGGCTAACAGTTGCATGACAAGATGTACAGCTGGAGCTGATGGGAATGTCTTTAGTTTTGAACGTTTTTAGTCACAAACCAAAGTATTGGACCACCTGCAACCTGATTACAGGCACTTACTTAAATTTGGAGATGTCCAAAGTTATTGGTTCATCCAGTGGGGAACCTTAATATCTCTATCAAATTGCATTGCAATTATTGTTATATGTGGTGTTGAACCAACCAACCAATTATTCCATCCATCTGGCCATGCTGCTTGTTCAACATACAAGCTAAGTTAACCTATATATGTTGGAAGTTTATTTTTAAAAGACACTCTGCATGTAACAAGCGGAAACCCGCAGGAATATGCTTTGTGTCTTCTCAGAATAACAGAGAACCAGCGATGTCTAAGCCGTCACACCTTCACTTGGAGAAAACACAATTAAAAATTTGCTACAAAAGCAATTAAAAGATGCTGCATGAGGAAAGGCGTGTCAGACAGGACAGTGAAAATGAGTCAAGTCACCAGTGCCCCAGATGACCAGAGAAAGAGTTAAATCAGCACCTTGGAGAAGAAAAGGGCTTTAATTAGCATTACCAGGTACCTCTGTCTGAAACAAACTGACATTCTTTAATGACAGATTACAGATTTATTCAGGATTACAATCACTAATGTTTGGCACTATTACAACTCACCAGCTGTCTGGAGTTAATATTGTTCTGTATAAAGAAGTCTTTCACTTCTTGTAATAGCATTCATTTTGAACCAGTATCTCTCCTGAGGAGTGCCACACAGAAACTGTGACATGTGCTGCAGTCCTTTTGACAAACTTTGGCTTTTGCAATGCCGAGGCCTGGTTCCAGCTCTATTCTGGATCTTTTTTTTTCTTTTAAGAATTATGAAAAGCCCACTTCACAGCTTATCCCGACTACAAAAAAGAAGACTTATCTTTTCACTAAGATTCCAAATTATGAAAGGCAGAACCTCGCTGGCAGATGTGCTTTTCTTTCATTAAGCTGACTCCTATTTGCTCGGGTTTATCTGCCAGCAGATATCCACGATGTGACAGAAATACATTTCACAACAGTAATGACAAGCAGACCAAATCCTGTGACGGAGTAACATTCAGCAGTCCTTTGTAGATGGTGTGCAGACTGCAAAGTTGCATATTAGTCAGAGTGAGATAACACTGAGCCGCACTTTATTATGAACTGAAAACAAGCACAGTGCTGCTGTTAATGCTCACAGGAGGCATGGGAATGTAGAAATCATGCTCTCCTCAGGCAGCTGACCCATCAACCTTTTTAGTTGTTCAGTTTGTACCCGTCTATGATGAATATTCAAGACAAGAATGTGGTGCATCTTGCATCAGAGACCAGGTGACACCCAAACTGTAACTAATGTCTCTAAGCTTACTGTGCTACAAAATAATTCTGCCTGCCAAGCCGTACAAAATCAATGTCTGTGCAATCAGAGAACCATGGGTACTGCTGCACTACAGCGTATTCTACTGCATGCATGACTCGTTCGTGTTAATGCTGGATATATATATACGCTGGATATATATATATATATATACCGTTACACACCTAATAAATATATATATATATTTATATATATATATATATATATATATATATATATATATATATATATATATATATATATATATATATATATATTCATCCAGACCTAAAATACCCAATGACGGTCAAGGCCTACATTGTGATCAGTCAAACAATCTACACAAATATCCAATATGTGCTGTGATTGTTTTTCTTCATGGGATTTATATGGACTGTGGTTAAGCATATGGATTGGTTTGTAGGTGCGTGGAAAAAAACAAAAAGGCGAGTATTCCCTTTGGCTGCACCTTGTGGCCGTTTATTTCCATCCATACGAAACATACACACATTCACTTCCTGCCACCCTTTAACCCCCCCTGTCACCAGGGTTACGCCCCTTTCCTTAAAGGGGCCCCGTGAATTCGATCGTTCCCTACATGCGCCCCCCCAGAATTCACTAACTCCCGCAATTAGTCCCAACCATCAATGTCTCGGGGCCCGGATCAACCGACCAGCCCGACTCCGTGTCTCTGGGGCCGGAGGCAGGACCACCGTTGAAGGCCCCCTCCGGGTCTTGTCGTGTTGAGGTGGGAGGGCCCGAGGCCGCCCCCGCCGTGGGAGTTCAGCCAACCGTACCGGTTGGTCCAGGTCCAGATGTGCTGGTTTAAGGCGGTCAACCGACACGTATTCCAGCTTGCCGCCCATGACGACCTTGCAGGTTTTGTCTACTGTCTCCAGCACCCGAAACGACCCGACATAGGGGGGTTGACAGGGGCCATGGTGGCCGTCCTGGCGAACGAACACATACTCCGCTGACCTGAGGCTGGACGGGACGTATGACTGCGGAAGGCCGTGCTGCGACGTGGGCACTGGTTTGAACAGCCTGGCTTTTTCCAGGAGCGTTTCTCCAGGAGGGTCTGTGACTTTGGGGATAAACTCCCCCGGGACCCGCAGTGGCTGTCCATAAACCAGCTCAGCCGATGAAGCTTGCAGATCGTCTTTGGGGGCTGTCCTAAGCCCCAACATGACCCACCCAACTGCTGTCTTTGAGGCTGGCACGGAGAACAGCTTTCATCGACCGGTGGAACCGCTCGCATAATCCATTAGCCTGCGGGTGGTAGGCGGTAGTGGGATGGAGCTTCACCCCTAGGCTTCCTGCCACTGCATTCCACAGCTCTGATGTAAACTGTGGGCCTCGGTCCGAGGAAACGTCAGCTGGGGCTCCGAACCTGGCGACCCAAGCCTGAATAAACGCCCGAGCCACCTCATCCGCCGTTGTTGATGACAACGGGATAGCTTCTGGCCAACGAGTGGTTCGGTCTACCATCGTGAGGAGATGTGTAAAAACACGGGATGGGGGCAAAGGTCCTACCAAGTCCACATTTACGTGATCAAACCTCCTTTCTGGAACCGAAAACTGTGCTAAAGGGGTCTTTATGTGACGGTGCACCTTGGAGCGCTGGCACACCACACAAGTCCCGGCCCACTTCCGTATATCCTTCAGCCCATGCCAGACGAACTTTGCTGAGACCAACTTCTGCGACACCCTCTTGCCGTGGTGTGACAGTCCATGAATAGCATCAAAAACCTGCTGTCTCCATTCGTCGGGAACAACTGGCCGCGGCTGGCCTGTGGAGACGTCACACAGGAGCGTAATGCCAGTTTCGCCAAACGGGACCTCCTCCAACTGCAGTCCCGTAACTGGTGTCCTCAACTCCTGGACGCCGGGGTCTGTAACTTGATCCTCTGCCATCTTGTTATAGTCCAAGCCTAACTGGACAGCCCCGGTGACAGCCCTGGAGAGACAGTCTGCGACCAGGTTTTCCTTGCCCGTTACATGCTGTAGATCCGTGGTAAACTCTGATATGAAGGAGAGCTGCCGCTGCTGGTGTGGCGACTATCTTTGTCTCCCCCGGCCCCGCCGTGGCTTGGGCCGGCCTCACCGCGGCTGTGCAGCTTTGTTGGCCCGCCAGAAAGAACTTCTCGGCCAACTCCCGACAATCGGTAATCCTGGTGTTGGCTAAAGCGGCCCGCACCTGCAGCGGGAGCTGCTGCAGAAAACGTTCCGTAAACAGGAACTCCGGCTCGTGTTTACCTAGCAGAGCTAACATTTTGTCCATTAGCTCCGACGGCTTGCTGTCGCCGAGGCCATTCAGAGCAAGCAACCAGCGAGCCCGCTCAGGGTCCGAAAGCCCGTAAATGTTCAACAGCCGGTCTTTCAGGGTATCGTACATATCCCTCTCTGGCGGATTTTCAAGACTGCTCACCATTCTGCCTGCTGTCGAACTGCCGAGAGCCGCCACGACATAATAATATTTCGTCGCGTCCGCTGAAATGTCTCTGAGGGCAAACTGTGCCTCAGTTTGCCCTCAGTTGCGTCTCCCAGAACTCCGGTAGTTTCAGCGAAACTGCGTGCATCGACATCTTAACTTCTGGAAACGTCCAGGAGCGTCAGGGTCACCAATGTAGGTGCGTGGAAACAGGGGCGGACTGGGGGGAAAAAGTGGCCCGGGAGTTTACTGTCAGACCGGCCCACTCAATACACGGCGCGTTGCCCACTCAATGCATCGCACGTATCGACCAGTCAGTGGCCTAAAGTGGCCTGGAAAAATACCCATACACTTAACATTATTTTGGATGATTACAAAGAAATTACATCATATGTTTTTTGTTAATAACATTTGGATCCACCAATTTGCCTGGATGGACACATTGAATAAAATAATACTCGCTATTGTAACACTCCAAGGTAGGTATAGTTTGCTAGATGCAGTAAATAACACTTTGACAAACACATCAGGACATCTTATTATAGTCTCAGTATAATATAATTATATATATATCATATAATAATATATATATATCATATAATAATATATATATATATCATATAATAATATGCTGTATAATATAATGATATATATATCATATAATAATATATATCATATAATAATATATATCATATAATAATATAATAATATATATATCATATGATAATATATATCGTATAATAATATATATATCGTATAATAATATTCACTATAATATAAAACACACACACATATATATATATATATATATATATATATATATATATATATATATATATATATATATATATATATATATATATATATATATATATATATATATTTATTTATAATGATATATCATGTCTCAGCAGGTGCTTCATGTCTCTCACTCCCTAACTGTCCGTGCTGGATCTGTCCCCGTTGTTTTAAAAAGCTAAATAAGTTATTAGCATGACGTCATCCAGCTAGCCAAGCCTGTCTGGTGTTCAGCTGGAGAAGCTTCGCATGTACTGCTTCCCTTTCCAGCTAGTCTGCTGTCTGATTGAGAGGAGAACTTTCGCGGAGAAACTGCACAAACGGCTGGCGCTCGCCTGTAGAGACTAGTCCGGACGGAAACGCGCAGCTTGGGGCAGAATCCAGTTTATTTCTATTTGAAGACGCTGATTGGCTAAATTGTATGTCACTCATTTATATCTTTAATCAGCATTAAAGCATCATTGGCTAAACTGCTTCATAGACCCGCCTCTTTGGGGCAGATTGCATGCTGGGTGTGTGTGTGTGTGTGTGTGTGTGTGTGTGTGTGTGTGTGTGTGTGTGTGTGTGTGTGTGTGTGTGTGTGTGTAGGGGTGCTGCCGGCTCGCAGATGGAAACCATGAGTGTGAATACAGATCGCGAGGAGTAGTATAAATATCAGTCAGCGATTATTGCCTTTAAGTATTAGAGTAAATTTAACGTCTTCTGTGAAGCATAGAATACAGTCGGGGTCGGTGATCTCAGAGCGAAGGCCGGTTAGTAATGGAGGTGGGCCGGTATTGGACCGGCCCAAAACCCCGTCGGCCTACCGGGGATTCCCCCGGTATCCCCTATGGCCAGCCCGCCCCTGCGTGGAAACAAACAAGGAGGCGAGCGAGTATTCCCTTTGGCTGCACCTTGTGGCCGTTTATTTCCATCCATACAAAACATACACACATTCACTTCCTGCCACCGTTTAACCCCCCCTGTCACCAGGGTTACGCCCCTTTCCTTAACCTTTTAAGCCCTAGCCCTATTTTAGGCCTCTGCTCGAAAATTGCATACCCATACTCAAAAGAGTGCATCTTTGCAAGCACAAGGTCTATTTGAATAATTTGGTGTGTTGTAATAAAGGAACACTTGTGAGATTTGTTCAGATGTGTAAATATCAGTGTATAAGTTATTGGTTAAGAGTAAATGAACATGGCACACAGCTCAAATTGAAAAGTTTCAGGTTCGCCTGAAAAAAAAGCCCCTTCATTGTTATTATTTCATTGAAATGATGCAGCCCCCAGCCTAAAACATCTTCCAAATCATAGCACATATATGTGAACAGTCTCTCTGCAAAGTTTTACTTTGATAAAGTGAAGCAGACAAAATGAGAGAATTTTTAGAACAGAAAGTTTAGGCGAGATTTCCAAAATTTGGGCACTTGGGCACCATGTGTGCCATTTGAATTTCCTCATGTACTAAACTACATATTTCACGTATCAATTACTAATGGTGCTAAATACATCCAAATGCAGCAATTTCTGTCTTTTTTTGGAAAAAAAAATTAATAAATATTTTTTTTTATGTTATATTTTATATTATATTATTTTATATTATATTTGTAAGTCTTCTGTTTCCACATCTTACTAATTACCGGTAATCCTAAAATTGAACGAACGGTGAAAAGGCAGCCGAAACCTCATCTATCATCTATCTGAAACCAAGCTCCAGCTGTAATCAGCTGAGCGTAATCAGCTGTGCGTAATGCAGCTGGCCGCGTGCTCCTAGTTTTTATACTTACGCAGAACAATAACTCTGGCTCCCATTGGCCGACCTCCATGGTACATACCTCTCTGTATTCGTTAGCTTCAATAGAATTGAGCTAATCACTTGAAAATGAGTGACAGCACTGTTAGCCAGTCAAATTCATCAAGTCTCCGAAAATAGTGACTTGCAGTCTCTGGGACCCAAAGCATGTTACGCCTTCCCCTGTGGGGTGAAATGACCCCCTCCGAAGGAAAGGCGTGTCTCTGTTGCAAAGGCAGGAAGTCCATTCACTGTTTACCAGCGGGGGATTTATAGCTGTTCGGCTTGAAAACGTCAATAGTAAGTCATATTTATGATCATAAAGCGATAATATGATTTGTGTTGCTGGTGTCTGTTGGCCTCATATCTCAGCGATAGTATGACGTAGAGAAATGTTACGGATATGTCCGTAATCGTTGTGGTGTTGGCGTGATTTTGGCTATCTCGCTTTGTTGTTAGCATGTAGCTTCGAGTATTTCTGTCCAGAAAAGTGCAGCGTGTGCACACAAAATGCGAAATATGAATATGTTTTTTTGTAGTAATGCTAGTAGTTTGTGACTGAGTTGTTTGGGAGTATGTTAAACGGCTTTGATATTCTTTTCGGCCTGCTTGTGAAGTTTTACGAGGTATGCGACATCATTATATTCGTTTTAATGAATATTTTTTTTCGATGCTTTATGAAAATACAGTCTGAATTGTTCCCCCTGAGGTACCTCTCGGGCCAGGAGGGTTAAAGGGGCCCCGTGAATCCGGTCGTTCCCCCCAGGTTTTTATTTAAAGTTGCAGAGGTCAGACATATTTTTTAGCTCATGTTGTTACTTTGTGCAAATGATAACAGTCGTTTGTTTCATCTTTGTTTTTCTTTTCTAAAATATAAATACTTATGTTTACTTACATATACAATATATACAATTTAGTGGTTTCCAACATTTATGGCATTTGTTCATCCAAGGATGAAGCAAGGAATCTTTGTGTCACGAAATCTCTGTCCGAATCACAATTGTCTTCTCAATAGAACTTTTGCCATCTGATAATTCCAGGATACATGGACTGTCAAGTCTGTACACTCCGAGATAGGATCCGATCAGCCAGACCTCATTCCGAGGTGGCCTGGCTCACGTTGAGTTGGGATCTCAGTGACGTTTTACAGAATGTAGACACAATCCAGATTTATCATACGTAGAACTCCATTATCCCCTCCCCCCCACACAGGAGTCACTCTCCAGAGGACAGCAAAGGGAAGAGAGGAGCAGAGACCTGCCGTCTGACTCCTGTTAAGTTACTGCTGATGAAAACACATTTCCTCATTTTGCTGCTTCAAAATAAAAGCTTTTAGCTAGTGACAGCCTTTAAATGACATGATAACAGGAAACCTTTATTGTGATACATTTATAGGAAAATGTGTTCATCACCGAATTAGCTGAGGGAGGAAGACTAAGCAGCTAAAATAACGGGGGATTTTTAATGTGATAGCACCGATAGCATAGGCGGGGCTTAAGGGCTTTGCTGACTGAGTCATGCATGTCATCTGCAGCTGGCCATTACAGGCTGAGACTGCATTTCTTTTTTTATGCTGGATAAACTAACGTTACAACCACAAATCTTCATCACTTGGAGTCAACGCACAATGAGTGGTTCTCGAACACTGCAAGCAGCACTTCTGGGGGTCAAGCCATCGGCCTATTCTGAACAGCTACGACCTTCTTGCCTTCACTATTATGGACCTCTTAAAACACACCTGCAGTTGCCTCCTCTTCCTCAGAGCAATTTGTTGCAAAGCAATTTACAGCACTTTTTACATTACAGTCATTTAGCAGACGCTTTTATCCAAAGCGACTTACAATAAGTGTATTCAACATCGGTTTTCGAGACAACAGCACACTTCACAGTCAGGAATTAATGTGTGATTTATAAATTACACTACATAACAGTATTTATTCAGCCACTTGGGGGCAGATGTCCACGCTGTAAATGCAACATCAATATATCATCACCTTATAAAGTTGTTGTAAGGAGCAATGACAGCGTTTCCATTGGTATCATTTTGAGTTGTAAAGCTAAAACAAGGAGCTAAAAGCATAGACGATTTGTGGACTGCATATTTGAAGCCTTGAGTTCAACATTTTGGCCGCCGCCATCTTGGTTTTTTGGTTGTCTCCATCTTGGTTTGTTGCAGTGGCGGGCCGTCAGGGCCTGTAAGGCCTTCTCTGCTGGCCTAAACAGAATCACAAAGCTATATATATAAAAAAAATATATATATATATATATATATATTTAATAATTTTTCTTAAATATGTATTATAATTTATAAAAATATGTTTCCCATTATTGTTGGAATGCTGTTGAGCATTCCAACTATTGTTATCCTGTTTCTTTATTTTTGGAATGCTGTTAAGCATTCCAACTATTGTTATCCGTCCCCCCCATTTTTCGTTGCAACTCTTCTTCATTTTTTAAGCTACAGAAAACATTCAACTATCAAAATGTTCAGCTCCTTCAGCTCATCTCTGCTATGACTTTTTCTATTTCTAACCTTTAAACTTTTTGAATTAGTAAGCTTTTAGCAACTTTATTTTTGAATGGGATGTCTATGGAGAATATTTTCAAATCCTCTTAAACTTCTTCAACTTTCAAATCCTTCAACTTCCTCAAACTTTCAGCTGAAGACACCATTTCAACTTTCAAATGTTGAGAAAACCCTGAACTATTGCCGCATAATTCAGCTTTCCGATATCTTTTAAACTTTTTGAACTGCAGCAATTTAACTATGATTTTTTCAGCCCTTTTCTGACTTTATAATGGGTGTGTATTGCGCAGCTTAGAGTGCGTGATGTCACCGCTAGAGTGAAGAGCAGCTTGAGATTCTTGTGAAAAAAACATTTGTGTTTTGCCACTGTGTCCACAATCTTCACTCTTCATGCATACTTTCTAGATGTAAAAGTAGCTAATATTGTCCTTGTCGTAGAAAAATTACTGTGGAATCCCACAGATTTCCACATTTGACACAGAAGCCGTTAATTGAGAGGAAAACCAACTTTCTGCTCCATAGAGACCAATGTTACATTTTGCTTCAAAAACATCTTCCACAGAACACGGTACCCATTTCTACATCGCCAGTTAAGCCACATTTTTTACACTACAGACACAATTTTTACAGGATCTGTTTCTCAAGTCATCCTTCCTCTCAATTATTAATATCGGCGCAATAGGAGCTACAGTTATGGGAGTTTTGATGATTTGTTGAGAGGTGTTTCCCTGTTTTATCTCCATGAAATGGCTTCAGGCACACAGGTGTTCGCGATTGAGCCAATTAGTGATGTTGATAAACACACAGACTCACAGACAGATACACTCCTCTCCCTCTATCTCTCTGTGTGTCTCTCATACAGTCATTCAGGTCTTAGGGATCTTTAGATGTCTTTCCCCCCTCCTCCACACACACACACACACACACACACACATGGCATTTTTAAATAAAAGCCCCACAGAATGAATCCTAACTGAAATGCTTGTGATGAGCCTGTCATTTAATAACCTCTGTTTATGTGTGTCAAACATGATTATGTCTCCTCTCCTCGAATATCAAAATGTTCAGCTCTTTCAGGAGAGGGGTGATATGACTTCATATTTGTAATCTTTCAACTTTTTGAATTATTAAGCTTTTTGCAATTTTTTTAAAAATTGGATGTCTATTTTCAGCAATGTTTTTGAGATTCATTTCAGCATTCCAACGCATTTTCAGCAGGAAATGCATTTTCTTGTCTTATTCTCTCATTGCACAGCTACTACAGTCTTCCTCAGTTGCTCTGCTTCCAGTGCAGCTTGTTTTAAGTAGAGAATTAGAAGAAACCGTTTTTATTGTCATATACATTTACACATACACGAAATTTGACTACTGCATTTGACCCATCCCTGTATATAGGGAGCAGTGGGCTGCCATTGATCGGCGCCCAGGGAGCTCAGTATTGCTCAGGTACACTTCGACACTTAACACGTCCCAGTCGGGGATCGAACCTTTCGGTTCCCAGACGACCCTCTTAACCCAGTGCGCCATGGTCGCCCTAGAGCTTTTATCCAATCAGATCTCACCTCTTTGTCTCTCACCTGCAGCCAGTGCAGATTAAAGTGAATGGGGACGATATTGTTGATTGTCATAGTGTTCAACCAATCGGATCTTTAGTTTGACATGTTGGGCGTATTCTTTGACGTGTCAGCGCCTGCTAGCCGGCCTATAATGACCTCAGCATTACATGCCGCTCAGTGTTCATCTGTAGCTTTCCCGCTAGGTGCAGAATGTGCTGTGATTGGTCAGTGGGCGAGCACGTGACTATCGTGAAATGAAACTTAACAGCCAGCAGAGGCTGATGGGTAGTGAATCACATCACGTGATGCAGCTCAGCCAATCAAAATGCATTCTGACTGAGTTGAGCTGCACCATGATAGAGAGTGCTGAGAGGAGGAAAGACACTGCAGAGCAGTATGTTCAACGTTCAAGTTGTGAAAGTAAAATCCTATGATAATCTCTTATCTCTTGTCATTAAGGAATGACGGTGGATCCCACAGCCAGACCAGCTGAGAACATTATATTTTCCTGAATCTAGTCTTTTGCATTTTCTAAATGCTCGAGCGTTATTCAAACAACTCGTACCGAACGGTTTAATACGAAGACGTACATAGTTAGAGCATTAAAAATGAATAATAGCTGTGGCGCCACAATGTGGTTATGAGGTGGTATTTCAGCTGCAAGGACAGCAGTGAAGGCCCAGGTATAAAATGCATGGCCCGCCACTGGTTTGTTGGAACAAGAAGTAACACAAGAGGGTGGAGCTAAATACAACGATACGCTGAGTAACACATAACTAGGCTACCAGAATGTTAAAATTGACTTCCATGAACTGAAAGAACCCTGTGAAAGGGTTTAAGTTTAAAGATGAAAATGCCCTAAGCATAAACTGCTTTACTGTGTTCTTTACTAAATATAGGACCATGACTTACTAAATGATTTAAACTATAAACTCATGTGAACAATGTTTACTGAGGTAATATATTAAGTGAGAAGTAAGGTAATTTTCTCATAGACTTCTTTACAACCAGGCTTTTTTTGCAACCAGCTGAAGGGAAAATTAGAGACGACATTTTTATTGTCGTTTCGATATTACACAGTGCCAAAAGCAATAAAATACTGGAAACAGTATAGGTTTATTTTGAAAAGTGTTTATCATTTCAACAATTATATGCAGAGGAAATTTACAGTATAGACATTTTGGGCGTTGGCGTGGCCCCATATTTAGCGCACCGTATTCATCCCAACAAGGGAAATCAGAGAGATAACTGCACCTGTAAGGAAGAAAAGCAGATTCCTTTTTTTGCTGTGTTCATTTAGATCCCTTTGTACTTTTGTTCCTCCTGCTTGACAGATGAATACTGTATGTGTGTGCGAATCCATATGCACACGCTGACACACACAATACAACGGTGTCTCCAGGCTCCTTAAGTGCTAAGAGAATACCGGGGCCTCAGAACAGCTCTCTCTCTCCGCTTCTTCTTTTTCTGAACTTCTCTTCAGACCTCTTGTCTCTTGATGGTTCACAAGTTCTCTCATGCCTGTCTGCTCTTCTTGTGACCTTTTCAAAGTTATACATACAGAATGAGATTATTCCCCTTCAGGAATGGACCATTTGAGAGCCATCCTATAACTTAGAAGACACTTTCCAGCGCTGCAAGAATTTTCAAAATGCCCATTGAGACGTACTGCGAATGATTTCTTCCCCCCCCTCATTCTTCTGCCTCGCTGTTTTTTTCACAGTCATTCCACACTTCAGCTCTCACGCTACATGTAATATTGGGCCAAGATTTCAATTTGTTGTTTGACCTTTTCTCCGCTACATTCTCTGGGAAAGTGCAAATAGCATTGTACTCCCAGGCCTTTAATCCTGGTCGCCGAGCCTCGCTGAAGGAAAAGTCCATCTCAATTCTTCAAACTAATGTATCCTTTCAATAGCCTACTCTTTTTTTTTGATGACTTGGAAACACTATTATTTACAGGTATTAGATTCTCGCCAACACGACATTACATGTTGAGCGATATAATGCATCTCCACTGCCGCCTCCTCAGACCCGCAATGGTATTCTTACTGCTTAACATGACCAATGGCAATTTCATTGTGCAAATGCTACTCAGATCATAAATAAGCTTGTTAATTTTTTGCCCTGCTGTTTGTGATGACAAATTGCCCACTGTGTAAACATTGTCAGCAGATGGCAAAACTACTCAAGCGAGGGTGTTGCCTGATACTTCTGGGAGGTTGTAATGGCGGGGCTGTGTCTGGCAATGGGATGCTAAGTGATGCAGGGCTCCATTCTTCTTAGCTCAGCCTCGGCAAACAGCTACATTCATCATAGCGACGCACCCCCTCAGACAGAAGTGTGCGGTGGAAAAGAGGGAACACATGCTACTATTCCCTCACACGAATCTCGGCGAAACAAAGCGCAGGATGAATATTCCACAGTCCCCGAGCTTGACACGCATCTGCAATAACAGTGCCCACCCATGACCACAATGTGTGTGTGTGTGTGTGTGTGTGTGTGTGTGTGTGTGTGTGTGTGTGTGTGTGTGTGTGTGTGTGTGTGTGTGTGTGTGAAATGGGAGTGAGAGGGCGTGCATGCCCCCTGACTTTGCTTTGTGCTCAGATTTATCAAAGTCCATTCATTTTCCGTGAATAACTGTTGGCTACATGAAGTCTTCATTCGCAATTACCAACTTTTGTTAGGAAGTGGCAGTTACACAACACAGTCCACATTGTCGGCAGGGTCATGGTTGTTTTCACCAATTCCTCCCATTCCACTCTGCTCTCCCTTTTCTCCTCCTCCGCCCGAAAGAAAGAGATAAAAAGAGACAAACGACCTGGAAGTCCTTGTGAATATGGCTCTCAAAATGAATGGGCTCATTGTATCCGCTGAGATGCAATTACGCCGCCGTTCTGTCACCTTGTCTCAACACAAGCTGAACAGTGATGTTGTGGTAGTTGGAGGTTGCAGGTGAGAAGAGGCAGGCTGGGGCGTTGTGAGTCTGTGTTACACAGCTGGGGATACTCTGAGTGTCAACAGTAAATTAATGACACTGTTGCGTCGTCAATAACGCAACTCAGAAATCCTCATGTTCGAATGTAGTGACGAAGAGAGCACAGTCCTGGTCTTTTCTGAACTCTCAATTTAAACTTTTAAGCCACATTTGTTTGACAAGTGAAGATGATGTGTCTGCTATTTCAACTGCATCAAAATAATTTAATAAAAAAAAAAAAATGGCAACCTTGTTTTAACCCAAATCCCTCACCGTCTTTTCACCAGTAAACTAGTCGCTCTACCCCAGGGGTGTCAAACTCATTTTCACTCTGGGGCCACATCAGCATCACGGTCGCCCTCAAAGGGCCGGTTGTAAATGTAAGACGGTGTAAATGTAACTACTCCTAACATATTTAGTTTAGTTTCCCGGGATATCTGTGACTTCCACAACACGTACTAAGCAGAAATAGAGGTTATTTTTTCCATGGTTAATGGCGGACAGTTGAATGGCTTTCAGGGCGATAAGCCACGCCCCCTCTCCGGCGCGTCCAGTGCGAATTAACACAAATAGCCCCGGCGAGACCGGCGGCGCAAATGGCTCAACTCAACTTTTTTTTTTATTCTCAAACATCTCCGCGACTTATTGAGTGGCGTAATAATTGCGCGACACAACGAATCGATAATGAAATTCGTTGCCTACTCTTTTAATCATCGATTTTCATAGATTTTATCGATTTGTTGTTGCAGCCCTACAGACAATTGGAACAGCAGCTTACTTGATGACATCACCACCTCAGCTGGTCTCATGAGTTTAATCCGTTTTTTTCTGTAAAGTATTTTTACAATCAAACTAAATATGACAACCCTGCTGTTTTCGTTTTCATTGAAATCAAAAATGATATATTATTATTTACATATATATACATACAATTTTTTATATATGTGTGTATATATATATATATATATATATAGATATATATACATATATAAATAAATATATGTATGTGGATCAGATCCCACTAGCAACACCTCACATCTCCGAAATCGTCGGAGCAGATTTTCAAATCGGCTGAATCTTGACAAACCGACCACAGATTTGGTGCTTAAACAACTAACTTCTTGCCTCAAAACATCCTAAAATGACTTTCTGTGACTTAACAACAGTAGTATTTAGAAAGTTTCAACTTCCAGTTGTGTGATTTCTCCTCCGCCATTGTTTCCTGTTGCTGGTGCAACATGCATTCTGGGATATTTGGCTGTCCCAAGTACAATCACCTCCGATGCATCCCCGGTAAAATGGGCGGAGTCACATCCGGGCATTAGGACCGTGCTTGGCTCGATGTGAACTTTGAATTGGAACAGTACTTGGGCTGAGACTGATGACTTTTCACAAGTCCACGAGTTTACAAGTACAGAGAAGTACGCATGTTGAGAAAGCCATGATCACTTGTTGGAAATCCTCTTCATGGGTTGTTGCATCTCCTGTCCATAATTGTGATAATGATTTTAATGTCGGCACACAGACAACATGCTATCTCATCACTTCGACTTTCTATCTCATAATTTCGACCATGGGGATATTTTTATTTTCACAAAATTTCAAAAAATAAAATAAAATAAAAAATAAAATCTTTTTTTTTTAATTTTTGCTGGCGGATTCGCGGGCCGTATGTTTGACACCCCTGCTCTACCCCAAGGTTCTAAAAATATCTGCCATTTCATTTCTTTTAATATGCTAAAATCCATCTATATATGCTGACTGCATGCCCAGAGGAACTGAGAAACACTCCAGTGCACAGCAAGTCATCCAACTCAAACAACAGATTCATTGTTTGTCCGTGCCCGCCTGAACGACACATGAGGAGTTTCTGATCTGAAGCCAGGACGACATAATTTCTCTGTGCATTCCAAAACTTTTTGAAATCACTGTCGGCCCAAAAACAACTTTAAGGTTCAAGAAGCATTGTGTTTTGCTTTGAAACTACTTTGTTAAGGTCAGAGGACCTTCATTGTCATGGTCTGGAGTGTGGTTAAGATTATGGAACTATTGCAATAATGCTTAAAAAAAAGTTGACTGTCAGTTGTAAAACTAAAACAGTGGCCATGTTTTGTTGACCCCTTCATCCACCCCAACCTCCCATGTGGACTGTCGCTCTGTAACAACCTCACTTGTCTTCCTCCTTTGCTCCAGTCATAACTACATCGGCTGGAAGGTTTTCTCGCTTGTATGTACACAGATGATGGTTTCGGGGTGTACCAGTGTAGCTCTTCACTTCAAAACTCATCGTCATGGCTCGTTCCATTATTGACTGTCCTAGTCCAAAACTATGTCCTCCAAATTAGCTCTACAGATTTACACTACAGCATCATTCATCTGTTTTCTTGTTCTTGCAAAACAATATATGCTTCTTGCAACTAAAGCATAATTTAACTTTAACTTTCTATAATAGTTATGTTTAGGTGCTCACACCACTTAGTTAAGGGTAGAGGATGATGATGGTCTGGGCTAAATATTAAAACCAAAATGTTACAGTTTAACAGTAACTTCTCACTCAAACTATTTTATATGACTGATGAAACGCATCGATGCTGATGTTAACATTGACAATTCCTACCGAATTTGTTCCAATTGGCATTTCATGGTTGCAAATGGCAAAAACCCCATCTACTGTTTTAAATCACAATCTCAGAAATGGTTTGATTCGGACTGAGAGTTGACCGTTTAGGAGTAATCTACATCATCAAGTAAAAATAATGTTTTTAAAGCCCTCTAATCAGACCGACCTCCTCTGCTCTCCCTTCAGTATTCTGTCATTTTTACTTTTTCCGTTACCACTATGTAGCATTGCGATCACAGCTCAGCAGAAGCCTTTTCTCTCCTTTTTCGTCAACTGGAAATTAAGCTGTCATGTCAACAGTCCAACGAGTCCGTCAGGGAGGGTGGAGGAAATCTGCAGGAGGGATTTCTGGGACAGCGTGGCCAAGGAAGTAAAAAATGTGGGGCTGGAAAGGGGCAGAGCAGGGAACCTCAGACGGATGGCCTGGTGGGAGGGCAGACAGGCAGAATCTCTCTGGGGGTCGACCAAGACGGTGACCAGGCGGTACACACTGGGAAAGGGTTAAAGTTCGAAGACAAAAACACAGACAAACTTTCAAACCGGACAATGGCGGTATTGACCTGTCAATCACAATGTAGCCCCGCCCTAAAGCATACTCTGCTTTATGGTGTACTTGACTCTAAATGGACCATGATTTACTAAATTAACATCATGCTGTATTGAAGAAGACTTGAAACTAGAGATTGAGACCATAAACCCATGTTTACAATGTCTACTGAGGTAATAAATCAGGAGTTTACGGCACTTCAACTGTCTGGTGTGTTGTGTAAAATAATATGCGCTATACTTGTATGCTTATATCGCGGAATTGTGGGGTCACATGTAAGTAGGTCAAATACTCCGAGCAGGGCATTCGGCGCCTGCTCGTACGATAGAAGCAGATAATGTGACCCTGGAAGGAGACGCTTGCTTAAACCGCCATAACAAGGGCATTCCTCGCTTATCTAGTCTAGCAGAGACTCCGGCAGTAGCTTAGAATCGCACCCTTTCGGCACCTCAAGTGTTAACAACATGCACCCATACTGATGATGCAGAGGAGGAGGATCTGGACGTGAGCCGGTGTGGGCGGAGATGCTCAGTGCTCCAATGGGGCTCTCTGCTAACAACAGAGCCGCCTCCTACTTTGAATTCCACCAATAGGCTCCCATAAGGAGAACCTATTAAATATGATGCGCACTCTGTTTAAGCGCCTTTTTTAGCTTTTCTTATCTTCTCTGCTCCTAGGGAGCGGACATTCTTAGGCCCGTGCACGTTTAAACTGCTGGGCATAATACTTCTGTTACAAATAAACCTTATTGCTTGAATTGAGCTAAACGCCTCGAACTCAGTCTGTGCATCCAAGTTTTCTCCTCAACAGGTTTGAACCCCTGTTGAGGAAAAGATCATGGTTTGGGTTAAAATAAGAAGACCTCCTCCCAAGACCCTTTCTCTCTTTATGCTACGTCACCTGACATCCTAAGCGGCAGCCCTGAACGTCCTGGGTTACGTATACGAATCACAGTGCATAGCTTTTTGTAGAAGTAGGTATTTACTGTGTCATTGTCATTTTGTTCATCATGCATAACTTCCTTACCGTTATAACAGTAACACATAGCCTACTGTATGTGAATGTGTCCCTTTTGATACATCATTTCAGACTGATTGCTCTCTTTGGAAGCTTTATATCCACAAGCAGTGCAGATACGTGCTATCGCTTCAGTTTCCACCCATCTAATCCCATCTTGTGATGATGGTATACGCAGCAAACACATCCCTTACTACCCCTCATTTTAATTCTCATTAAGATCAATAACCTGATATTCACTTCAGAGATAAAGTTGGTGTTTAACAGAAGCGGAGGCGATTCTAACTTCTCAGCATAAATGCTAAACAAAGCTTTGATTTGAAAGGAAGCGAAGGCAGGAGGTGGAGCACTGGCGCACACAGCCAGTGACTGAGCATTATATGAACTCGCTATGCTAATCCTTTCAGCTGCACAGCTGGAGTCCAAGTGAGGAGAGAGCTCAGTTCTCAGGTTCAGGTTATTTTAAGACATAAGAGCTTGTTTTCAAAGGAACTGTAGAATGAGTGAGCCCTGAATAGAAAGATAATTAGGTTATTCTCTGCAACAGTAATTACCCTTGTTGTTTTTGACAGCAGTGGAAGTGAGGGCATGTCTTGATTTTTTTCTCCCCATCTTTGATTTGCTGTCGTTTCTAGAGGAGCTCTGCCACATTTCATTATTTCATCATTCTGTGGAGAGTGGTAAACACCACTGCATGAGTGATGATCAACTATCTGCAGAGAAGCTGCCGCGTCCTCTCAGTCATCTGCACACAGCGTTAGATTGTTAGGAAATCCTACGCTCGGAGAGAGAGAACTGTCTCCGACCCAACAGGTAGATACATCTCTTTCGAAGGCTTTTCGACACCAGATATACACTAAAGATCAGTAATAACCACAAAAGTTCCTCCTGTAATTAAGCTCATCCATCTCTCTGATTCGTCTTCACAGGTAATGATGAAAGTTCTAGATGAAGGATGTCAGAAGCAGAAAGCAATTTTGAAGTTAGCTCTCCAGAGAACCTGCCAGAGTCACCTATCAAATCTGTGAGGATGACTGTGAATTGAAGCCATGACTCGAGTGCCTAGCAGTTCCAGCTTGAATATGTAACAGTAAATATTGATTGTGCCGACTGATGGAATGGGTAATTTGCTGAAGAAAACACACAGGAGGACGGGACATTATACAAGCAGTGTATGCAGTTATTGTATCTCATGCAGCTTCAAAAGGTTTTCTGCATTAAACTCCACAGACTTTAACCCTCTGAACCCCAAGCAGTCTCAGGGCCTTTTGGGCTCCGGTCACATGTTTCTCTCTGTGCTCGATTTTCACTACAATATAAAAGTCCTGCACCTCTGTGAAAACAGCACAATCCTGGCTGGAAGTAAAGAGAACTCAAACATTTCTTCTGAGCAGTACACCGTTTTGAACACCGTTACAAAGCCATAGATCATAAAAATGAGAAACACTCAAGTTAAATTGCTTCATAATTTATTTTACAAAAATTTGAAAACAATGGAATCTACATATTACACGACCCAAAAGGTGTTCAAAATGTTGAGGAGCTCAGAATGTTCTTCACAGAATCTGGTTAAAGTAAACGGTTTATTTTGTTATATGTAGAGTGACGTGTCTTAGGTGAAATATCACAATTTTAAGCATCATTTTGGCTGCTTTATCTGATGGAAGCGTCCGTCACACATGTGTTCAAGGACTGTCAGTAGGATGAAAATCTCAACGGTGTAGTTTTGGCGATCATTTAAAGAAAACATGCTTTTCAATCCCGCCGGCGGGTTTTTACAAAAAGCATGTTTTCTTTTCATCACATACAAAGTCACAGCAAAGACGAGAATGACACAAATGAAGGGCTCTGCGCTAGTTAATTAAAAATCACTAAACAAAGCTGGTTTTAGCATGAACATGGACTACATACAGAATGTGTGTGTGTGCAGACACACATGCTTGGCGGGCAGTAGCCATAATTATATTTAAAAGCCTCAATACATCTGAAATGGGAACAAACACGATGGTTGTAAATGAACAGCAAAGTGCTTCAGCAGCTTTTAGCCAGCCATTCCTTTTCCTGTCGAGATGACATGTAGGGGTCTTTGCTGTTTGAATACCGTCTACATATTCTCATACCTGCAAAAGGTGACAAGCCCGAAACCCTGTCGGGGGGGGTGCTCCGAGAATTTTATTTTCAATATGAGGTTTAAAATGTAGCATTCTGGTGTACTCTGAGAAGAAGATTAAGTGATAAGACATTTACTTTAAGCAAAAAACTAATTTATTATTCAGTTATTAATCACTATTTCAGCTCTATTATTAATATCAACCTTTATTTAGACAAAATCCAAAGAGACAGAGGTCTCATTTTCAAAAGTTTTAGTCATATAAAAACAAAGATAGCAAGAGTAGCGAGAACCATCGCCTGTACAAATAAACTGATTCGTTTTCATTGAACCCTGTTACTGTACGGCTTCATATTAACTTCCACTGTTACTGTAAAGCTGTTAGAATTGTGGCCAAGCTTCTATTTGCAATTAATATACATTCAATCCAGTTCAATTATTTAAATGAAAATGATAATCTACTCTGGCTGAAGTAGTTTATCAAGAGTAAAATAATATCTGTGATCTATACACACCTCTGCATTAGCAACCCGCTGAAATGAAGGTACAGGCTCCTTAACCCTCTCATTACTTCAGGGTTATTGGGAGCAACGTGGGACTGTTCATACACTGGCTGTGGTCATCACAGTGAACAGTGTGAACAGTGTGATGAGAGGACATGTGAGCCCTTGTTGCTGTAGTTCATCTCCTTGGAGCAGAGGCTGCATTTAGCATACCCTGCCTTATCAATGTATTTAAAACACTGACAGCGGCAAGCTGTACTCGCGTCTGTTTAGACCTCCACCTTTATCCAGGCCCAGCTCCTTCACAGCTCAGACCTGCGTCAAGCTGCGCTACACAACCAGCCTCCTCTCCCTGAAGCTCTTTGACCTCATCATCTCATCAGTATCTGGGCCTCATGTTTTGTGGTCATGAAAGTTATTCTGACCACGAAATCATCCTCATTCTACTTTGAGTTAAAACAAACAACCTGCAACCAGATGCGCCGGTGTTCCAGTTTAACGGAGTGACCGCGTGAACTGAACCGGAACACAGGGGGCTGCATGTTTCATCACGTTACGTTTTTTCCTCCTAAATCGCGATAATGACGAAGGTTAACAGTCGACAAAGTTCCGCATGCAGTGGACGTTAACTTAACCCAGCAAGTATGAACGGTAACGGAACAAAACGTAACTTAACCTTCCTCCTGATTTAGCTTTCTGTTACCATCTATTATGTTAACGACTCGGTTTTGACCCGTGTCTTCAATCAGCTGTAAAATACACTGAAGACAATTATCTATCATCCAATTTGTTTCTCATCTCTTGGTTACCTTGTTAGGCTTCCTTATCCATGAAAGTATTGGTTTTAATATTTTTGGTGTGGGCCTCTGGGCCTTTTCTTTGTCAGTATACCCCTCGATTTCAATTTAAAAAATGGTAAAATGAACCTCAAGAGAATCATATAAATACATAAAAATAGTTGTGTTACCTGACTATTACTGAGGGGTATTATAACACATCTCTTAAATACATTTGTTTTATTTATTTTTTCATTTTAAAATTATCAACTACAGTAACATCTATATCATTTGAAAGGTCTGAAGTGACATTGTTGCACGGAAAATATTTCTGCCTGTCGATGCGTCCCAGAGACTATCAGTGGCCTCATTGCAGGATCTGTACACTCCAGCAATAAGAAGAACACTAATATAAGCATCCAGGTATTCCTCATCAATGTCTTTCCACATGTCGCCATGGACTTTTTTTCCTTCAAGGTTTGTCATAGCAATGCTGACTCATTTTAGTGACAATAGCATAAATAGCTCAAAACATGTCTTGATGTCACTGACTCTCAGCAAACCTTGTGATTCCAGGGGTCATTTTGATGACATTTGCAGCAGCTGCCCTGCCATGTACATCATGAGGTACTGAGCTCCAACAGATCTTACCATTTCTGGACTTGAATCTTTCAGCGGGAGCAGCTTCACCACCGGTGACCTCCTCATCAGACTCAGAAGTGTCTGTGTCTTCTGGATGATACTCCACATCATCTTCCTCCTCAGAAACCTGCTCATCTGTATCGCTATGCTGCTCTATGTCCTCTCCCTCATTTTCACCAAAAATATGATCCAGTCTCACTGAAAATCTTCTTTACATTTGCTGCAAATTGGAGATGTGCACTCTGCAAGTCACCAACTCTATACTGAATTGACCTCACATGTCTGGACATGCCCGTCTTTGTTTGTTTTGTTTTTGTGCAGGTATACTGGATAACAAGGCAAAATGAGAATCCCCTAAAGCTCACATGATTGGGAGAGGAGCTGGCTGTCAGTGTGTTGGCTGACGGTGCACTTATGATTTCAGTTTTGGCTCTAATTATTGCTTTATAATCTTATTTTTATGTAGCACCCCTTCACTCTATAGAGAGTAGACCTAGGTTACCCTTTACACTGGAGGGATGGGGTGTTTGGGTTCAGTATCTCAAGGTAGCTACCCGAAGGTTTACCTGATTTGGGTGATATTTAATTTGCCCTCCTAATAAACAAATAGACTGTTAAACTTAACATCAGATTAAATAACTGACCACAGACAACTGATTTGGGATGAAAAGAACAAATGTTTACTGAGTGCTGTTTAAACTGGTCAAATAATATTAACCCTTTCGGGGAAAACAAATACAAAACAACAATAACACACTACAGCAGACTCAGTGTATAGAACCAGATTCTTAACTTTAAAACAATGGGCCCCACTCACTCACTCACTGGTAAAATAATAACCGTTGCAGGCCTGTAAGCTCGGGTGCGGGGCTGCCTCGCGCGTCCTGATCGTCAGCAGAACGAGGCACCAAAACATCAACGGTTCATCTTCAGTCTTTGAGGGAAACAAAAACAGTTCGTAGTCCAAAATAGAAAAACCACGGAGGTGACGGCAAAAGCGGTGAAGTCCTCGTCGGAAAAACCAACCGTCTCGTCCTGTCAGACGTGACGTCCTCTGATCCAGCAGCTCAACCACTTCAACAGAACAACTTTTTATCAAAATGAAAACCCCTCGGCCATATCTACTGATATCAAACAATCAATATGCCGTGCTGTTAACAGTTTTGTTCTCCAAAACTAAACATTCAAAACAAACCATCTCCCCTTGCATTTCTCTGGCGTTCTTCCTCTCTCTCTCCTTCTCCCTCCCGCAGTTCCCCTCCTTTTTCCCGCTCCTCACTTCACCCCGCCCTCTCCTTTACCTACAACCAATCAGAAACACCCCGCTCCCCTGAAGACACTATCAGTGTCTTCTTTCCTTTTTTCTTCCCTCTGGTTTAACCCATGGTTTGCCGTTAATATTGTTTTAAGCTGTTTTCTTTGAAAACTAACTTATTACACCAGGGCTACACTCTCCCTCTTCTAAAATATTTGATGTCCTCATCAAACTACAAGGTTTAGAGAACTGTAATCTGTTCGTACGGACTACAGGGATTTAGACTAAAACACTCTGGACACAATGCCATAGGGTGGCACCAGGCTGTTTGGCATGGGTGGCATCTTGAAGCTCTGAAGGTTCTACTTCCAACAAACACACCGTGGCTTATGACAGGTAAAGGCTGGTTGGAGGGTTTTCCCAACTCATCATAACTCAGTCTAACCACTGGTTTCTTTATCCTCTTCGAGCATTCAACTGGAAGCTCATCTTCTTCAGTTACTTCATCCTCATTTACATCTGCTTCCCCTTCTAGATCTCTGTCTGCTTCTGTGTCAGTGGTGGGAGGCAGATCAACATCTGGAACAGTAAAAGTCTCTTGATTTATGTTGTCTGCTGCCAGGTTTCTGACTGGTGAAGCAACTTGGACTTCATCCGTGACTTGACCTTGCAGTCTTGGGAAAAACTCTGGCTGAGACAAAAAGTCTCTCCACTCCACTGCTAGTGGTATTGGTGGGTCCCCATGCTCACCATCAGACTCTGAGGAAAATGAAGGATCTTCGTCACTGACAATCTGTGTTGAGCTTTGAGCTCGTCTCTGCTGTGTCCTTGTCACAGGCCTCGGTGGCAGCTCTGGCTCATCACTCTGTGCAGGCAGTCTCACTAAATAGCCAATGGGTAACAGATGATTGCGATGCAATGTTTTTACAACTCCTGTTCCCCTTTCTGGTTTCACTTGGTAGACTGGAAGGTTTGGCATCTTTCCAACAACGATGTAGGGCCCTGACCTCCACTTATCATTCAGCTTGTGCTTTCCAGTGACACCAAAGTTTCTCAGCAGCACACGGTCTCCCTCGTCCAAGACTTGTTCTTTTACCAGCTTGTCATGTGCTCTCTTGTTCCTCTTGTGATTCTTGTCAGCAGCTTCTGTGGCGAGTTGGTAGGCTTTGTGGAGATCTGTTTTCAGCTTAGTAATATACTGCTGGTACGTTACACTCTTTTCACTCTCCTCAAACACTCCAAAACAGATATCCACAGGTAGGCGGGCTTCTCTTCCGAACATCAGCAGATAAGGTGAGTAACCAGTTGCCTCGTTTCTGGTGCAATTGTAGGCATGCACCAAATGACTGATGTGCTGACTCCACTTCTGCTTTTGCTTTGGACCCAGAGTTCCGAGCATGGATAGAAGGGTGCGGTTGAACCTTTCAGGTTGTGGATCCCCCTGAGGATGGTACGGTGATGTTCTGGACTTACGGACTCCCAACATTTTCAGGAGATCTCTGATTAGGTTACTTTCAAAATCCCGCCCCTGATCTGAATGTATCCGTGCAGGGAGTCCATAGTGCACAAAGTACCGCTCACAGAGAATCTTTGCTACTGTTGCCGCTTTTTGGTCTTTTGCAGGGAAAGCTTGGGCGTATCTGGTAAAATGATCGGTCACAACAAGGACATTTGCAACTCCCTGGGAATCAGGTTCAAGTGACAAAAAATCAATACACACCAGATCGAGTGGGCCTTTACTGTTAATCTGGTTTAAAGGTGCCGCTCTCTGAGGGAGTGTCTTTCGTGCAACACATCTGCCACAGTTTTTGACATAATGCTCCACCTCTGCTCCCATCTTAGGCCAGTAAAACCGGTCTCTTATGAGTTGAACTGTCTTGTCCACTCCCAGATGCCCAGATTCATCGTGGAGGGATCTGAGTACCATGGAAACATACTCATTGGGGAGGACAAGCTGGTGTACTTCTGTTCCAGGGGGTCTCTCAGTTACTCTGTAAAGCAGGTCATCAGCTACCAGCAACTTGTTTGCCTCTCTTTGCAACAACGTTATTCTGGGATCCTCACCTTTAACTGAGTGGAATGAGTGCCCCTCTATCACTGCTTTCTTCACCGGAGAGATTACGGAGTCAATATTTTGGGCCTCAATGATGTTTTCCCGACTTATCTGAGTCAGGCAACCAACATCCAAACGTGTAGGAAACACATAATACTCAGGGATGGCATCAGGGGAAACCCCTAAGGGCTCTGCACAGTTGAGGGACTCTCCAGCTGGTTTCCCACATCTGATCTGTGTACAGAGAGCTTTGACACTTTCAGGTAGGATGTTTTGCCACTCAACATCATTGTTTGGAAATGGATTGCGCGACAACGCATCAGCGTCAATGTTGCTACTTCCTGGTCGGTACTGGAGGGTGAAGTTGTATGTCGAGAGCGCAGCAAGCCAACGATGACCGGTTGCGTTTAGTTTGCCTGTCGTGAGGACATACGTTAAGGGGTTGTTATCTGTCCTCACAGTAAAACTTGCTCCATAGAGATAGTCATGAAATTTATCTACCACAGCCCATTTAAGTGCCAGGAATTCAAGCTGATGCACTGGATAGTTCTTCTCCGAGGAACTCAGCTTTCTGCTAGCAAAAGCGACAGGTCTCAATCCTTCTGGGTGTTCTTGGTTTAGCACAGCCCCTAAACCTTTAAAACTGGCATCTATGTGTAACACATAGGGCTTTGCTGGGTCAGCGAAAGCTAGGACAGGTGCGTTGGTGAGGCAGTAAATTATCTTCTTGACGGCCTCTGTGCATGACTGATCCCACCTGTCCCCAAAGGGTTCCCTCGCTTTGTAGTATGTCTTATCTGGTACCTTGGCCACTTTCCTATTCTTTTGAGTAGGTGGATAACCCTTGCAGAGTTCGGTAAGAGGTCTGACGATGATGGAGAAGTTCTTTATGAAACGACGGTAGTAACCACAGAATCCTAAGAACGACTGTAATGATGGCAGATCAGTTGGCTGTTCCCAGTGGGCTACTGCTTCAGTTTTGGCAGGATCTGTGGCGATTCCATTCTCTGACACAATGTGTCCCACGTAGGTTACTTCTGACCGGCAGAACTGGCATTTGTCTATTGACAGCTTCAAACCAGCCTCTTCTAGTCTGTCCAGCACCTTGAGTAGTCTTTGTTCGTGCTCTTCCAAGGTTTTTCCGAATACGATCAGATCATCCAAGTACACTAAGACCTCAAGCATGTGCATGTCCCCGACTGCCTTCTCCATAAGCCTTTGAAAAGTTGCCGGGGCTCCTGTGATCCCCTGTGGCATCCGCTCAAACTGATAAAATCCCAGTGGACATATGAAGGCGGTTTTCTCTTTATCCTCTTCGGCCACAGGGATTTGATAGTAACCACTGCGCAAATCCAACACTGAAAACCACTTGCTTCCAGTCAAACTGTCCAATGCATCATCAATGCGTGGCACTGTGTACTGATCAGGGATTGTTCTTCGGTTCAGCGTGCGATGGTCCACACACATGCGCAGCTTCCCGGACTTCTTCCGCGCCAGCACAATGGGCGAAGCATAGGGGCTTCTTGATTCTTTTATGATCCCTGCCGCCAGAAGTCCTTGAAGGTGGCATCGAAGGTCATTCAAATCAGCAAGTGATATGCGACGAGACCTTTCTCTGAATGGGGTATCGTCATTTAGCCGTATATGATGTTCCACTCCCTTAGCTTCTCCAATGTCCCATTCATCAGTGGAGAACACATTGGACCTCTCAGAGAGTTTCTGTCTTAGTCGGTCTTCCCACTCCTTTGGAATGACTGGAGAATCTCCAAAATCAAACAGTGAAGCATCAATCTTCGGGGGCGTGTCTGACGTTGGACTTGGGATCTCGGTCACCATATCAGATACATACAGTTGTGCAATCACTGTATCCCGAGGAATGGAGGTGGCCTTTAATGACTCATTCCGCAACAACACAAGGAACTTGTTCTTGTCCATCATCTTTGAGAATAGGACAGTTGGCTGCACAAACAAACTTGGAGGGAGTGCAGGTGACTGAGCACGTTCTGTAATAAGAATGGTACCTTCCAAACTGTGTTTCTCTTTGACTTTACAGACAGCTATATACTCACTGCCAGCAGGAACGACAAGGGGACCAGGCCCAGACCACTTCACTTCAGCTACTGGGCTGTCATCAGGTTTGGCTTCAATTAATGGTTCATGCTCTGGTACACAAACTCTCGCTGACCGGATGATACCTGGCTCTGTCACTTTCTCGCTTGACGTGAAAGGTCTGACCTTGTGAACATTGGTGCCAACCAGGATAGGAATGTTGTCTGAACAACGGGGATCTGGGCACACCAAGGCAAGAACAGGGACTGACTTGGTTTTTCCGGGTGTCTTTTCGGGGAGCTCTAATTCCACTTGGAGGTAGCCTCTGTAGGGATAGCTGCTCTCTGATTCACTAAGACCCCAAATGTCTAAACCGCTGACTGGATGTAAGGGTACCTGTGACAGGTGCTTAGAATACCAGCTGTCAAAAATTATTGTCACTTGTGATCCACTATCAAGGAGAGCAGTGCAGGGTTTGCCATTTACTTTTACACAGGCGGTGGAGGGTGGCCCTACGAGTCCTTCTGGTAGATGGTTAGCCTGGACATTTACAGCACTTCTCCTCACATTGATGTTATGGGTGTTCTCTACCGTTGTAGAAGCATTTCTTTCTTTCTGACTTACTCTCAGTTGTCGCTGAGCACGGATTAGTTTCTGTATCACTTTTTGGTAGTTTTCTGGAGCACTACATTTAGTAGCAACATGCCCGTCCTCCCCACAACGGTAGCAGAAAAAATCACCTGAGTCTCTTTGAGTTGAGGCTCTTTCCCATCTGAGGCTAGTCGGGGAATCTTGATTTTGCTGTACTTCTGATACTCTGGTAGGCCTGACTGACATAACTGAGACCTGTTTCCGCAGTTGTCTAACATCATTCTCTAATGCTTGAATGTATTTATTTTCCCCTGAAGAGTCCACCTCAGTTACTGCAGGTTGTAGTGTGGGTGGTGAAAAGGACTGTAATGTTGACACGGCTGTAAGTTCACCGACTTGTGATTTCAGTTCTTGTATCTCAGCTCTGAGATCTCTTATTTCCGCCCCTGCTGGTATCGTAACAGTCTTCACGTGCACTGATTTTGTTGGATTCAACTTGTGGCGAGATGCTTCGTACTCCTCTTCAGTGCGGATCTCATTTAACAACTGCAAAAACGTAGGTGGTCGATCTCTCCGCTCCCTAAGCCTGAGGTTTAAGAGCATCATGTCAGATCTGGTGGCTCCTTTAATGAGTTGGTCCAGACGTGCTTTATCTGCTTGGGCAGGTTGCAAGCCTCCCTTTTGGACTACTTTGTTCATAACTCTCTCCATCCTTCTCAGAAATGCTGAAAGTTTCTCATTCTGGTGCTGACATAGCATTCTAAAAACAAAGTAGAGCTCTTCACCTGTTTCAGGTGTGCCAAAAGTGTTCTCAATAACATCGATGTACTCTACAGGAGTTGTGTCTGGGTTGTTGAATCGAACAGCTTGCAGAATCTCTAATGCAGGACCCTTGACACTTTCCATTATTTTCAATCAGCTCGTCTCTGCTGTGTCCTTGTCACAGGCCTCGGTGGCAGCTCTGGCTCATCACTCTGTGCAGGCAGTCTCACTAAATAGCCAATGGGTAACAGATGATTGCGATGCAATGTTTTTACAACTCCTGTTCCCCTTTCTGGTTTCACTTGGTAGACTGGAAGGTTTGGCATCTTTCCAACAACGATGTAGGGCCCTGACCTCCACTTATCATTCAGCTTGTGCTTTCCAGTGACACCAAAGTTTCTCAGCAGCACACGGTCTCCCTCGTCCAAGACTTGTTCTTTTACCAGCTTGTCATGTGCTCTCTTGTTCCTCTTGTGATTCTTGTCAGCAGCTTCTGTGGCGAGTTGGTAGGCTTTGTGGAGATCTGTTTTCAGCTTAGTAATATACTGCTGGTACGTTACACTCTTTTCACTCTCCTCAAACACTCCAAAACAGATATCCACAGGTAGGCGGGCTTCTCTTCCGAACATCAGCAGATAAGGTGAGGTAGATAAGGTACAAGGTGCAGATAAGGTACATTTATAACTGGGTCGAAACCGACCCTAACAACACAAAGGTCATAATTTCAACCAGAGCATTTTACAATTTAGTGAAAGAAAATGTTTTTGTTTTATTTTGTTGAAATAGAGGTTCCTGACAAAGTCAAAAAGCCTTGATGCAATAAACACATTTTTTGTGGTTCTTTTATGCATTTAAAACCTAAAACGGGTCGGTGCCGACCCTAACACAAGAGGAAGGTTTAAACTGTAACGGAAGGAAATGAAGACGCTGACATCTGAACGCTGATTGGCCAAGACTCGACACGTCAAAGATGTTCTATTGTGAAGATCACGACATCACATTTTCTCCTCGTCTCACTCCAATCTGAGAAACGCTGACCCCCCCCTGAAAAAAAACTACGGATCTACACGATTCACGTGGATGATATATTTTGATTCAAAATGGCGAATTTCGCCGGAAAGCGACAAGTTTGCAGGAATGTATTCTGAGAGTAAAAACTCTCCACTCCACTGAGTCTCCATGGCTCAGTGCTTTCTTCCTTTCTTAACCGGAGCGTTGCTGCCACCGGCCCCCTGGGATCCCGGCACATATGGATGAAGACCTTGCTGAGGATTTTTAATGTGGTCCTGAGTTGGCTCATGACCCTCTTCTTTATTTCCTCTGAGACTTCAGCCTCCTTCTTTTATATAACTAAATCTATTTGGTGTAGACAGAAAACTGGCAGAACCAAAACATGAAATAAAATATAAAAAGCATCAAATGCTGCTCTGATTTTTGTTGAATAGATATCATCCCCAACCGTTTTTCAGGTTTTGTCTTTTAACTACAGAAAATAAGTTAGTGTTCAACCCCAAAAAAACCCCCATAAACTGAAGAGAATACGAGCAGTAACAATGCCTGTTCAACTTGCACCACATTTTGCACATAACAGTAACTGCAAAGCGTCCGACGTCAGAGCCTCAGGCGAGCGGTACGGGGAAACGACACCGACTTGTTTTAAGCACTTCTCATCCCCGTTTAAGTATGTAGGACAGAATGAACAAGAGGCATATGAGGAGGAGAAAATAGCCTGTTGTCTCACTTCGCCACTGTAAACACATCTTCATCGGGCGGATTACCTTCTTTTTCTCGGTGCAGGGAGGTGATCCGCTCATTGTGCGCGTCAGGAGGCGGGTGGAATAAGAGTTTGTTCAGGAGCCATATCATCACCTTTGTGTCCCTATGTGAGTATCTGAAAGTGACATCTCGAGTAGCACGAGAGTGGAGAAATAAATCTTGCACACAACAGTTTGTTTTTGAAATAATTACCCCACCAGAAGGAAGCAGTGATTTTGGAAACATTTTTTTTTCTTTTTCACACCACAAAAGGAAAGCTGTGACTTCAAACTGTGCAGTCGTTTCATGACAGCTTTCTTTTGAGAGACCACAATGTGGGCATGCAATTCATTTAATTTATCCAGTGGCATTGGAAATGCTTTATAATAGAATCTGGAGATATGTGTAAGAAATGCAAACACATGACTGGTGTTTGAAGAATCAAACAAGTAAATTGAAGGAGAGGAGGGAAAGAAAAAAAGATGGAGAAAACGTAAGTGCTCTCCAACAAATGTTTTGCTTTCTCCCAAGAAATATATTAAAAATCAAACTTCCAGTCAAAACCAAAGGGGGGCAAAGAAGAAATCAAACTTGGCCAATTTTCTCCAAAACAGAACTTCAGTTAACGGCTGTAGTGGCTCAGAACGACAGCAACATAACGTTTTCTGATCCAGCTAGGAGTTGGCGTGAGCCGGTTGCTGCTGTTACACAGTGAAGACCCAGCGCTGAGGATTGCAGCGGGCTGCTGGGAACGCTAGCTCGCTAATTCTTGTCTCATTAGTCTTGCCTTTATACTTTAGGCCAATCTAAACATAAACTCTCCGAACCTCTCCCATGAGTGTGTGTGCCACATTGTTTGCATGGTGCAGAACTCACCTGGTATTAATAATTCTTTGCACTGTCGATTTAAAGTTCTTCTTCACGTAGTCACTATGGACTCCTTCATGCCTGAGACCAGGCAGCATTCTGTCGGGGACCGAGCCATCAGTGCTGCTGCTCTTGTCCTCTGGAATGATCTCACTGCCTGCATTCACATTGCTGAGTCCCTTTCGGTTTTTAAATCTAGACTTGACCCATCTTTCAAGCCTAACTTTTTCATTAACATACTTTTTTGCTGGTTATCTGTATTTAAAGTGTCCTTGGGTTACGTAAAAGCCGCTTGAAATTGAATTAATTATTTTACTTTTAATTGTTGTTGAAAACAGAGCTGCTGTTCTCAGCTAATGAAACGTTAATATTTTTATAAGACGGCGATAAAATGAAATTCACTAAGGGGGTTTCACATTACAGTAAAACAAGTGTCTTGCTCTCTGAGCTCCGCATTGGTTGCCACAGTATTAACTCTAAGGAACTCCTGCACTGAGCTTATTTACTCTCTTGACTTGTCATCCGGGCCTCTGACTGTGTTTTTATCCTTTGTTCTGTGTTATCTTTTGGTGCTCTGGTTGCGTGAACCTGCTCTCGGATGAGAAGGGTACGACTGACCGTCGATTGAACCAAAGCCAAGATGAGGAATTATTCATCCTCTAGCCGCCCTCCATGCTCCCTCAGACCATCACTGTTCTGCCTGACTGCTGCAGCTGCTGCTGGTGGGACACATGAGGGGTAATCTTTTCAACTCAAATTCAAGTGTCTGAACTGACCTGAATAAACTGAGCTGGTGATGGCAGTGAGAAAGTTTCTGAACATGGCAGTGACATTTCTACCAGATTATATCGCAGAAATGACATTTCCACCAGTGGTGACGACGCTTCCACACAGCAGTGCTCTATCTAAGCACAGACGTTTGTTACCAGCAGTGACCCACAGTGATGACATTTCTTCTCATCGCTTTGTTGTACTTTTCCTCTGTTTGGATACTGATTATGTATGTTAGGGTTTTGCTCAGTTGGTTCACTATCAACTCAAAGAACAGACTCACTTCAGATTGTTTGCTAACAAACAAGAACATCCTCTCACGATGGTGTGCATTGTTCAGGTGTGTTTGTCTTTGGATAACAGAGTATCCCGTGACAATAAATCAACCAGCACAGAATGCAACAACTCAAACCTGAAATTTTGCAATCAATCCTTGCTAGCAGACAAAGGGGAATGAGAACGAGTGTAGTTTACATTCACAGGCTGGGAGATGGACAATATAGTCTGTAGGTGTCCCGACTAACAATTGATATCGTCAAACAGGATTGGTCAAGTCTTGACTAGAGCGGGTGATCAACTCCTTGTTTATTGTCCGTAGTACTGGAACAGAGTGGAGGAGATAGACAGACAGAACAGTTTCTCAGCCTGCTTGTTGTGCTTCTATATAGGACTTTATTCCCGTTCCATTCCCCCATTGTAGCAATCCACAGAAAAACGACGTCATAGAGAGAAATGCAAGCCCCAGGCCGCTGTTTGTGTTCTTATATTGAAACAGAACCTGATTTTGCTGCTGTTCAGCCTTTCTGAGGCTATCGTCAAGATGCTGCTTCGATGGTTCAGCAAATTTGCACAGCGAAAGTTAGTCTACATGGTGATTTATTCGTAATTTCATTAGGTTAAGGCAACAAAACTACAGTTGTGATATATTTTGTTTACCTACAATGATAAGACATGACACACCCTACAGTGGTTGGCTTACCCTCAAATTCTTACCATAAACTTAACCAATCTCATTTCTGATGCATAAATCTCACCCAAAATACACTCTTCAATGGGCCTAATGCGACATTTTTTGGACTATTGGCATTTCGGAATAACAATGGGCAGTTGACAGTTAACGCTGACTTCTGGTTTCACATGGGACACAAACAGAGGTCTCCTTGGTGAAAGTCCGAAAGTATTTGAACTCACCCATCCACCTCAACAACTTGTGGAGCCTTCATGCTTGATATGTGAAGCAAAATACACGGTGACATACTACTGCTGTCCTTGTGCTGCTGCAACAACTACATTTCCCCTCTGGTCATATCTTGTGTTGTTCTAGTGGCTGATCTAGAGAAATATTGATGGGATGTTAAAAAGGTGACATGGGGACATTGAGGGGTGGCTCAAAAATATTTGATGAAAAATGTATGATGATGCAATCGTAAACAATCACATATATCAATATTTGCTTGGAAAAGCCGCCACATGAAGATATTTTAACACAAAACAATACATTATTGTGTCACATGAGTAAACCATTGAGTAGAAATACCAGAAGATTATAAATATGTATTTTGTTATATTCCCAAATAGACATTTTTTACTGTGAAAAAATACACTTCTTACTTCGTCTAAAATGTGTCCATAACATATGATTAAATTAGGCTACATGTGTTCATTTGTGTTTTTTCAAGATTATTGACACCCTCAGCTAAGCTTTAAAGGAACTGTCACTGCGTTGGTGCTTTTGTAGGTTGCACTGATCTCAAATGTGGATGTTGGTCTGCAGAATGAGCCGTTTCAGAGATGTTGGTCTGTAGCAGCTCGTAAATTGAAGTGACTATTTTGGGTTTGCTCTTAATCCCGCCCTCAAACCATCAAACACCAGTTACTGATAGGCCTACTAACTAAACATCCTTCAGCAAATCTGCTGATATCCAACTGAGATCGTTGTGCATTTCTAGGAGTGGAAGTTGGCAACCCAAAAAACACATTTAGCAGGAAAAAAGTCATCAGCATTTGTTGTGTGCGACCAGGAGAGAAAGCTGTCAGGCCGAAAAACAGAGCTGCTGCCAGGGACGGCTAGCAGCAGCTGAGTGAAATCGGTCTTTTACTAACTAGCTAACTTATTTACTTCTAGGACAGTCACACGGATATAAGCTGACGCGTTATCTTGAATTTGACTTCTCTGTGTTTGATGAAGGATGACATCCAACTGACCTCCTTCAGAAGAAAAGGGGACATGTTTCTTGGTCCCTGGTTCCCACTTCTCCCTTTAGAGGCCTTCTTTTACCCTTCACATACCAGTCTCTTTGGTTTTTCCACGACCTTCTGGCACATGTCCTCTTCTCTTCCGAATGTATGTGACATTTCCTGCTTGGGATTTTTTGCCATCTGGCTGTTTCTGTGATTTTTCTCCACCCATCCGCGTAGTTAGAAAATGGCGGATGTGCATGGACAGGAGAAAACCTGCCAAATGGAACCCCTCAAAGCGACGTATCTGACGAGGTGACATATATATTATACACGTTATACATTTATAGAAAAAAAGTAATTTGAATGAAATGTAAAGAGGAAAAAAATGCAACACCAAAGTATGGTTTACATTTTATACTACCTTGTCATTTGCCTTCATCATTTCAAGTGTTAATTGCAAAAAAATGTACATTCCCCCCCCTTCACTCCGTCACCCCCTCCTCTCTCACACACACGCGCGATTCTCTCGTCGCAGGATCAAACGTGACAATATGAAAATACATATTGTCGTGTTTTTAAAGAAAACATATAAGCACGTGAGAACGAACTGCTCTTAACTGCAACTCTTTATTAGCATAACTGCCACGGTACAGACTACAGGTTCCATGCTTCACCTACATTCCCCTGGGTCCTAAGTCCCTCCATGTACAGCGTCTTATCACGCTCTATGTACCGACGTACATTTATAACAAATACCACACATATTACGGCAATCAGCGTTGCATGTGTCTGACCAAAATACCGGAAAAAGCAATTATTCATAAAAATATATTTTTATAGTTTTTAAAGTTGTTTTGTTGCTGTTAAAAAGCACCTTATTTGTTTAAAGTGTTTGCAAATCAAATGGTATTGCCCTTTTGTTCATATAGCAGTACTTTTAAAATAAAAGTGCGCAATACACTACTTTTGAATTCATTATTGAATTTTGCACATAACAATGCGATTAATTGCAGAAAATCCTGCGATTAATCGCGATTACAAATTGTTGGGGATTTACCCTCGGGCAAAAAGCCCACCGTATAATCTGACTCCAAAAGACTACACCTTCAGAAGGACCCCGCGCAGATCGTTTGATTGGAATTACATTCGATGAACAGAAGACGGTAGACGATCTACAAGTATGAACAATTTAATAAGTCAAGCATCAAAGCAACATAGATCTATGGTTTCACAAAACACAAGAATTGATTAAGTATCCCTAGCAACAGACAAAAAGTCAGGGCTCGGTCCACGCATCTCTCCTCTCAGTGTTTTGTGAGCCCCGTTCTATCATTTCCCTGTTTCTTTATTCATTCTCCTGAGGAGTTGACCTTGTCCTGCACAGGGACGAGTTATCTTCACACACACACACGCCAGGGTTGGGGCCACTGTGTGTGGGAGTCCTCCAGTTCTCATGGACAGAGAAGATGCTGTTCCTGCTTTCCACCTGTTGCTACATAATATCACACGGACTAACCCGCTTCACAGCACATCTAGTTACGAGTTTAAGCTAAACCACCTGAGCGTCTTCTTTGTACGGGAAGCGCGTGAGTGCCTTACCCGGAGATTCAAACCTTTGCTCTATGACACACGCAACACTATTGCAAATGAGCACACACATAATACTTATATGTTTAATGCCTGTAAATACCGTTAGCATATTTCTACAAAATGTTAATCGTTGCCCAGCACTAATATATATATAAATGTCCCCTTGTCAGATACGTCACTTTGTGGGGTTCCATTTGGACATATGTTTTTATTAGACTGTCCAAAACTGGGGTGCCACCTCTTGGAACCTCCACAGCGTCCTACTTGTCTGTGTGGGTCTCCTCCCTCAGTCTAAAGACATGCTGGTCAGGTGTATTGGAAACTGCCGTAGGCGTACATGTGAGTGTGGATGGATGTCTGTCTAAAGGTGTTGGCCCGCTGAAAGACTGGTGTACTGTAGGGTAGGATGAGGAGGTGTAGATGGATGGATTATCTATATGGATTATCTATATTTAACTCTGCACTGTTACTGATAGTCATTAGTGACTTTTTGTATAACACTACCCTGTTCAAGTGTACTTTCTTAGACCAAATGTTCATGTTCTGATTTCACTGTATCAGACTAAGCTAATATCTCAAAGCCTTTGTAATCCACAGCATCACTATCTCAAAGGATGGATATGGTTTCATTATGTTCATGTGTGCACTGTGCCTTTACTTATAATTACAGCACATGTTAAGGATTGAAGGATTAAGCACCATATATCAAACAGTGATACCAAAGCAGAAAGCACTGCACAGACTCTCTGCCACATTCTACATTTCTTCAGTGCACTCTGCTGCAATCTCAAAGCAAATAATCACAGGGCTTCAGTTATAGCATGCAGATTTATTTTTTATTCCCTTTCTGGGAACAAAAATACCTTCGCTGTTTGTAGAGCCAGTCACCCTCCCAGCCTGCTGTAGTCTAACGTCAATCTACATGTGAGACTGTTTTCAATTATTTTCATTCTCATGTAGCCTGTTTACTGTACGTGACTTGAATAAACATTTCTTCTTCTTTTTTTAATGTAAATCCATTATCTGTGATTATGTAAAATCACAAAACTGCTCTTGACTGTAACTACCCAACATATTTCAGTTTGAAGCAGCATCGCACCCAAAGATTTTAATCCATCGCAATCTGTTCATTCTTCTAGAGGATGACATTTTCTCAGGTAGCACGTCAAAGGGGAGCAGTAGAGAGGCTTACACCAAGTGTAATGAGTCTGTCCCAGACATGGCTCTGAGGATGGCCTCCAGTTAACAATATTTGGTGTTAATTAAAATGTTAATTAGACTATCCCTGTAGCCAGACCCAGAGTCGAAGTGCCCTTTTTTTCAGGTCACTCCATCTAACCTCCCGTGGATAGTACAAATGTCATGAAACCGCAGGACAGTAGCTTTGATGTTGCAGCGGTGTAACAGAAACAGGAAATGTACCACCCCTCCACATCATTTGTTGGCAGGGTGGGGCTGTGTTTTCATGGAACGAGATGTACATTTTGTCCATTGCATTGTGACACTGCTGCCCACACAGTGTTGGCTTTAAGCTTGGTTGTACCAGAAGTGGGTCTACAATATAACTGAGATTTGAAAATGCAGAGAGTAATATTCTGTTCAACTAAAATGACTACACGTGTAGAGGGAGTTGCCACAAGCACATATTGCTGGAGAAACAAATGTCACCATTATGAATGCTTATAGATGTTTTATTTGTATAATTTAAAAAATGTTATCTGATAACATTTCCTCGAGCATCATGATTACCGAATGCACAATAGTTGCAAATGCACGTAATAGATATCAACCTCGTTTTCCATTTCACTTCCAAATGAGTGGTTTTGAGTTAGAGGATTCAAAGGACTAAAGTGATGTCACCACATCCCCATAGGCAGTGAGCTAAATGCTACCATAACTAATGGTGACCAAAGTATCAAAATAATAGTAATTTATTTCATTTTCCTTGATGATGGGAGGCCCTAATGGGATTAAGGTAGGGATTAAGGCACCTACCATGAACCGCTGTGTCCCCGGTTCCCACTGGGTAACCATTCCCCATCTCTCCCCCCTTTTATTTTCTGTTATCTCTCTAGTATTAGCTAAGAAAGGAACAAAATGCATAAAACAACATGAAATCCCTGAAGAGCATAAGAGCCGTCCACAGCAGCACTATGGCTGCCATGCCCTGAAGATTAGGGGACGACTGTGGTCTCTGGTAATAAACACGTTGTGTCTCAATTCACTGTCGACTTTTTGGGGAGTAAACCAGGACATGGTCTTTCCCTAACTTAAAACCATAAAAACACTTCAATAGTATTGTGGGCTCAACGAGCAGATTTTGAATCACAAGATTGGATTTCTTGCCAGAAATGAAAAAAATATATGTTGTCAGTGAAGAAGTAAGAAATACAATTCTGGAGATCCATTACAAAGTCTTACCTAAATGGTTTTCTCTCCTGCGTTTATGACTTAAATAAACAGGTGAAAAAAGAGGATTTACCAGGATAATCTTTGTAAATTCCTTCATTTTTTTCCACCCGTGAAACAGGTGGAAAAAAGATTGTGTTGTAATACCACTATGTGTTTGTTGTTGTGATACTAATTTCGTCCACAAGGAGCTGAAGTGCACCACTGCCATGTTTTCAATACGACTAAAAGCATTCATGTTTTCTTCCCGGTGAGCTTTAAGTTCTCCATGCACTCTAAAACAACTCCAGTCTTATTCTGTGTTAACAATTTAAAAGTTACCTTGAAAAAAACATGATGATGGGATTGTGGTGTCCTTCAGACTTTTGTGGCTGAAATGAGTATTACAACAACTGACACACACACATAAACAAAAATAATCTTCCAAGACTTTTTCACCTGTTTCTTAGATTACACAAAATATATTGTAATGGACTATGACCTAGCCCAGTATGTGTAATTACCAAGACATTGTGTGAAATGTAGGTTTGGTAATCCTGATAAAAAACATGAAATTCTCATGACTGCTATCAATCAAATGCTCAGACAAATATTAGGAGACAAATCTGGTATCTGTAGCTGTTGCAGGACTTGAACAAGCCCGTCCAATACATTTCATTCGGCTCGAACAGCTGCGAGTACGAACAATGTTCATTGTTGACGTTCAAAATAATCATTTTGGGGGAGTGGCTTTCACCTGAAAGGCATTGATCTTTTTACTGTATATGTCCATGCTCTGCTGCTCACATGGCTTTCTAAAATGCATTTATTTTCCATTTACCACAACATGAAGTCTTTCTTTGCAATCAACACAATCAACATATAACGGAATACTAAGGTAAATATCATCAATTTGTATACCTAGAGAATGTTAACAGCAAGATCATCTCAGGACCAACCAGTCCTGAGATGATCTTGCTGTTAACATGCAACATGAGCTTTGTACAGGGCTTTGATAAGATTATAAAATTTGACATCAATACCAGAGAAAATGACTCCAACAGATCTCTATTGATCCAATCTAAAGCTGTCTTAAGAAACAAGCAAACGGACTGTGCTTATGAAGGTGATACCTTTGAAATGTAATGGCATTCTAGGGTCGGCTTTGTAGATTTAGAGATGGGTTTGATTATGGATTTGTTCCACACAGATGGAATCATACCAGTCAGAAGGCATGTTTGACATAGACAATGTAAAATATTCAACATATTACGGGTTTTGAGGACCTCAGTAGGGATGTCCTCTAGACCAGGGATTCCCAAAGTGTGGTGCGCGCGAGCTGCCTCTAGGGGGTGCGCGAGAGAAAAAGTGTAATGGCGTCTGATGGTGTAATAATATTAAATATAAAAAAAAAATGTAATTTTAATTTAAAAAGTGGGATTTTTCACAAAATAAAACACATGAATTATATAAATCCCCTTTGTAAGATTTAAAATTAAAAACGTACAATTTAATAAATGCACTTGAGCTCCTTCCGGCAGTCTTGCCACCTGCCGCTAGTTTACACACTAGCCAGCCTAGCTTGTGCAGCTAACGTCAGCTAACAGCGAACTTCATGCATTCAGCAACATTAATTTAAATATGCTAAACTGGCTGAAATCGGGGAAACTGTCAGGTGGGACATCTGGGACAGAGAGAGAGAGAGAGAGAGGAATCGGAGGCGAGGGGAACGGAGAGGTGCGTTGGGGAGAGACCGGGAGAAGAAATCGAACGGGAGTCAGAGGAAGATGAGATGGAGGAGACCGAAAAGGAGGAAGGGATAGCACAGACAAATCAGGAGCACATCGGCCCATTGCGGAGTCAAGGTGAAAAAAGAGGAAACGAGAGAGCATCAGAGTGGGGAAAAAAAGAGGAAATATGATGAAAAGTATCTGTGTCTGGGCTTCACTTGGATTGGCAACGCAGATTCCCAAAAGCCACAGTGCGTGGTGTGCAGCGAGGTTCTGGCTAACAGCTGTCTGAAGCCCTCTTATTTACGTCGCCACCTGAACACCAAGCATGCCAGTGCAAGTCAAAAGCCCCTTACATTTTTTAATATCGAAATTGGAGGAGTTACAAAACAGCCAAAAACAACTGCAGTCTCATTCATGTGTTGGGTCTATAAATGACGCACTACGGGCTTCATATCTGGTTACAGAATAGCGAGAAAGGGGCTACCGCACACAATCGCCGAAGACGTGTGCTTTCCAGCTGCCAGAGAGATGGTGGAATGTATGATTGGGGAGAAAGAAGCAAAACAGTTGGACATGATCCAACAACAACACTGTGTCGCGCCGCATCGATGCTTTGCCCGAAGACATCCTGGCTACATTAGTCGGTCATTAATTGTAAATTAAATGCGATAATCTGCCTCTGAGCCTGTGCGTGTGTGCTCGCCATCCTGATTGCTCTTTAAAAGTGACGCCTTGTGTAACTGAAAGTTATTGAAACTTTGTTGCAGTGTTTCAGGGCGTTTTCACCGTTTTCGACCTGTGCACCTCCTCAAGTCTGATCTTGCTATTCAACATACGTTTTGAGGAATACACTGTATACTCATCCCATTTTCAAGATTCCATTTAAATGTACAGGTTTTATTTAAGAAAATAGCATTAAATAAAGTAGGACTACGGAACGCATACAAATAATCCATTGCCAACCTCTTCAGTATCTGGTCTATCTTAAATGAAGATTCACCATTTTACATTGGAATTTCCACTGAAATCAGCTGGCTCTTTCGTGAACCCAATTGTGGTTTTTCCCGCTAAAATTGCTGTGGATTACTAGTTCATAATTGTTCTACAGAGTTTATCCTCACTTTAATTTCTGATTCAGAATGCTGCAGTACGTGTACTAACAAAAACTAAGAAAAGAGATCATCTTAGCTTCTCTGCACTGCTCCCTGTATAATTAAGAACATCATTTAAAATCCTTCTCCTCACCTACAAAGCCCTAATTGGTCTGGCACCATCATATCTTAAGACGCTTATAGTACCATATCACCCACTAGAGAGCTGCGCGCCCTCAATGCAGGGTTACTTGTGGTTCCTAGAGTCTTAAAAAGTAGGATTGTAGCCAGAACCTTCAGTTATCAAGCACCTCTTCTGTGGAACCAGCTTCCAGTTTCAGTCCGGGGGACAGACACACTCACCACATTTAAGAGTAGGCTTAAGACTTTACTCTTTGATAACGCTTATAGTTAGGGCTGGTTCAGGTTTATAGTTAGGGCTGGCTCAGGTTTATAGTTAGGGCTGGTTCAGGTTTATAGTTAGGGCTGGTTCAGGTTTATAGTTAGGGCTGGTTCAGGTTTATAGTTAGGGCTGGCTCAGGTTTATAGTTAGGACTGGCTGAGGTTTATAGTTAGGGCTGGCTGAGGTTTATAGTTAAGGCTGGCTCAGGTTTGCCTTAGACCAGCCCCTAGATATGCTGCTATAGGCCTAGACTGCCGGAGGACTTCCTAGGATACACTAAGCTCCTCTCTCCTCTTCTCTCTCCTTCTTTATGAATTCATGGCCCATTAATGCTCATTACCGTACTTTCCGGGCTATAAGCCGCTACTTTTTCCCCCACGCTTTGAGACTGCGGCGTATACACCCGTGCGACTTATCTGTGGATTTTTCCGTAGCTTTTCTCCGCCACAACAACAACCGCAACGTCCGGTTCCGGTCTAACACAACATTTACTAGCACTACACTTTTTTACTTGTTCAAGAGTTTTTTTATGTGGGTGTTTTTGAGTGACAGAAATAAATCATCTTGGTTTGCAATATAACTCTGCTGTCCTGAGTCTGAGTTTTGGGTCTTTGAACACACCAAGCCAGTTACCGGTAGCCGTAAATGCTACTCAGAGCTAGCTAGTAGACACGCTGCATGTGAAGGGCAACTTTTTCTCAACTCTGCCAGTTGATCCTAACAGCTCGGATCCTAACAGCTCTTAACAGTGTGAAAGAATCGACCATCAGCAACGAGTTCCGAAAGGCGGGGATACTAGAAGATTAAGGGGACAGCGTAATGCCTGTTTATGTGTGCGAGAAATAAATCATCATAACGCGGCTGTCCTGAGTCTGAGTCTGGGTCCTTGAACTCACCACTTCATGGCTGAATACCGTAACAACGAATTGCTGAGACAAAGCAGACTATAAAAACACACATATTACTCGCATGCTGTGGGGTGGGGGGGGGGGTTCAGTTAGGACAATGTTTAGAAAAGTGTTTGAAAGCATTTGTCACGGAGAAAAATACCGGAAATAGTCCAGACATATTAAAATAAAAGTCCGAAAAGAAAGTCTGCGCAACATCATCATACCAGCCATTGTAAACACAATTATACATGAACTAAGATCATATCTGGAAGATATCTAGAAGATTTGCCACAATTGTGGCCAACAATCGACGAACTATGATCGCGGAGCATATGGCGGATGAATACATAACACACCTGTATTCGCACTGGGCGGAGCCGATCGCACACGGCGGATGAATGCATGCTCGTGATTCGACCCCGGACGGATAAAAGCGTGTCCAGCCACTGTGAGTTTCATTCATTGCAAGCACCTCGCCATGGAGAAAACCGGTACACGAAGAAATGCGTATGATGCTGCTTTTAAGTTAAGCGCGATCCGCCTGGCTCTCGAAGAAGGAAATAGAGCTTCTGCACATTCGCTCGGCGTCAATGAATCGATGGTGAGACGCTGGAGATGCCAGGCCGAACAGCTGAGCTGCTGCAAAAAGATGACCAAAGCTTTCAGAGTCAGGGAAAGCAGGTGGCCTGATCTTGAAAACACTCTTGAGGATTGGGTGCACACACAGAGAGCAGACGGTCGAGGTGTTTCCACCGTGCAAATCCGACTGAAGGCTAAAGCCCTCTCCACCGAAAACAACATTGGAGATTTCAGAGGTGGACCGTCTTGGTGTTTCAGATTCATGCAACGAAAGGGCCTGTCGATTAGAACACGGACGAGCGCTGGTCAGCAACTCCCTCCCGACTTCAAGGAAAAAATGACAAACTTCAGCGAATACACGCAGAGACATACAACCGAAAATTCCATTGGACCAGACGACGTCATAAATATGGATGAAGTACCTTTGACGTTTGACCTCCCTCTCACTAGGACTGTCAACAGAAAAGGTGAGTCTTCCATCACGCTCAAAACAACTGGCCATGAGAGAACGCATTTCACGTGTGTTCTGGGCTGCACGGCATCCGGACAAAAGCTTCCACCCATGGTGATTTTTAAGCGGATGACAATGCCGAAAGAAAAATTCCCGAAAGGAATCTCCGTGAAAGTGAACAAGAAAGGGTGGATGATAGAAAGCGTAATGAAGGAATGGCTGACGGAATGCTACGCGCAGCGAACAGGGGGATTTTTTCACAGAAAAAAGGCATTGCTAGTTTTGGACAGCATGAGAGCCCACATAACAGATTCTGTTAAAGCAGCCATCAAGACGACAAACTCTATTCTAGCTGTGATTCCTGGGGGCACAACAAAGTTTTTGCAGCCAGCCCCTTGACATTAGTGTGAACCGTTCATTTAAGGTGGCACTCCGAGTTCAGTGGGAGGCTTGGATGACTGACGAAGAGAAATCCTTCACAAAAACTGGACGCATGAGAAGAGCAACTTTCTCTCAAGTCTGCCAGTGGATCCTAACAGCGTGGAGCAGTGTGACAGAATCTACCATCACCAACGGCTTCCGGAAGGCTGGACTGCTGCGAGAGGAGGGGGACAGCGCAAGGGCGGATTTGCCTCGGGAGCAAAGTGACACTGACGAAAGATTGACTGAAAGTACGAACGAAGCAATTCTGAGGCTGTTCAATTCCGACACTGAAGAAGAGGACTTTAATGGTTTTAGTTCACAGGAGGACGAAGGCGACAGCGATCAATAGCGATCCTGTGTCTTTCCAGCCACTTTCCGGCTCGGATCAGAGGGATTACCGGTACCGTAAGCCACTTCCCGGCTTGGACCTGTGCGGAGGTTTTTTACAGTTTTTTTTTTACAGTTCTACACTTTTTTTTACTTCGAGTTTTTTTGTGTGCGTGTTTTTGAGTGACAGAAATAAATCATCTTGGTTTGCAATATAACTCTGCTGTCCTGAGTCTGATTTTGGGTCTTTCGCCAAGCCAGTTAGCCGTAAATGCTACTCAGAGCTAGCTAGTAGACACGCTGCATGTGAAGGGCAACTTTTCCTCAACTCTGCCAGTTGATCCTAACAGCTCGGATCCTAACAGCTCTTAACAGTGTGAAAGAATCGACCATCAGCAACGAGTTCCGAAAGGCGGGGATACTAGAAGATTAAGGGGACAGCGTAATGCCTGTTTTTGTGTGCGAGAAATAAAATCATCATAACGCGGCTGCCCTGAGTCTGATTCTGGGTCCTTGAACTCACCACTTCATGGCTGAATACCGTAACAACGAATTGCTGAGATAAAGCAGACTATAAAAACACATATTACTCGCATGCTGTGGGGGGGGGGTACAGTTAGGACAATGTTTAGAAAAGTGTAGCATTCAGCGTGTTGTTGAAAGCATTTGTCACGGAGAAAAATACCGGAAATAGTCCAGACATACAAGTCAGAAAAAAAAAAAGTCCGCGCAACATCATCATACCAGCCATTGTAAACATAATTACCGTATACATGAACTAAGATCATATCTAGAAGATTGATGATGATGGGAAGATGATCTTAGTTCATGTATAATTGTGTTTACAATGGCTGGTATGATGATGCGCGGACTTTTAATGTCTGGACTATTTCCGGTATTTTTCTCCGTGACAAATGCTTTCAAACACTTTTCTAAACATTGTCCTTAATCTCGTGGTATCCCAGCCTTTCGGAACCCGTTGCTTATGGTAGATTCTTTCACACTGTTAATAGCTGTTTTGATCCAAGCTGTTAGGATCCACTGGCAGACAGAGCAAAGTGACACTGATGGTGCAGACGAAACACGGACTGCAAGCACGAACGAAGCAATTCTGAGGCTGTTTAATTCCGACACTGAAGAAGAGGACTTCACAGGAGGGCGATCAATAGCGATCCTGCATGTTTTTGTGTGTGTGTTTTTGAGTGAGATAAATAAATCATCTTAGTTTGCAATCTAACTCTGCTGTCCTGATGCTGTCCTGTCCTGCATTTCGGTCCTTGAACACACCACTTCATGTCGGACTCGCTATGAGCCAGCCATAATGTTAAAATTAGCTTAGAAGCTAGCGACATGTTATGATGTTCAGAGAACTTTCGTACTGTTGAAAGCATCTTGCTGTTCAGCGGGGACAACTGCGGCGACAACTGCGGCTTATAGACTCGTGCGGCTAATCTGTGGACAAATTCTTTTTTTTTCTAAAAATCAGCTGGTGCGGTGTACATACCGGTGCGCTCTGTAGTCCGGAAAGTACGGTAATAACTTTGCTTCTTCCTTAGAGTCTTTGCGCTTTCTCTCCTCACAGGTTTCCATGGATCGTGGTTTTATCAGGACCCTGGTACTGCCTCCTGCCATGGGCCTGCTGACACCTACTGCTACGACAATTTTTTATTGTCAACATTATTATTTCAATTACCAATACCATTAACGCACATTACTGACTCTGCTTCTTCCCCAGAGTCTTTGTGCATTCTCTACTCACAGGTTTATTACTATTACCGATACATTACTGCTTTTGGTATCATTGTTATTCTACTATATCCACTGCTGCTATTATTACCGGTAGTCATAATTTTTCCATCATTATTCTGCTTACTACTCTCATTATATGAATATACATTGAATGTGTTGTCACTGTATTATGTTGTTCATTCTGTACACATGACATCTATCACACTTCTGTCCATCCTGATAGAGGATCCCTCCTCTGTTGCTCTCCCTAAGGTCTCTTCCTTTTTTCTCCCTGTTAAAGGGTTTTTTGGGGGAGTTTTTCCTGTCCCGATGGAGGGTCCAGAGGATGTCGCATGTGTACAGATTGTAAAGCCCTCTGAGGCAAATTTATGATTCATGATTTTGGGCGAAACAAAATAAATGAAATTGCCTTAAATGTACCGTGAAAAACCCAAAACCTGCACTGTTTTGATTATTAAAGATGTCTCCTGTTTGAAATCATAAACAGCACTTAGTGGTCAGGAAGTCAAATTAACATTCATTTCCAACTCTGTCAACAAGACCCAAGGGTGTGTGAACGTTCAATTCAAGGGATACCTTTAGATAGACATCTGATGTCAAAATCTACAGCAATACCCTGTCAAGAAATAGATGCAAAATTATCATTTTCTGAGTTACCTCCTGCTAAGCACACAGCATTTAGAGTCAACGAGGGACTCACAGTGTTTGTATACCCCTGTGTCAAATACAATTCCAGGAGAAATATCATCTATGTCATCAACAATATAATCTCTTCAATCCGCAATACATCTATTTAAGTCACCACAAATATAAATAGCCTACGTGGCACAGATATTTAATTATAATTTACCTCTTATCAGAATTATTTTAAGTGTATGCAGTTCATTTTACATGTTTACAGAAAACCCCCTGTTCAATTTCAAAATGTTCTATTTGAGGATAAAGGCACAAGGTCATCCGTAGGTATATAAACTATGGGCTTGCGCTGTGTTGTTCAGTTGACTGTTGACATCTCATTAATGAAGGTTACCAGTACATTTGCCACCGAAAACCAGCCACTGGACTTATCACTCTTTTTATTCTTTCAGAATGAATCCCTTTTAAAATATGCCAACCCCTTGAGTCAGCCTACACTGTGACAACTAAATCAGTGAAGTATATAAATTGCTAAAGAAAAAAATCTGCGTTCCGACTCCATGTTTAGATTTCTGGGGATAAACAGCAAGTGATTATGATGAAAGAATATTGTGACCACCAATGATCGAAATGTAAACTAAGAATTTCCTCATATGCTTTATCGACAGTATTAACAGAAAAGTGGTAAAAAACAGTGCTCGTAACAAATATACAAACACCACCAGAGGCTTTAACAGCTCTCCTTTGAGAAACACAGTTATTACCAAACCAAGTAAATCCATCAAGATTTAGTCAATTACTGGAAAAATGAGTCTCATTCAGGGAAATTTAATTTGGTTCAAGGACATGAAGCAGTACTGCTCTGAGTTTACAGTGCGTTAACGTCCATCTGTTAACAGTCCAATGAACTAATGGATCTTCTCAGTACTTACTGGCTGGGCATGTTTTCTTCACACCAGACGTCTGTCCCCTGTTCAGCCGCGACAGACTTAAATACTTAGAAACAAATAATAAATTAAGTTCAATCAACGTTTGTCCAGTTAACCATTGCCAGCTCGGCTGGAATTCTCAGGCCATGAGAACATAGGGTGCTCATGACTGGCCCGCACTATAGTGACCAACGAAGACTGTTCAGATCCAGCATTCTGGGCAAGACTCGCAGTTGGAAACCTGAAGATTTTGAAGTGGAAAAGAAGGCTGCAACGACATTCCCGTCGATTAGTTGTCCAAAGTTTCACTAGTTTAAGGCAATGTCAGATGCCTGTTCAGCAAGTTGAGGCATGATGGGCACAAGATCTGACACTCTGCGGGTCTGTTTCATTCACTAGATCTCCTCTCTCAATGCAAAAGCAATCATGATTATCAGAACTGGGTAAAGAGCCCTAGTTTGTGTGGCCTCAAGAATTGCTTGATCAATGAGATGAGCACCTCCATCATCAGGGCCAAAGTCAGCCCAACAACCCAGCCATTATCTACCCAGCATCAGGTAGGGAGGTTGTCACCCTGTAAACCAAAACTGACCACCCATACTTGCTTGGTCACAAAGAAGTGCCTCAAGTGTGTCGCTTGTAGCTGCGGTAGTATCTAAGGTCCTAGCAGCTCCGCTGGAAGCATCTCCGAGAATAGATGATCTGCTGTCTACGCATTGCCCCCTGCTCAATCCTGATGGAGCAGATACACCCTGCCATAAACCGCTCATCCAGTCCGATGATGTGATTTCAAACAGCATCCACAGTGAATAGTGCCAAATCCAAGTTTCAGAGTATGGAGGGTAGCTCTGCTGTCCCCAAAGCACCAGGAGCTCCAAAGATGTTGGCGTTGTCAGCGGGTCATTGAGTCAAGATACCTTCACTGGGGCTGATATTGCAGGCCGCTGTGCCCATGGACTAGCGCCTACTGCACCAGTACCAAGACTGCCATCGTTGCACTCATGCGTACCATCTGTTGGTCGATTAATCGATAAATCTTCAAAGCCATCTTCAAGTAGGACAAACTGACAGAGTTTGAAAACCATGAACTGGATTTTTCCAAATGTAACTTTTAGGATGGTTTTCAGATGACACTTTGTACTAACTAGTCCATTTCAAGCACACCTGTTTCCTCATCATTAAAGGATAGGTTCACAATTTTTCAAATCTGTCTTACAAAACCTGTTAGGTTCCCATATGTAACAGAATTTGCTTGCTGTAGTCATTCATCCCGTTCATATTGGCGCCAAAATATCTACCCGTGATTTTGATTCTAATGATTACAGCAAGAACAACCTGTTTCCATGTTCATAATGGCAGCAGACTGCTGTGTTAAGGCGGAAGGAATTGTGAACCTATTCGAGAAGGCCATATAAATATGCGCTTGAAATTTCTAACTAAAAGGATGTGAAAGGAAGACACTCACTGTTTAAAATATAGAGTATGTGAAGGTCAAGCTTGTACACATTTACAGCCTGAGATGTGATCTACCATCAGAATTTGTTATCTATTGCACTGTTGAATGGGAGTGAAAACATAAGAGAACAAATGCCAAACATGGTGTGTTTAATTATGACATGCAGGAAACTGGATGGATGTGAAATTGAAAAATATGAGCAACAACTCAAATCACCCTGGAATTATCCTCAATTATGTTCCCATGGTATCAACCTTCTGTTTCACTAAATGATCAGCCTGCCTTATGTCCCTGACAATATCAACATGCTTTATCAACACAGTGAATCATAGTTGGAAACACACCCACTCACACTTACTCACTTATCGGGGCGACCGTGGCTTACTGGGTAGAGAGGGTTGTCCGCCAACTGAAAGGTCACCGGTTCGATCCTCGGCTGCACCGTGTCCTGTGTCGAAGTGTCCCTGAACAAGACACTGTACCCCTAACCGCTCCCCGGGCGCCTGTCATTGGCAGCCAACTGCTCCCTATATATACAGGGATGGGTCAAATGCAGAGAATCATTTCCCCACTGTGAGACTAAAGGAATGCTTCTTCTTATTCCTGAATTTAGTTGATTTGATGCAACAGTTACTTTTACCATTGAAACTATTCCATTGCAGTCATGTGCAGGATGATTATGTGTTGCAGATAGGAGCAAAAAAAGGCCAATGCCATATACCAAAGAATCATTTGTTAGATAACCATTATGTGAATGAAAGCTGCACTGGCTAGCTAATCACCGCACCACTGCACAGCAATCATATGGCGGTTACTGCTGATAACGCCGTCCCCCAACCCAAAGTGGCGGTTGGTGTGGGAGCGTAACTGCCACCCTCCCCCAGGTTAAAACGGTTAGCTCTGTCAGCTGTTGCCATTATTGGTACTGTTTGAGCTGTTATTATCTTTAGGTACTAGCACTGTTAACTGTTCAACGCCAGCTTAGACATCTCCATTTTCAGAGCTGTTCAGAGCCATGCCCCGGAAGGTAATCTCGTCTGTACAGATTCTAGCTGCTGCAGTAGTGGGCAAAATCACACATCGCATTAAATTGAAGAGATATTTTGGTGATTGGTTGCGAGCAAAGCCATACATATAGTATTTTTAAATATTAAAATCACGATATACTGTTTAGGTGTTTCTATCACAAACAAGCCAATTGCTCATCTTTCTCCATGGGCGCAATTGTCTTCTCCCAAATACCTATGAATGAGTCAACATACGACCACAAGCCCATAATACATGGTACCATTCTGTAAGGATCTTGTTGAAGCAGGTTTGGTTTATAGCGATTATCTAAGAAAAATTATAAATATCAATAAAGTTATTAACATTCATAGACTATATGCATTAATAATTCATGCTTGGCTGATTCTCAACAACACTTGGCTAAAGGTAGCAGAGGAACTTAAGGAAAAATTCTAAAGTTCCTTCAATGAAGCTCTGGGTAACAGATCTAACAGACATTACACCGATAGAGAGAATTACATTAATCTTTAATGATACACTGAAACCATTTTTCAAAATGTAGTCACCATTTATTTATTTTCTTGAACATCTCACAACATATCACAAGAATTACTGGGCGGGCAGGTGAATGAGTGGTGCGACGGTTTTTTTCTCTCTGTCTTTGTCTTTTATATTTGACTTAGTAAATAATGTAAACAAATGAAGCAGTTCCATATTTTGTACAAATCCCGAAAGCTTTGCACAAATGTTTTCAACAAAACAAATATTTGAAACAATTTTTTTTCTAAATCTAGACACAAAAACTGGACTTGGTCAATACTTTGTACTGGGTTATTTCGGTGGATACCTGTACCGATTCCCGGACCTTTAGTCACAGATAATGTTATCTGCAGTATTCCAAAGAGTTAACTGTGACAGGCGTCAGGCTAAATGGCTTCATAATACACACTATAGCTCAGCTTCTGCACAGGCACAGAAACGTATTACGGTCCTTTTCAGCCAGAGCCATTCAGCCTGCTCTCCATCCTGCCATATGACATCTATTACAATACCAGTCAATGAGATTCACAGAATGGCGATGGAAGGTTCTCCCAATGTCAGCTCTCCTATCTTCAAAATGAAGTCAGTGATTAAAAAGGAGTAAAGGCGCGGAGCAATAGGTCGTATTCCAGGTGACGGACAGCCAGAAAGAGAGCGGGAGATCTTTAAGTAGCCATTTGCTGCGTGGCCACAAAATGGTGGCCCCAATTATTTCATAGCAGCGTGTGTGCAGAGGCAGCTGAAAAAAATGAACCCTTCTCACACTGTTGTAATTAAGTATTACAAACAAAGTAAGACATCTTAAATAGCTCTCACATGCATTACTAGACCCATCTGCAAAGGCTGCTTCACATCTGTGATCACTTTATAGTAATGACACAGCCCTCATTTCCACTCAGAAATCTTCCACTTCTTTGTCTTATCCACTTTTTCACAGCGTAATCATCTTGTAAAAGCTTAAAAAGGCAGTATTGTAGTTTGTGAATGTAAAGTCCTCAGTATGCGTTAAATGAAGCAGTTTGAACTGTTTTTCTTCCTCAAACATTTATTTAGGCTTCAAAGTGTTTCTACCTGTTCTCACTGGCCACATTAAAAGCATTTTGTCTTCAAATAAAATTGTATTTTCTCAAACTGTTACTATATCCTGATATGAGACAGGTAATCTATGAAAATAATCAGGTTCCACTGTGCCTGTATTTCTTGTTAAAGATGTACAATTTGTTGTGCCAATAAATCCAAACAAACTGCGGAAGTTCCTTGAGATATATTACATATTTGGGTCAACCATTAGTAACCTATGGCCTAAAATGCTGACTTTATTTTGACTAGATTATCATTCCAGAATGTAAATGTACATTTTTTTTACAAAATAAGTAGATGTGTTAAATGAAGTCAGACTACCATACTGGATAGACAGGGAACAGTACTAACTCTGGTGTAATCATTCCTGGGTTTCCTTTTACATTATTCTAATGTCAGTAAAAGGCTTCTTTTCATTCCCTTATCTACTATTTCCCCTTCATCGTGCGTCTTGGCTAGCAGTCAAGTGCAGAAGGAGAATCTGTGATGAATTACTTTCAGCCCAGGGCTGAAGTTCAATTTTTATTTCAGGCTATTTTTGTTTTGACTGTTTATCTTAATAGAAGCTCACCTGTATAAAAAACGAATTAGCCTGCAGACGATATTTAGAATATTATCTGTGTGGAGAATTTCAGTATTAAACACATAAGTACGATTAAATAACCCCCCTAGTGATGAGTATAAGTGTCACAATAATAATATGTTGGTCACAATATGTTAACAATATTCTTGCTTATAGAAGATATTATATGTTACAGTATATTAACTAATTGAAGGTATTAAATCATAAAAGTATAGTCACTAAAGGTATTAAAACACTGTAAGAATAGTTTGAGGGTCAGACAGGGATTCTGAATGGGACATGCAGCAAATGGAGGAGGTGGTCAGTGGGGAGGACAGCTGACCAGAGGTGGAGTCAAGAAAATATGTTTTTCAAGGAGCAAAGCTGTTTCGCTAAAGGATCGATCCAGGGAGGGGACAGAATTCAAATGGAGCCAACCACTGATCGCCGCGGGGGAGCATCCAGATGTTTTATGACAGTTTCGGACACTTCCGACACACAGGGGATACAAAAGACAATGTTCAAGGGAGTTAACCTCAGATCACTGCAGCTCACTTTTTCAGCTGAACCGGATTCACCGGACTATGAGGTGATGCGTGTATGTGGTCTCTTCTCTCGAGAACATTACTATTGATAGTTAATGCAGTTTGTAAGTGAATTTCATGTAGTACATTAAATATTGTTATTAATTTTTGAACCGGTTCCAGCTCATTTTTCCACTGCGCGTCCACTCTAAGACGTTCGCAGCGGAGAGAGGTCCTGCGGCCTCGCAGCTCTGCATCCTTTGTTCCAGACCTAACATCTGCTCTCCTTGCTCAGGCAAGGCTGGTACTTTAGCAATAAACACACTTTTCTAGTGAGATGTAAAAGAATTCATCACAGTTTGTGGCGCTGTAACAGATACGGTGTCTATAATTTCCTCTCTGAAAATGGCCATTCAATTATTTCCACACTTCAGGGCATCATACTTTCGATTGGAAATTATAAAGATATTACAAGTGTTGAGGAGAAAACTCGGATGCACAGACTGAGGTCGAGGCATTTAGCTCAATTCAAGCAATAAACATTTATTTGTAACAGAAGTATTATGCCCAGCAGTTTTACGTGCACGGGCCTAAGAATGTCCGCTCCCTAGGAGCAGAAAAGATAAGAATAGCTAAGAAAGGCCCTTAAACAGAGTGCGCATCATATTTAATAGGTTCTTCGTATGGAAGCCATTGGTGGAATACAAAGTAGCAGGCGGCTCTGTTGTTAGCGGTCAGGGGCTTGGTTGGAGCACTGAGCATCTCCGCCCACACTGGCTCACGATGGATCCTCCTTCGCTGCATCATCAGTGTGTGTGCATGTTGTTAGCACTCGAGGTGCCGAAAGGGTGTAATTCTAGCTATTTCAGAAGTCTCTGTGTGAATAGATAAGAGAGTTCTTCTCCTACGCTATGATGGCGGTTTTCCGCCCTAATCTAGTGCTGTAAGCAGGTGTTTCTCTTCAGGGCCACAGTATCTGTTTCTATTGTACGAGCCGGCGCCGGAAGGCCCGATTCGGAGTATTTGACCTTCTTACTGTGACCTCACAACTCCGCAATATAAGCATACAAGTAAAGCGCATATTATTTTACACAACACAAGCTATATATATAAATGCCTCTTAATTAAATTAAAGGTGCTAACTTCAAAATTCAGAGCATCAATATTGCAGCAATCTATTTTCCACGTAAAGATATAGTGGAGTAATGTCTACCTGAGCAGAGAATGAAGTCACTCGCCCCCCTTGTGTGTGTTGTAAGCTGAGCTTCTGTGCTTTGTTTACGTAGGCGTTCTGGCCATGTGTGCATGTTAGTGCATGTGAGCATGCCCCACTTGCTAGCTTATCGCAACCACTCTGCACTGCACCGTTGGTTGTCTCCCACCCGGTGTTTGCACTATTTGTGATGCTAGCACCGTTAGCTGCTAGCCGCGGCCGTATTGAGAGCTGTTTGGCTCTCAATCATAGATATGCTCTGAATTTAGAATATTGCACCTCTAAATCTATGCGAGCATGTGAACTACACTTACAAACACAATTATTGTTTCATCAGGAACAATATTTACCGACGAATATTTTACATTCTGATCCAGCTGTGAAGTCCTCATTAATTGATTGGTTTACGCGCTTACTGTCTGACGAATGGGCAAGTGGTGTCTATGGTTAAAATATTTTTTTGTTTTGCCATAACCAGACACAGGTTTAAAATGTAACGTATCTCTATATAGTATTATCTTCAAAAATAGTTTGTAGACGTATAGTTTCCCTTTACTTTCACTCTTTGTGCTAAGCTAGGCTAAACATAGAACAAATATCTCTGCTGCATGCAGATGACACTGATATCGGTCTTGTGTATTTTCAGGTCCTGATATAGCAGCCAACAAATAATTAATTTTCCAAAGTGTCAAGAGTATACCTTATTGGTATAGCTTGTGTGACAAAGATGTACGTTAGCATTTATTATAAAAGCTCAGTCATTATAGTGACTTAAGTGTAATTTAAAAATGTATTAGGGCACATTAGGTGGCGACGGAGCAAAGCAAAGGGACTTGTCTGACACTGAGTTGTTATAAGTACCTGAGATGCCCCGAAACAACCTTGAATTGATTTGACAGTAGGGTGTCACTCTCACCGTCTTCCTGTCTATGCACTTCCCTTCCTTTGCACATGCCCCCTATGGCAATCTGTAATGTTTTCAAGGAGAAAAGAGGATTTAGCTGGAGGGGTCTTCCATATTGGACGGCACTTAGATTTGGAATGGCATTGCTTTTGCATGCTGCATACAGAGACACAATAATGGACCCTGGACACCAACACACACACACATCTTTCAACATCTATGATTAATAGTGATGGGAACTAATTTGTTTGTTTACATGTAAGGAAAGTGCTCAGGAGAACAGTACATGCCTGTCCCCGGTTCTATAGTTTAATGAGGCAGACTTCGCATTCTGTCAACACACATTCAACACTCAATTCTCTTGGGCTCTTTTTTAATCAACGCACCCACTCACTTAAAGCAGTGCAGCACATTTCCATAACTGCCTTCATACCGCTTCATCCGCCTCCGATGTTGGGTTAAACTCAGCGCTTTGTTTTCGCACACTTTAAGGTGACACGGACGTTTTTTCGTTGTAATAAGTCATTGACAGACATCCTAAGCCCGCCGCAGTATTCTTTTGGCTGACATGCCAATATGATTTTCTTCCGAAGCCTTTTGGGTTCGTAAATCCTACAGCAGTGAGAGATGCTTAGCATTGATGGCTCCGCAAAAACACATTTCCATTCCTCTGGGGGTTTGGTGGAACAAAACAATCAAGCAGGGTTAGAAAGTCACACGGTACATTACAGTGACGGATTCCTGAAAGCCCAATAAAGACCCTTACATCAATGCCAGTTTCAATTGATTACTTTTAATGAGTGCAAATAAATAATGCAGGACCGTTCTCTCTCTCTCACACACACACACACACACACACACACACACACACACACACACACACACAAGCAACAGAAACTTTAGTAAAGTTGAATGCCCTTCAATTGCTTTGCCTTTGTTAAAATGTATTTGAGCAGAATTGCTTGTTAGCACTTTGCCAGCCACCAGATCCCAACCGCACTAATAAGACGGTGTCAGAGGACCCTTCATCCTGTTAAGGCATCCTGTTAAGGTCAGCATTTGTTAAAGCATGTGGGAGATTTGTATTAATTTCTGGAAAATCAAAATTAGCCAGAGTAGGACAGTTTTTTAGGCAATGCTAAGGGAAGATCATAGATATTGTTCAACCCATTTGTTCAGGGTGTTTGCAGAATAGGTTTGATCTTGCGCCTGTCTATTCTGGAAAAGTGCTACATAATCATAAAGAAAGACTCGGACGCGTCAGTTTTTAATGCACTGGCTACCCCTTGTCGTCCCTTAGGTTTGGCATAAAATAACTACGTGTTTGTTATATAATTTCAGGTACGGTGGTGTAAGGTACTTTCAGTGAATTCAAATAAGTTAACATTGACTTTTAGTTTCACACGAAACTCTTACACTGGTCTCCTGGGGGAAAGTCATGGGTGTGTTTGACCCATTCGTCCAGTCAATCCTTCTCCCTGCATGGTCTTTCTCGCTCTTTATACTACGTCACCTGACTTCCAAAGCAGTAGCTTTGAGCCTTTAATATTCCTGCAAGAGGGTTTACATGGGAGTCTCATACAGATGCCAAAGGATGCCTTGTGCTTCAGTATTAGAAGCCAAAGGCCGCAACAAAACAATGGTACTTGACAACTTGGGAATGAGACCGGACTGTCACACTTGATACCTTAATTAAAGGGCCCTAGAAATAGCAAGGACCTTTGATGTCCACTCATCTGTACCACGTTTAGGACAAGAGCAAATTAACTCCGACTGGTGTGATTTCTACTGGTGTAGATATTAATGGTCCCCAGAAGATCATTTTGGTTGTCATGCCATGACCTTTCATTCAGCGTCACAATCAGTATCTATACAAAAGTTAAGGGCTGATTATCCATGAATTCCCATTAGTTCAGGCAGAGCACTGAAGTCATGCTGGCATTAGTTGTTCATTCATGCTTCACAATCACCAGCTCCTTCATCGCCACCAGCTGACTAATGACCAATGCTCATGTAGGTGTACAATGTGACTGTTTCTAGCTGACACAATACTCTGACTCAATGCTGATACCTTCACATGATCATGTATGTGTTAGGTGAGGATTAGATCTCGCAGCAATCACCCCTCGCTCCTGTCCGACCTAATAAGGACTTTCTGTGGCCAAATTAATGATAACTGTTGTCAAAGGTGAATGTACAGATAGGTTAAGTCTGGGTGGATGGATGGGTGAACAAATTGTATGAGGACCCTGTTTGCATCCTGTTTTCAACCAGCACTGAACCATGAGCATGATCATTCCCTAAGGAAAACCTTGACAATGTGCTTGATTTGAAAATGGTGGTATGAATAATGTTTGCAATCGTTTTGGAGTGCACTGAAAAGCTATCTTCAAATCAGAACATTTTTGTATGGCTTAAGCTTGAAGTTGTTTTTTGATAACCATCTCCATAGTAATCGAGCAAATCCATCTACTGAGGAAGGACATGAAATGTGTTTGAATGCTTTGGAAACAACACTTTTTAGGGGATTTTCTTTTTTTTTTTGTCAAAAACGTTGTATGTCTTATCTGGAAGGCAATGTTTGTCCTTGGTGGATTTTAGTATCCAATAGTCCCTGGATCAAATAACCACTTGCAATGAAGACATTATACATTGTAGTAGACTGACTGCCTTGGCATTTGGTGATCACAAATAAAAAATAACCCGTATGAATTTAGGAATTCCATTACCTGTTATATAGTGCCTTTTTGAACTCAAAATGTACATTTGAACAAACTTGAGAGTGCTTGTTAGAAAGTCCAAATGGCACAATATACCCCTACTTGTGAGGCTTCAGACTTTCAGGCAGATTTTTTATTTTTCTTGCCAAGTTACTTCAAGTCAAATCCCGACTGAGTCGTTATGGTGAGATCTTCCCTACTTTTAACTGATGTACGATGTCATCCTCGAGGTGTGGGGAAGCAGTTGAGAACACATTGCCTTCAGCATGAGCTGCTACCAGTGGGGTGCTTTACATTAAGGCTGGAATCACAGCGTGTCTCTTGCTCAGCATGGATTCCATCTCTGCAATGTATGCATGTATATTTCATGATATTTCATTTCATCTGAAAATGTAAACTTCACTTGTCTCACTGTGTTATTTTAATCCGCGACGGAAGCATACAGAAAGACAAACGACGATCTTTCCCATCTGTGATCCTTTGCCACGACACATTTGAATATGCAAGATTTAGAAACACTAAGCCATTCAGTAATCTCCACCTTTCCTCTGTTTTTGTTCTGCAATAGGACCAGTGGCCTGACTAGAGAGCCAGAGGCAGCCGGTGGTGTGCCCTCTCTTTGCCTCCACATGGATAATTGTGTCACTGCTTGCTGAATTTACAAACACAGGCAGAGGTTTAATTTTGCATTGTTTCTCGTCTATCTCTCGTGCCTTCGCTCTCTCCTGCTTCTGTGCCTGCTTTGCATCCTGAATTCACTGATAAGTAAACCTGATTAGCTGAGCCGCTGCTGCCAAATTCACTCCTCAATTCCAAAGAGGATATTTGTTCCCCCTCTCTTCATTTCCATTAATCTATCTTGTCTCTCAAACAGATGAATGGGTGATGAGATTTGACAGACCCAATTTTACCAACAGAGAGGTAGTTTCCTGTTTCCGAGGTTTTCACTGATGAAGGCTGACTTACAAAACCAAGAGACCTGCAAAATGCTTCTCTTTCCCCCCTAAACATCACAGGAGGGGTCTGGATTGGTTTGTGTTTTGCACGTTATTTTGTCTTGTGTAATTCTGTAACAGTCTTTATACATTTCATTATTTTTGATCACATGTAGCTCAAAAAAAGTTTATTCTACATAGATTGTTCATTGGTCAATACATGTTAAATAATAACACAGTGTCATTAAAGTTGAAAATCGAGCTGAAATGGAGTTCCAAAGTGAGTCGGGCAGACTGCTGTTGAGAAGTGTAAAACTATTTTTCGTCCATTATGAAACGATTGGGAAAACAGCCTCAGTCAGACGAAATGCTTTCGTCACTGCTTACCTTCAGCTCTGCGTCGTGGCGTTTCATTCAAGAAGGAGGCGGGGTGGAGATATGTGGTTTTAAGGATCTGACGGAGTTACGCGATTCTGTCACAAGCTCTTTTGGGTTAAATATTTGTAAAAATCACAGACAGTAAAGGGTTACTGTGAGGAATTTAAGTTTTAAAGCGCTCCTAGCGATGGATATTATGTGTTACAATATGTTTACTTTTAGAAAGTTTAAACTAAAGGGAGAGTTACTGAATTTGTTGTGCACTGTGAGAGAAACCAGAGAATTTATGACACCGCCATGAAGTCAGAGAGCGAGGATGTTGCTGAAGAGTTTCTGAGCACAGCCTTCAAGAAGGGGGGAGGAATGTGTCAAGGAAGTGGCCGTCCGAAGGGTTCAGCCAATCACTGAGCTGATCGATGGGCTAACGAATGTGTAATATGAGACATTTCAGAGACTTTGGAGGGACAAATAAACTGTGAATCCCCGGAGATGATCAGACCTCCTCTGGACCATAAGGCCGACACACCAGTCTATGTGTGGTGCGGATGGGGCCTCTATTTCATGAAATATTACTATTGATAGTGTAATTCAGTTTGTAACTGCATTTGCTTTTGTTAGTATATTAAATTCCTTTTCATTTAAACTTCAACCAGCTGATTCGGCCCTGCTTGCTGATGGAAGAAAGAGAGTAGGGGGGGGGGGGCTGCCTCTTCTCCTCTGGAACAAGGAGGGGGGCTTTTTCCTTTGCCTTTAGTTTGAGACATTTTGAACATAACAATACCAATAGCATTGATTTGTGAAAAAAAGACGAAATATGGAGGTTTCCACAGCGACGGTACATTTTCAGATTTAATGAGCAATTCCTGATATACAGTTTAAAAACAACACCTGTGCCTTACCTCCTACACTCAATTATTCCAAGATGATTCATATTTCAAATTATGTGAAATTCTATGCGCATGGGTGTTTTTCATACTGATAAATGTTAATGTACGAATTCATATTTTAATATGATCGTCATCGACATCCATGGGATTTATAAGCATGTGTATGCGTTGCAAACTTCACAAAATCCTGCATATAGATTGCATTACAGTCCATGGAGGCCACTTCAGTCTGAACATGTTCATAACACGCCACCTGCATATTATGATAACTCTGTTGACACACTGATTATCTCTACATTATGATGACATCTACAGTTTGAGTTATTATGGTATTATGGACTAAATAGGTAACACTCACAAATTCCATCAACTCTGATCTTGATTATGAGTTAGGTTGAGTTGCGTAATTATTAATAAGCCCCGCTCCATCCCATTGTATTCATCACTCAGCACTTGTGTACACTAAGCTCTGTTGTGTTGCACACTGATCAGGTGTAGTGTCATTACTGTTACCTGTACCTGAGTCATTATACGTTCAACTTCATGAAAGGTCTATAGAGGCACATTCAGTCCCATTGTATTAGTACAGAAACTAAAGTATTTAACAAAGTTATTTAGTGTAATGCATCAAAGCATAATGCTAAAGTGTTGCAAAGCTTCCATTCCTTTACAAATCTTCCATATTGTACGTCAGCCAATGCATTAGGTTTTATGTGATTATAAAGTTGTCCAATCAGCAGCTTTTCAAAAACCAATCACTGACATTTTCTTCAGGAAGTTCTCTTCTAGTTTCATATTGCTGTCGTCCCATTCCGTGTCTTTTCCCCATTCCTTTACCTGGGCAGCGGCATTATGAAGGACGGACTGATTTTAAATAACATTTTGCTGAACTATCAAGTGAAAAGTGACTTTGGCTCAAACAAAAGAGACGGGTCGAGTTTCCGGCATAGTCAGCACTCTCTTCAGTTCACTCAGTATAAAGCTCAGTCTGTTACCAAGCAAACAGATGGAATCCCTCAGTGTTTGAATTTCATCTGTGAAAATGGTTTATTTAAATATTATTCAGATTTTGTCATTATAATACAAACTGTTGCAATGTTTCAGTACAGAAGCCTCACACAATACCAAAGAAAAGAGAACTAGAATTCATCAGAATTTTTTTGACAGCTCAACAAACAGACAGGACCGCATTGAAATGAAATACATTAGAAGAAACAAATACAGCTAGAGTGGATGACCGAGTAGCGTGGCATATAAAACAGAACAGAAGAATGTTTCTGAAATAGCATCCTGGATGAAGGAACCGCTGCTCTCACCGTCATTGTGAACTGTTCTCCTCTTCAGCAACAACAAGTAAGCTTGTTGCTTGAAAGCAATTCAGCCTCCATTGCAACCCAAACTTATGACTCAGTTCATCAATAAGCATAATTTCTTTAGAGTTGTTCCGATACCAATACCAGAATTGATACGGCTTAAAATGCTGGCTACGCGAGTACGCTGGTCTATGCCCCGATCCAATATCGTATCATGTTATTTACCAGCTTATTTAGGTTACTCAGGAACGACTTCACGTGTGACTCGGTACTTGATCCGTACATTCTGCCTTCAACAAGAGATGAGGAAGAAGAGAAATGGCTACTTTCATCATCAGTTCCAGAAATAACGCAGGCTGGTCTCATCCAGCATTTGTAGCGAAAGCTATGAAAAACAATGCGGCGTAATTTGCAGATATCCCATGAAATGATTTAGTATGTTATCCACGTAATCATGAATGAGGAAGTATAAAGAGAGTTAAAGCACACAGGGAGGGCTGGAAGGCAGCGGTAAAGGTGGGTGGGTCTAATAAACACAGATCTTTCAGCCAGGAGCCAGCAGTTAGTTCCCCATGTGAAACGAGAAGATTGATGTTTTTGGCACTTAACTTCCGTACTTCAGTAACAGCACTCCCGTAGTTATTTTAACCTCAACGGCAGTCTTTTTTGTTGCCTTACCCTAACCAAATATTTGACGATCTTTTCATAAACCTAACTAAGTAGTCTTTTTGCCTAAACCTAACCGAGTCGCCTGTGAAGACAGACGTTTATTTTGAAAAGACCGGATGCATGTAACGAGTGCCAATTGACACGAGTTGCTGACTTTCCCAGAAAAAACGCACAAAAAATTTGTAACTTTTCGTAGGATATCATATGAACCGCTGTATGAGGATGAGTGAGACACCTTGCTTCTTTCTCATCTCTGTTGAGAGACGAACATCCGATGCCTACCGATCGGGCTACAGTGTATTGTCAGCTACAGCCAGCAAAATGTCAGCCATTTGTCAATCTGTCAAACTAGATGATAAAACAAAGTTCTATGTGTTTAGTCTCTCCAACAATGATAGCAATCATATCCCATCCATAGAGGGTTAGTAGTGTACAGCTGTTTAATAATGATAATAATAATAATCATTTGTAGTTTTTAAAGCACTGTTATCGAATCGCAAGTTCAGATGTTGGAATTGGTATCAGGAGGGAAAAATGGTATCGGAACAACTACATTTTTGAATTAATCCAATCACAATATCAAATAAATCATCGCTCCAATCTCCTTCTTTGTTATTCAATATGTTGCAGTATGTTGCAAGGACCCAGTCGAGTGAGTCCCCTAGATTAGGATGAAAGCCTTATAAAGGAGATGTTTCTAATAATCATAGCTATATATAGAACTTTTCTTTTTTTTTTTTAGTCATACATTTTACCCAAGTTCATTTTGAGGAGATGAAAACCTACTTTGGACTTGTTAACACTTGAATATGAGTACATGACACCATTGTTACAAGTACAGAACATCACTGGCGTCTGCCTTTTTAAATGGATGTTTGAAGAAAAAGAAAATGTTAACATGCTGATTATTTAATTTACAAGTTGTACAGATCTGTAACTTTTTACATGAGGGTTGGACAAACTGTCCACTCAAACTGTGCACACTCTCCAAAGTGCTCGAGCACATTTCCAACAGAATCAACATCCAAATCCCGTTCTACCTTACAATGAAGTGGATTATTTTCTTTCTGCAAACTAAATGTTCTGAATCGTTGTACATAACATGTCATTTCAAAACACAGCAATCGATTGGCATATACTATGTGACAGTGATGCTAGAATAACTGTCCAAATTCACCCTGAAGCTATTTGGATATGAGGGATTAGACGGGGTCGCCCTCTGCCGCCCTCACATCTTGGACCCAGCCCGGAAGCTGCTGATCACTGGATGTCTCGGGTCTCATCCCAGAGCATGACTAAGCACTCCCAGCCTTTGAATGCCGGTGCTGAATCAACAAGTTTCCCTCCACTGTTCTTTGGGAGTGCAGTGCAACTATACGGGGGGGGGGGGGATTTATGCTTTGTCTGCAAAGCGGAATAAAAGCTTTGAGGGGAATGTTGCTTTTTGAGAACATACAGCACACAGTAATCATTGGCAATTACATCTGTATGTTATGTATGAATGTTCGATTATACCGTACACCATATGAGGAATTACATAATCAATAATCATGCTTCATGTTACTTTAATTCAGCGCGCATTTTGGCCGTTAACTGAGCAGAGCATTAGCATGTGCTTCGGGGTCTACCAAAATAAAATATTGATCTTATTGCAGGACAACTGCTGCTCTCAGGCAGCATGACACTCACAGTCGATAACATTCACTTACATTATGATTCTTGAGATATGAATCAGCTACTCTGTTATTCATACATATTTCAGTTTGAATTTGAGCATGTGTGTGTTTTTCTGATGGTGCTCAAGTGTCTTTTCAGCTCAAAAGTTAACAGAATATTACCATTTTATTTATTTCAGCTTATACTGTACCTGTTGTTGCACTATGAAAAAAAAACCAACACCGTTGTCTGTGTTTGTGTCAGATTGTCAAAGCGTTTTGCTTATAAATGCTCTGCGTGGATAAAAATCTCTATGAAATATCATCTGAAAATAAAGCTAAAAATATATTACTGTAAGATATAAGAGAGAAGATTCACAAAACAAACAAATTTCTTCCAAACATGGCTCATATACAGTGTTGATGACAAGTCGACCTTCTGTGTTGCACTGCATCTCAACTCATCCAGCCACTCAAACGTCGACCTGCAAAATGTGTGTGTTTGTGTGCTGGCGTCAAAAAACAATACAAACGAGTAATACCCGTGATCCAAAGTGGGTAAACTCTCATTCACCCTCTGCAGTGATGAGACATACCGGGGAGGTGCACAGCAACTGAAGCCTGCCGTGTGAAAATGGTGCAGGTCAATTAAGATTAATCATCCAACGGTCATATATCAGGATTTTCCAATGACGCATAAATTGTGACATCCTTTTTATTCCTACTGAGGATGCGATACAAATTAAGATGACAGGGGACAATTTATTTATCACACCAAAGCTAGCACATTAAAATAAAGCAGTAACACTGAACTCCCAAGTGGTGACTTATGTAGCTCAAATAACTTATGTTCTCCTCTTTTAAGCCGTCAGGTCAATAAGCATGCACACCTGTATACGTACCACTAACAAGATGTAAAAGTATGCACATTAGATCATTTAGCTGGCCAATACAGCTGAAGAGTGAAAAGTGAGAATTGAAACGCTTTTTTAACCACATGGTGAATGTTAACAGTCTAAATTGAAGTGTACTTTAATTTGTTTCGTTTCTTTCGGGGCCTATTCACAATGGAGTTCCATGGCCAATAAGGTGAGTTTGAGCGATGTATACAGCACATACAGTAATTCTAGGTGTTTTGAAGAAAACATATATATATATCTAGAATCATATATATTACACAAATATAGATTCTCCTCTTTTTTTCTTGTTCACTTTTGAGCAATAAACACATGAAACTGGAACAGGGAAAACATGAGGAACGTCATTCTTCCATGACAGTTATCCGACAAGCTACAGAGTCCGTTTTTCACACCGGAGCGCTGCACCTCAGATGGTGTCGAGTCGCCGTCTGTACAAAAGGTATTCAAGTGGTTTAGAGGTGACCGGTGTTTACAGTGGCTAATAGCAATGTGCTGGGAGCAAGAGTGGTAGTGGCAGGGAAATGACGGCCAACTGTGCTGTCCGCATGGTGCGTGTCTGTGTGTGTGTTTGGGGGGGGGGGACTAGGGGGGATTTTCTTGTTCACTTTGAGAGCAAACAGAACGAGAGCGAGATCAGGGACCCATGTCAGTTCTTCAAATTATAACAAGGCATCCCTCACCAAACCACACGCCAGGAGGAGGACGGCCAGTCCGCAGTTGGTTGATATTCTTGTACCTGAGAAAAGAAGAAACAAAGGACGTTACATCTTCTGATACAACCGTTGCACAGATGTATCTCGCTTGATGAATTGATAGACCAATGCAACTCAGTCAGGGAGAAATATTAAATTATAAATAGGGTAAGGCAGATTTGTCAACCGTCAGAGATTTTGCCACGCTATTAATTGACAAGAGACACGAGACTGTCAGTCAATAGCACTACTAACATGCACGAAACACTGCATACACCTTCAAGCCAGAGAACCAGCAAGCATGGCAGCTACAATATACCATCTCGCGCCCAAATATGGACGCTTACTCACACCCCTCTGCTTCTGATACCGACGTACGAGGCCCCCGTTAGTGTCTCTGTGAAACGCACCAGGCTTTCAACTAACTACAATGGAAACCTCATCTGGAGCAATATTAGTGACTGTCAGAGCAAGCGCTTTGGGAGTGTAGTGACGAAGAGTGGACCAAAGAAGTCCACTCAGAGGAGCAAGGTACAGTAGGTTGGATGGATAAACCAACACCGGACTGTAACCCTGGAGACCAGTGTTCATATCCCAACAATATGTTGTTGTCTTTGTGTTGACTTTAATTTTATAAACATAGTAAGTTTAAATCAATTCACAATCTTGTTTTTGTTTGAATTCACATTGTTAACCACGTGTTTACAGTGACCGTAGTGGAGCCCGGTGAGAAGACAAATATCATAATGGCAAAATATCCTGGTTACGTCAAATATAACATGTATAGAATTTCCTTTGTATGAATGTTATTTTTTGATCTGTGATGAGATGCGACCTTTCACCTTCCACATCTGTGGCTCCGGAGGTAGAGCAGTCGCTGTGCGAGTGTGTTTATCGCTGCTGAGCAGGTGGCAGCCCTCTGCCATGGGTGAATGGGTGAATGCTGGCTTGTGTTGTAAAGCCCTTTGAATCACAAAAAAAAGAAAAAGAAAAGTGCTCTAAAAATGTGGTCCATTTCCCATTTACATGCTGCACCACCATCCACCACCCAACCCTCCGTCTGACTGTCCTCTTAAGAAAAACCAGGGCATCACTTCTTTCACCATGACCATGGATGATCTCTTACTCCAGTCTTTATTACTGGAACCATGCAATGTGTCCTAATACAGCTGTTCATATTTCTTACGTCATTTTTCGATTAAATTTGAATTACAGCAATAAGTGTGGTTGTTATGTAAATTACTGGTGTCAATTAAGTAAGTAAGTTACATAACACAAGTAAGGTGAAATTAATTGATTTGTTTTCACACATGAACAGTGGTCTCCTGGTGAGAGTCCTGTGTTTGATTGACCCATCTATCCACAACTTTGTCCCTCTTCTTACAACGACTTCCTTAGAAGCAGCCCTGGACGTCCTGGCTCACGCTTATGTGGGTTATACACAAACTATGGTGCATTGCTATTCGTACATATACAGTAAATGAGAACAGCCTGAACCATGACGACAAATGTACCCTAACCTGAACAAAGTAGATCATTAAGCTCAAACCATGATCTTTTCCTGAGTCTAGCCGAGGGATTGTTCTGCTTAAACCTAACATGAAATGGATTTGTAAGTGTTGGAAGACAAATGATGCCGTCCTGTCGATGGGGCATCAAATCAGAAAACAGATATGTGTATTTCTGGAGGTCATGGACAAAAAATGTATGTTGTCGTTTTCATGAAGAACTCTTGTTTCAACCTTCACACCCTAATGTACTTTCCACCCACAACCCAATCGTTACAATAAAAGGTCGGCATTGCACGTTTCTGCAAATCAAGGATACGTTGATTCATTTAACATTTAATGTCAACATTTTTACATATGTGTATATCAACATTATAGTGTTTCTCAATTACATTTAGGTTTAGGAACAGCGGTGTCCTGGTGTTAAACAACCATCCATCCACCCCGACCTCCTTCCTGCTTTGACCCAAATGTGACACGTCAACAAATGTTCCCTTGAAACATAACTGACAATACGGTTTTGTTGCATGGGACCCTCTTTTTGAGGAGACCAGAATGCAAGTGCACATTATTTCATGCAGTCGTACGAAACTTTTTTTTGTGTTATCTAACATGTGGCTGCCTGTTTGTGTTTCACCCTCTTCTGCGTTCCAAATGTTGCACCATATGGTTTCATTAAGTTTGATCCATAAGGCTGCAGTCACCTGTGAAGCCTGCGAACACTACTTGACTGCAGAGCGTGGATTCATACACAAACGTAGCAAATAACATCCAAATTCTGTCTTTGTATGAGTCATCCAACGGTTTTTAACACACCTAATATGATTACGCCATTAAACATTCATCCAGTTACTTTATTGACTTTATTGTTGTCTACTGTCACAACACAAAATTCTTATTTGTAACAAATGTATTAATTTAATGCTGAAGACGGTTGTCCTTGATTTACAGAGTCATCTCCTCAAACATGTCATGTTGGCTAATTGATAGAACATGGCAGATAAATCATTAAAAAACGGTCAAATCTAAAATGGGCTTGTGATGAGTGGACTTAAACTTTACCGTCTTACATAAATGCCACTACCTTCACCAGACAAGCACAGGAATCTACAGATGTAACCCCTTTTGATAAACAGCCTTTGAAGTGTTATGAAAAGGATTTACATGGGCAGCTGCTGTTGCCTTAGCCCTGACAAACTGCTATCACCACTGCAGGCAGCTCTGACTGTTTACTGAGCATCTGACATGACTAACAACTGCAAACTAGAACACAGCCTCCTCAGCCTCCTCTTTGATCCCCCTGCGTCTGGAGGACATCGAACCTGAACTGATGAGAACAAAGTGAACCGATGACAATATGCGATGCTATGCAGCGAAGTTCTGTGGACCAAAAATAGTGAAATAGAGGGAAATAGAGACAGAAAGGAGTTGAGAAGCTTGAAAGGAGGGAGAGGTGAGAAAGAAGAGAAGTTCTATGAAATGCAAAATGAAATATTCAGTGAATCACATTGACATCGACTGGATTCCCGTGTCAGACCGGGCGATGGTTCTAAGAAGGAAACCGTCCAGGGGATACTTTGTACCTTGCGGCCCAGCTCTGGGCTGCCGGGGATTGGGGGGGGATGAAGGGAGGAGCAGTAGGGGGGGAGCAGAGAGCCAGGGCTTTGACCCTTTATTCCTCCTCACCACATCTCATTTGGCTTGAGGTGATCTGGGGAACAGGAGTGCCACAGAGGGGCAGCAATCATTCTGGGCCAAAACATCCTTCACACAGAGAATAATTAATCAGCCTCCAGCTACGAGTCAGAGCAAGACACAGACGCAGAGCGACAGCACACGGGAAACCATGCGCTAATTCACCAATACCAGGGGTTCTTCAATCATCGACCCATTAGCAATGTTGGGGATGTACAAGTTAACTTGAAAAACAGAAAACCTTCTTCTTTTTTTGTTGGGTTACACCGAGCAGGTTTTCCTGGTGGCGATGAAGAAAGTGTGAGACTCTAAGCAGCTGCCAAGCCCTGCCATTCTGAACATCTTGCACCATTTCACACAGCAGTAGGAACATGTGTCAAGTGTGGGGGTGCTGTGGCGATGACGCAATACGGCATCACCCAACACAGCATGCAGCCTATGCTGCACAGAGGCTGTGCATGTTTTCATTATGGCCCTTCAGAGAATAAGATGTATACTTCATGATGAAGGTAAATGTTTGTTTGACAAAGGATGGATATGAAAACACACACTAGATAAAGGCTGCACACAATGAATCCTGGAACTGTGGACTCTTTCTACACAGTGCAGCCAAATTCTAGGAAAAAATAAAAATGTACTTAATAGACCTACAAATAGGGGTTGTACATATCCGTGTGTGCGAGAGAGAGAGAGACACAGAGAGAGACAGCGACAGAGAGAGAGAGAGAGAGAGGGAGAGACAGACAGAGAGAGAGAGAGAGAGAGTGAGACTACAGTGAAGTGTTTCTTGTTTAGCTGCTATTCAATAATAAAGAACACCATTCAACCAAAGATCCACTGTTAAACTAATGAAACTGTCTTGTGATTTTGTAATTTATAGTTATGAACATGCAGGTCCTCCACCATCTGCCGGTGGATGCTGCTGTCCCTCCTCAGCCCTTCTTCCATCTGTCTTAACATTGTAGGTGCAGGCACGAGGTCACACATATCAATGTAGCAGGTTTTAAATGCAAAACTAACTACTCCCACCATACTGCACATGTACAGGTTGAATTCACAACCATGTGCAGCTTCTAAATGAATCAAATAATTACAATGAACCGACGAGTTCCACCAGGTTTTCAAAGCGTCAGGCTTCAACGTCGGATTATGAGGTAAAAATAACAGTTGAGCTTTATCCTGCACTGCATGACTAATCTGGTGGAAATGATGAGGAGCTGTTGAGGGTGAACCTTGCTGAATGTCTGAGTGTTGAACTTCGTGTCTACACCTCCGTGCTGTGAGCATATTTCTCACCTGGACTACTTACTGAAGTTACAAGGAGAGTTGTTTCTATAATACATTTCTGAAATTCTGGAAGCTGTTATCTGAAGGTGTTATCTGTTTCAGTACAATAGCGCTGTAGTAAAAGTCTGGTAAAATGCACTGCTATTAGCCCACTTTGTGTTCCACTGTCTTGCCTAAGGACACATTCAGGCAGGAAGACCAGCTTTGAACATTCTAGTCTGCGTGAACATGGATACAAAACAATCTCATCGTGTCTTCTTTCTTAAGGAACAACAACATACAGTTGCAATATATTAAGCCAGTGCTGGGTCATAATTACATCCTTCTGGGGGTAAAGTGATGGGTCACCCCACGCTGCACAGCTGGGCTGGGTCATTTCTTTGGCGTCAGTCCTTACATCGTCCAGATGTATTATTAAGAATCCATTGAAGCAACTCTTAGTAGGGCTACAGTCCGTCTAGAAGCTGGTGATGAAGCCACTCTTGTACAGAGCAGCGGGGGGTTGTTATTCATACATTATTGATTTGCTGTTGTAGGGATTTCTATTGCTTTAGTTGGTATTTGTGAAGTCCATTTTCCAGTTTGTCTGAGAAACCACAGAGTGTAAAGGAAAGTGAGGATATAGGATTTTATCAGGCAAAGAACAACCGGAGGAAGATAGCTGGAGCTCAGAAATCCACTCAAAATGAACATATAGCACCAACACACTGTCGCTATTAACATGCAAACTCATATTTATTTATTTTAAAGTTTATTATAATCGTCATTTACATTAGGTACATATATATGAAATGTAACCTCTGCATTTAACCCATCCCCAGCATATTGGGAGCAGTGGGCTGCTGTGTGACTCCAAATGACTTGTGTAGTCATTTGGAGTCACACAGCAGTCTTTCCTTCAGTGCCAGCCACATTCAAATACAGTCAGAATTGATGAGACTCATATCACATATATGATTATATATTTGTTCAGCTTGCTCTACCTATGAGCATGCATCTGGTGTCATTGTGTTCTATCCTTGCCATCCACAAGCACCTGAAAAGCAACACTATGTCTACAGACGTTATTCTCATATAGATCACACATTATGCTGTTTTTCACATCAAAACTAATCTCGCCAGTGAGCACACTAAAGGTAAAGGTACCTGCTGTGCTCCTGTGCTATTTTTAGAAAACAACAAAGGAGGAACATTAGTGAATCCTTGTTGTACTCTACAATGCATTTGAATTGCGGAGTAAAGAAAAAGTACAAAGAGTCCAGCTGAATACACAAGAAAAAGCTACCTTTGCTTTTGGCAGTAGTTGTATTATTTCACTCATCCATCCATGTGGCTAAAAGCATCTCCACCCACTTCCTGTCATGGTTTGGTTGACAAGGTCACTATGCCTTTACAAGTAATTTCGGATTGATTTACAGCTGAGTTCTTGTGTGGTTATTCAGCTGAAGAATGGAAGCTTGAAGAAACGTGAATAGGGGAAAAGGTTTCCGTGCCAAAAAGACATCGGACTTTTATGTCTCATGGTTTAGAACTACGCGTGATGCCTGTGATTTCTTCCACAGCCTAGTCCACGGAGGGACTTGAAAACCGACTTCTCTGTCGGCATGATGAGTGAGAATATCTGTCCGAGCTAATAGACACCTTGTCAGGATGTCTTGGTGCATGCTGGGATAGAATAGACCCACACTGAATACTCCGCATTTTGTCCTACTTAACCTATCACAACACACTGCATTTTGCCAACATGTTTTTGGCGATGTGAAATGCCGACGCGGAATATCAATTCTAGGCCAGCGAGGCAGTGAGATTCAGTGAGGCACAGAGGTGAATCACCACAGCACCTCCACAGGGAGCTCAAACTGGCTTCATGCCAGTTCCATCTACTCCTGCTGATCCCTGGCCAGCTGACTGGCCAGCTGACTGCCTCTTTGACTTGCTTGTTTACTTGCCTGGTGGCTCTGTTCAAAAAAACGGCTGTCTTGTTGACTGATACACTCTCTATCTGACTGGAGTTTTGGCTGAACGACCGGTTAAATAAAACTGAATGTCATTACGTTGCAGCTTGACTGTTCAACTATAACTGAGTGAAAGTGTGATAACACAGTCTGGCGGGTAATGCGAAAGCTCCAGAACGACCATCCACGGCGTTTGAAAGGATCCCACCAGCAGTTGTGTGTGTTAGCTGACATTACTGCAGCCATTCTCCAAACCATCTAGCCATGAATGACATGAGGCAAGCAGCTGATTAGAGCGCAATGCCCTCCAAGGAGGAGTTTTACTGATCTGAGTCTGTTCCAGTATCACCGTTTACTTCCTTCAACAAAAATACTGATTTCAGCATTTTTGTCAACATGCAGTTTGTACCTGTTGCCATAGGCTCAATTACATCACTGTGGTCAGATGTAACAAAGTATATTTAGGGCTGCCTGTGTGAGATGGACACAGATAAACAACAGGTTAACATGACTGGGAGAGGACTGACTTGGACTTCTGCAGAAGTCCGATGTTTACTTGACATCTTGGCCGAAGAGAACATACAGAATATCCTAAGAAGTCCACAGAAATAGTGACATTTAAGAAGTGATTGAAAACGAACTGGAAGAGAAGGGATTCATGGGCACAGTGGATCAGTGCCGAGTCAAAGTGAAAGAACTTCAACAGCAATGTTCCCTTTGCTCCTTACATCCCCCAGGACATTTAGAACTATATGATAAAAAGGCAAAACATTTTAATTCATATATATCAGCATAAACTTTGCCTGTTGAATTTTTTAATTAATGCAATTTTTGGGGGATTGCAAGTTTTCTGAAATTGTATGTTTGAATATGCAAATGAGGCATTCTCTTACTACATGTGTTCATTTGAACACATTTCCAGAAGAGAAATGTGACCATTGGATTAAAGTCTGAGGAAAAAACTAATCTAGAGAAAGCAGCCTTTTGGGATATGTTTTGTAAAATGACATACATTTTGAATACACTGCAGGTGAACAGGGTAAAAATAAAATATGCAAGTGAGGCATTATCTAATGCTAAATTCTGGCGAATTTAGGAGAAATCTACAGACGCAAATAGACAAAGTAGTAAAATGAACAGCTAAATGTGTATTATGGATGGAAAGACGACATATTATAGAAGCAAAAAAGCCTCAAAATTGGCCAGTGTATGAAAAATGATGATTTTTTCCTATAGTGTCTCGCCCCAATTTGCAAACTGTAAAACCTGACTTTGTAGAAAACAAATCATAATTATCTGAAGCCAAACGTACTTAGCTTGTGAAAGTGCCCTCATTCAAGCACTGTACTTCAGTACCCCCTCACCCCCAATGCAACGATGAATACATGAAAGTATGTTTAAAACAGAAAGGTAAATAAAACATCTGCACAAATGATCTGATGAGAGCTCTGAAGGTCTCCCTGGACCACAGTAGATGGTACAGTAATGCCTGTTGGACACATTTAACCACATCTGTTGTGAGGTTTCAGTGGATCTACGGTGGATCCCAAAAGACAAACGTGTGAGTAAGGAAGGACCCATTGAAGCATCCACATGAACTGGAAATGACACATTGACGTTGCGTGCGACTGCTTGAGCAATATGAATACAGCCATGAACAGCAGGCCGGCGGTTTCTGAACCACCTACTGGAGTGATGACTCATTGGTGTTCTTTCCTTAGACATGTGCAGCCAAGGCAGTTTGAAAAAATATGGTGGTTCATATAAACAAGGTCAGCGTTTTCTTTTTATTCTTTTTTGTTTGGATGGATGCTTACGCAATAGGATGAGTCCATATTTATTTTCCTTTCATGCAGGAACCAGGCTGGCCTCAGGGGTGGAGGGACAAGTTTGGCTCAGGGGACATTTTTCCCTCCTTACCCCCCCTCCCTCCACCCCACATTCAGCTCTGGTCACCTCTGAGCTTTGGAAAAACAACACTGCCAAAAACGATGGAGGCCGAGCTGAGATCTAACAACATGTGACACACTGGTGGGGGAGTAGCTGTGAACGCAGCGCGCCACCAGTCACAGTCCGCCCGTCTGGAAAAGGGCCTCATTGTTTACAGATGCAGCAATGCGGAAAAGGGAAAATATCTGCACTCTCCCAGGTTTAATTTTGTTGCTCATCTGCCTCAAACCCGAGCGCGGCAGTAATAGAGCTCTGTCGCCCTCAGCCCTAACACCTCTGTGACGCTCAGAGAAGGTGGCTGACGCTGCCTGAGCAGCCACGGAGAGGCATTTATCAGTGTCAAGCACACCGCACAGAGGACTCACTGCAACACAGTTGTCAGCATCATTTGGCTGCCTCATACTCTCTGACTCTGCAGCCCTGGGGATTATTCTACTTTTTTTGACGTCTATTCAGTGGCAAGTAATATCTTTCTATGTTTCCCCTCAGGGTTCAGAAAGCTATCTGAGCCCGGAGCAGGGCCGACGCTGAGCCAGCTAAGGGACAATTAGGCTGAGACCTAAACTGCTAAAAGGTGAACATCACGAAGATACACAATGATTTCAGTTTGAGAATGCTGATGTGAGACAAAAAACACAAGAACACATCACATTTATGTAAATGAGATATTAGAAGGAATGGGTAAATGATGGCTCATTGCTACAAATATGTCTTTTTTGAACTACTATGAGAAGGCAGCCACGTCTTAGGTCAGTCATTCTGTCCAAACTATTTAGCTCGAGATCCGGTTACGGTTTTTTCACTGATGGTTTGAGACCTTCCTCTCCAGAAAAATACCCCCCCCCCCCCGTCACAGAGGCTTGGTCAGTGCTTTGATTCTGACGCACCTCGGCATGCTTTAACATCTGTATGAGATGCATCGGGCGCTTTCTATCAACTCCATCTGTGTCATTATTATATGGTCAGACCAACTTATGTGGTGTAAAAAGATAGAAAGTCCAAACAGGGAGGGAGAGGAGGTTACTGAGGAGTAACTTCTCAACCTCACTAACCTGAGTTCCGTAACACAAATACTTATTCTATATAACAAACACTTATTTTAACCCAAACCTCAATCTTTTCCAAAACCCAACCAACTACTTTTGTTGCCTAAACCTTACCAAGTAAACCTAAAAAGTAAGTAAGCCTACAATGAGCGTGTTTGCATGTAAGGAGCAGAAACTGTGCGTTTGCTGTGAACACAGGAGTTTATTTAGGAAAGAGACAATGGAACACGGAGAACGTGACATGCCTGACGAGACTTCAATGGTTATTCCTTACAGGTCAATATCGACTTATTTGACATATTTACATACCGGTATGTAAAATATAGCAATATATCTTCTGTAGTTGTTGCTATATTGGTTAATCATGCTTCTTATGGTGGACATATCCCAAGTCCATTGACTTATGAATTTGACTGATCCTATTCATTCTCTATGGAGAGGAGGGGATGAGGCAGAGTATTGCATGATGTTGAGTTAAATAACTATTCTCCGATCAAAGAGTCAAACCACACAATGCTGATTAAATATGACTCACGGTCAGTGGCGGCTGGTGGAAAGTTTTCTAGGTAGGGCCATCCTATCAATTTCAGCAAACATAGTATGATTTCATGCAAAAAAACTGTAGCATCAAACACGCATTATTACTTGGCAGTTAAATATTTAACATTTATTCCAACATGAAAAAAGCAGTAAATAACACTTATGTAATATAATACAATATAATATAACATGTTTATTTATTGAGATGTCCTATGGACCTTGTTATCGGAGGTAAAGATCAGGAGAAGTAAACATGAAGTGTAATTATGAATACTGATGTTAAATTAAGCTATGATGAGTTTTCACTGTTAATTTAACATCTGTAGGAGCCAAATTCAATGTGACGTTAAATATTCACTTGTATTTACATGTTTAACTGTAATCACTTCTGTTTCTACTTTGAATGTTGCAAGGATGTCGTTATAATTTGTTAGAGTAAGAAATACATGTAAGTGACAGACAACTGTCACTTTAAGGACACTGTGACAGTTACTGACAGTGGTGAGTAATATCTGAGGCAGTATGGAGCCGCACAGTTTTCCGACCATGTTAGGAAATGTGTTATGAAACGTGTTAAATGGAACGATCTACGTGGATTAAGTTGTGGATAACCTGTGGATACGTATGGTATGTCGAAGTAATCAGCGTACTTTTAGGAAGAAAGGAAGTTGATTGACTGACTTGTACGAAGTAGTGAAGCTTCGCGTGTAGTCTGCTGTCTGATTGTGAGGTCAGGCAGATCTGATATCAGCTCTTTGGCTGCAGAATCTCCGCCAAAGTTCTCCTCTCAAACGGGTCTTGGAGGAGGAGTGCTCGCCTGTAGAGACTTCTTCTTTTGCGCAGATATCATATTGTCCACACATTACTGGGTACATTCCATAGTTAAAAAAACACAAATATTGACAATTTGTATAATTTATGATTATTATAATTTCTTTTTTATTTTTTTCTTCGTGTGGCTCATGCCCCCATGGCCCTCTATTGACCAGCCGCCACTGCTCACGGTTCTGTTTCTGCCTCTAATGTTTCCAGAAACATATTTTGGTGTTTTGTTCAGCTATAAACTGAGAAAGTTTGTCACCCAGCAGCCATAAACAGTCGAGCAAAAGCTAAGCACCACCCACCAGCCAGAGCAAAGCAGAGCATGTTGGGTTCCACCACGTCTTTCTGTTTGTTGGCCAGATTTGTTGTATCTCTAAAATCATACTTATTTATGAATACGATTTAGCTGTCTTCCATCATTTTATTTGAATCATTTGATCAAACAACAACAAACATTGGTTCCATGTTGGTTGCTGCTGGTTTAATTAACATTAGACATCTTTTAGATTGCTTCCATATCATCTTGGTCATAACAAACTAAGTGGCTAATCAGCAGTCTGATTTTCTGTTGTTACAGGATTATTAGTGACCCATGGAGCATTTTGTTTCTTACATTATAAAAATAGAAAAATAAAAGTTTCTTCAGCTTAAAAAGTAATTAGTAATGTTGTCAGATAGCTTTACCAGACAGATATTACTGTCATTTACAGAAAGGAAGTTCTTGAATAGGTGAAATGTTTGTTTGTCAAAGAACTTCCCTGTGAACATAGCTGACACCAACAATAACGAAAGGGTTAAATCATCCCCCACTATCAACTCAAAGGTATTCCACTGCACACATCACTGAGGAGTTCAGCCTCGCTGTGCTTGATGAAAGACAACGGTAACTTTGCTATTCTTTGCAATCCTCTTCGTGTAATTACAGACTGGGTATTAGACTCCCACGAGGGAGACGTACTGAAGCTGATCTCATGAATTCCATTTGTTCAAGTTCAATGAAAACAATGATAACTTAGAAGTCAGTATGTGGAGCACTTTTATGTGATTATAGCAAATGTCAAATAATTCTAACGGCATTGGTTTTTGAATGCAGAAAAGGGAGACAGCCCTGAAGAAACTCTTCATGTGTTGCTTTCAGCCCCTTATTTTTAGTGTCCCTAGTGTCTTTCTACCAAGTCTACCAATGAGGATGTTCAAATTCTACCCATGGCAACGTTTTAAGCGAATGAGGATGATGATTAGGGAGCAGCGAAATTCAAAGCAAATATATGTGGAAAGTGATATAGAAAGTTGCTGCTGATTGGCTAGCCTGCTCAGACAGGGAGTCCCAGAGCTGAGCAGCCCGCAGCAAGAATACCCTCGGTAATAAGCTGAGTCTTAAGAAGCACCGGAGGAGGCCTGCCTAAGGATCTAAGAAGCTGCTCATGGGGGATTTCTGAAATATAGCTGGAAGCTTGACCATGTGGTGCCTTAACATTAAAAGTAAAATCTCAAAATCAATTCTAGAACTCACATGCAGCCTGCAAGGCTGGAATGTGTTCTCATCTCCGAGGGTTAGTGAGAAGCCCAGCAGCAGAGTTTGGGGTGTGCTGGAGGCAGACAATTGACTTGCAACTCATCTTTCAATAAAGAGAATCGCAATACTCCAAACAAGATTCCTTCGATATCTGTAGTGACTGAAAAAATACCTAATGTTGGCTACAATCCTCATCTGAGGAAAAGCAGGCCCTAGTCACCTAATTATCAATGGTTTTTGCATTGTTATTATTGTGAAGCATTGTTACTCTAAACAGATTTTACTCATCAGTAATTAAGAGGAACATGGAGCGCTCCATAGAGGGGTCTTAGATATGGATTGGTTGGTGACACAGTGAGTGTGTGCACCATCGTTCCCCAACTGGGCTCCGCAAAACACAAATACTCATCACAACCTCTGCAATTACGTAATTGCGACTATCACACAGGACTTGACACCTCAATTGTTTCCATGGAGATGAATTGGGGATTTGCAATTACAAATCAGTCTGCCAGTTCAGCACCACGGACAGAGCCACGGATCTATCTGCACACACCACAGCGAGAGCCGCTTCTGAAACACGCTGTGGCTTGTCTGGTGGAATCGCAAGCATCGTCTGGAATCTAGAATATGGCTCTGCACTCGAGAGGCACTTCTGAGATGCTGTGGATTCATCAACGCGTGTCCTGCTACCCTTAGACGCTGCAGGGATTAAATCTCACAAACTAACCATCTCGATCGCTACACGAGGATACGTTGAACGTATTCAATCAAACAACCCCTCTGCCTTCTGCTACGAGAAGATGGAGAGGAAGGAAATGCAAATCGCCTTCTAATTATATACACATTAAACCTGAGAATCCTCTCACCATAGATGGACAAAAAACAACCGTTGCCTGTTTTGCTTTCCAGAATATATTTAATCCAAATTATTCAATCTATGTATATTCTGTATGAGTGTAACTTCTGTAAAACAACATGCTACATTTGACATTGTAACATGATGGAATCTTGTGGTTCATTTCCAGCTGTACTCAAAACTAACTCTCTGGAATTCCGCACACAGTTCACACCATGTAGACTGCAGTTGAACTTAAAGTTCAATCCGATTCACCTTTGACCTCGGATGTTTGTCATGAGCATTTCAAATGTATAACCAGATGATGGCTCACTGTGACGTTATTTCAAAGCTATGTGTGACAGAGGAAAAGTTTAGTATATCACAACCATAGAGACATGAACGCTTGTCTAGTCTTGGCAGGAATTCTTGGGATGGCAACATATCAATAGTCACAAGGGGGCCACCAGCTTTGTGAATAAGCAGATTGTAAAAAGATAAGGTGCATTTCTGCATTCTGGTGCAAGTTGAGACCAAACATTCTGCTACACCTCTCAGGGTTACTCTCCACGGAGTCTGTTTATCTGTTCAGAACCACCAGATACTGAAGATTCCAGTATTATTGGATCCACAGGGTCCATCATGAGAGTGAATGACACAGGTGCAGCAGTCTTTACCAGTCTGCCTTGAAACATGGTTACCTTTTTCAGCCCATTTTACAGTTGACTGCTTTAGGAGCGGTCGGTCGATTAACGCGCATTCTCTCGTAGTGTCACTTCAAAACTTTCTTTTATTCCAGAACAGCATCAAAAGCATACATGGAAGTCATCTTAAACAGAAAAACCCGCTTTGTCTCATAGTGCGGTTTCGTAGTGCGTAAAGCTTAGTGCGTAATGCGAAATGCGAAATGGGAAATGCGATTGAAAATAGTTAGCCCTTCCGCTCTCTAGTCGAACGAACACACCTGCACGTCCTCAGGTGAGGTCTACATAAAGAGTTAACGCCCCCTGACGTCATCATTGCGTCATAATCATTTCGGCAGTAACATCTTAACAGGTTCAACAGTAAATCATAATTAGCATGGTTTGATGTACAATCGGTAGCATGACTATAATTTCCTTAAAAGTATAGAATGTACAGGTAAAACACAAATCAGAGTAATGGCTTCTACACTCCGGCCCCTAATTGACCGGTATAGGGCAATTCATACATGTATACATCGGAAGCCTATTCTTAAGAGTCCTTTGTGGTCATATTGAAGACTATCACGTGTCCATAGAATTTCAAAAATAAGCCAAAAAATGTAATCCATTTAGTTCCGCTAGTCCATTTCGCAAAACAAGTTCATAAGATTTCGGCAAAAGGTTCAACGAAAAAAGTTCTTGAGAAAAGAAGAAAAAAGAGAGAAAAGGTTCAACTAAAGTCTCTTCAGGTGTCAAATACGAGGAAGGGCAAAAGGGACTTGTCTCATCAAGTCATGTTCTGTAGAAGGCACAGCTTTGTGATGGGCCTTTCCAAGGTGCCATTTTGTGTCCTGATCTTGACGATGTCGTTTTTTGTCGGGGAAGATTTCCGTGATTCTGCCCATGGGCCAGGAGTTGCGTGGTGAGCTCTCATCAATGATCAGCACTATGTCTCCATGCTTTAGATTCCTTTTAGTTTCATTCCATTTCTGCCTCTCCTGTAGCAATGGGAGGTACTCTCGTGTCCAGCGTTTCCAGAAGAGATCAGCTATATATTGGGTCTGTTTCCATCTTCTTCTGGAATAGGTGTCCCTTTTGTCGAAGAGTCCAGGTGGAAGAGTCGGCATTCGCTTCATTTGAAGCAGGTGGTTGGGTGTCAGGGGTTCTGGATCTTTCACATCCTGAGATAGGACGGAGATGGGCTGGTCATTCCTACACTTTCCTTCATTATCATCGGCTGTCCGCTTCAGTGCGAAATTGGCGCAGCTCGGGGATGAGACCGCTCCAAAGAGATGCACCGTCATCCGGTACTCTGCTAGCGGTTGGTTGGTGTCGCCGTCTGGCCACCACAGGAATCTGAGGAAGTCCACATCATGCTTAGGTATTCTTACTTGATGGAACATTCCTTCGATGTCCCCCATCACTGCTACTGGCTCCTGTCGGAATCTGAGGAGTACACCCAGCAAGGTGTTCGTAAGGTCAGGACCCTGTAGCAGCTCGTGATTCAGCGAAGTTCCTTGGAATGAGGAGGTACAATCGAACACCACCCGGATTGTCTTTTTCCTTTTGTGGTAGACACCATGGTGAGGGATGTACCACAGTCTTCCATCTTTCCGAGGGAGCTGTTCCTCTGGCACTCTTTCTGCGTGTCCTTTCCTCAAGACATCACTCATGAAGCCATTATGGTCTTTCCGAAAGGCTTCATCTTTCTGGAATCTGCGGGCAAGATTTAATACTCTTTGTTCCGCCATTTTCCTGTTGTTTGGCAGGCTGATGTTATCCTGACGGAACGGCAGTCGTATTTCGTAGTGGCCTTCTTTCCTTTTAACCGAGTTGTTCATTACTTGCAGGAATTTCTTATCTTCAACTGAGTGTTCTTGTTTTTCATTGTAGGCCAACTCTGAGAAGTCCTGGTTGTATTGGTGTATCAGGAGCTCTTCCAGCTTGGCCACTGATATTCTATTGGACGTTATCTGTGGTCGACCATGCTCATCCATAGGTGCAGTACTGTGGAGTGGTCCATTTATAGTCCAACCTAGGTTTGTTAGGACTGCGTAGGGCCCCTCCCCTTGGCTATTGATCACTCTCAGTGGCTCCATAGCCTTTGGGACATTTGCACCGATCAATAGGCCTACCTCTGCCTTAATGGTTCTTAGTTGGACCTCCTTTAGATAAGAGCATCCTTTTATGTCCATTTCTATAGGAATGTTCTCTTGACTGACAGGAATGGCATCTTGTGTGAAGACTTCAGGAAGCTCTATGAAGCTGTTGCCATCCAGGCTGCATACTTCCAGTCCTCTTATTGCCTGGGTTTTCACCGGCTTTTCATGACCCATTGTTCGGAGTAAGATCTCTGTTTTCTTTCCTCTGATGGACAACTGTTCCATCAGGGTTTCCGTGACAAAGGTAGCAGTGCTTCCAGGGTCTAGAAACGCATAGGTTTCGATCAAACAGCTGCCTTTATGTGCCTTTATCTTTACAGGTACCACTGCTAACTTGTAGTCTGTGGTTCTGTCCATTGTTTGGGCTGCTGATGAAACTCTAGCAATATAATTGCTCCTGGTGTCTGAGTCGTGCTTAGCTGCTGGCTTGGTACTTCCTGGAGTAAAGTTCTCTATATGCAAGACCGTGGGATGTTTCTTCTCACAGGAACGACACACGAGATGTTTCTTGCATTCTTTACTCATATGACCTTTGACCAAGCAGGCAAAACACAGTCCATTTTTCTTTAGCAGCTCAATTTTCTCCTTGTGGGGAATCTTTGCTGTTATTTCACATGTTTCCATCACATGATCTCCTTTACAAAAAGCACAGGGCTTGACGAAAGCGTCCATGGCTGTACGACTGCCCTCTGGTCTGTCTGCCCCTTCCCGTGCATTAGGGTTCTTGTTGGTTTCTGTCTTGGGCACAACAGTCGTAGCAAAGCTTTTCTTGCTGCTAGCTCTCATATACGGTAAGTCTCTTTTGAATAGTCCCTCATTTGTGCTCCCGGCAGGGTCCTGGATATCCCCGAAGACGGGATCTTGAATGATTCTGACCTGTTTTTCCATAAACCGAACAAGGTCATGGAATGTAGGTCTCTGCTGTGTTCTTTCAGTGATGTCACATACAGCAGACCGCCATTTCTCTCGAAGTTTAAATGGGAGTTTGAAAACAAGTCTTTTCATGTTAGATGGCGAGTCCAGCTCTGACCTGTATGGGAGGTCCTGAACTGCATTACCACAGCCTCTTAGATAGAGGGCGTAGCTATGAAGTGCCTTTCCATCATCTGTTCATATTTGGTTCCAGTTCAAAGCCTTTTCAACGTATGCAGATATGACTTTGAAATCATCACCAAAGTGATATTTAAGCAGGCGCTTTGCTTCCTCGTAACCAGTCGTGGCGTTCATGTGAAAGCAGCTTTGAACTAGTTCCTTTGGCTGTCCAGCAGTATACTGTTCCAGGAAGTACAGTCGATCCTCGTCACTGTTGGTTTTGTCCTCGATGTTGTGCTTAAAAGCCTTCATAAATGGCCTGAAAGCGAGAGGATCGCCGTCAAACACCGGAACCTCCCTTCTTGGGAGTTTAGATTCTTTCTGCTGTATCACTAGCAGGTCCGTCAAGTCTGTCCGTCTTTGTATAATGTTTGTGAGGTCGATGCTCTGAGCTATTTCGCTTCTGGGAGTGGATTCGCCTCGTCTGCGTGGTCCATCAGAAACCATAGCTCTGCTTGTGTGAGGGTTTGTTGCTCTTGGTTGTTGCTCAGACGGTCTTGTGATTCCAGTTAGTGGTCGGTACTGAACGTGCATCAATCTCTGTAATGGTGTTTTAGGTATGGTTCCCATGCGTGCATACTCCAGCTGTGCTAGGCTCTCTTCCATTTTGTCAGATGCATTTATCCGTTCTTCCCTTTCTTTTCCAGGTTCTGATGCTTCATCGTTTTCAAATTCCTCCAGAGCCTTTAGCCTCGCATCAGCTGCAGCAATATTTGCTTCCATGTCTAGGGATTCCATTCTTAAACTTAGTTGATGCTTCTCCGTTTCCAGCTCATGTTTCTTTTTAAGAGCTTCAGCTCTGGCCTGCAGAGCAGCTTTGTCTGCAGCTACCTTCATGCGTGCTGAAACCACAGATGAAGATTTGGAACTTTTGGAACCTTTAGAACTCCTTGAGCCAGTCTGTGAGACACTGTCCCCAGCCTGCACAAGAGTCTGTGGGTCCAGCTGAGGTGTTAACCATTGATCCACTTTAGTCATAGAAGCTTCGTAATCAGCCATTTTTGGCTCATACCAGTCCAAAGCTTCATTCATTCTCACATCCTCAGGCAGCAATAACTGAACAGATTCATGAGACACTTTAAATTCATCCAGCAGTCTTAGAAATTAATTTGCAGCTTCGTTAACATCATCAACATCAGCACCGTCTTTCATCATTGTTTTTATTTCATTAATTTTCCGTGTACAGTTTGAGAGTTGCCCTCTACGTGTTGCGCTGAGTGATTTAAACGCTTTCCTTTGTTGTGCGGCGTCCATCTCCGTAACACCGGCTTCAGTGACTGCCCGTTCACTTCCTTCTGCCATCAGTTCGTTCTTAGCCTTTAATATTCGTTTGTAGGGTTTTTTTCCAAGTAATTCCGACACCTTTTGTTTGAATATTCGTTAGTTTTTCGGTTACTTCTTTATTTATTTATTTTCATGCGCACGGCCGTGCTTTGTTTCCGTTTCCGTGCAGCGATATTGATCAGCGTCCTGCCGTTTATAGTTTCCGTGGTTTCGTAATTTATAGGCAGTTTATGGATTTATTGGTCTGCTCATCAAACATTTCCTTCGTTTCCTTTGTCAGTTTTAATGTTTGATCGTAACCAGGTTCAGAAAACCGCATCAACTCGTTTACTCACGGTACCGGTGAAATCCCATTCTGGCCGCAGTCCAGCTCGATCCAAACGACAGTGACTCCGGGCCACCTTCTCTCACGTCCACGTTGACTGCCGTTCTGATGGGTTATTTTCAACTTATTGTAGGAGCGGTCGGTCGATTAACGCGCATTCTCTCGTAGTGTCACTTCAAAACTTTCTTTTATTCCAGAACAGCATCAAAAGCATACATGGAAGTCATCTTAAACAGAAAAACCCGCTTTGTCTCATAGTGCGGTTTCGTAGTGCGTAAAGCTTAGTGCATAATGCGAAATGCGAAATGCGAAATGGGAAATGGGAAATGCGATTGAAAATAGTTAGCCCTTCCGCTCTCTAGTCGAACGAACACACCTGCACGTCCTCAGGTGAGGTCTACATAAAGAGTTAACGCCCCCTGACGTCATCATTGCGTCATAATCATTTCGGCAGTAACATCTCAACAGGTTCAACAGTAAATCATAATTAGCATGGTTTGATGTACAATCGGTAGCATGACTATAATTTCCTTAAAAGTATAGAATGTACAGGTAAAACACAAATCAGAGTAATGGCTTCTACAACTGCTGTATAAGAGCATGCTGAAGTGTGTTGTCGGTTGTTTTGTTGTTCTTAGGTAGGTGACTCACAACCAGGAAGAATTGCTGACCAGACTAAATGCTGGTAGTTAAAAACTTCAAAAGTTGTTTGTGTGTTTCACTGCGCCCTCCCACAACCCTCCCCAGAGGGCCTTACCTGAGCCGGTGTTGTGTTCAGCTGTGTTGGAGGACGTGTGAGAGGTGGAGGTGGAGGCCACCCTCTGGTCTGAGCTCATGCTGTCCTGGCCCAGAGGTGAGCTGGACTTTCTCGGCTTCTTGTCCGTCAGGTGCAGCGGGGAGCTTTTCTTGGGGGGCACCAGTGGCCGTCGTGGTCTGGCCGTGGCGTTGACCTTCAGCCAGGCTTGGACTTTGTACTCCAAAATCTCTCCGTAGTTAGCTCGTGTCACCCGGCACTCGTAGAGTCCTTCGTCACTCTTAACGACTCTGGAGATCTGTAGCTTGTGTGAGATGTCGTTGCCCTGGACTTTCACTGTCTGTTAGAGTGATTAGAAGAGACCACAGAGTCATAACAGTGATGGAACACTGCAAGGTATCATGACACGTCATGCCACTTTATTCTACAACATGCTACATGATGGTTATACTGTGACATCTGGAGGTTAAACCATTAATACTCAGTTGATCTTGTGCATATAAACATATACAAACGTGGCAATGATGAATACAGGTTAAAACATATTGCCAGCTGCACAGGTCAGCGTTTAAATTGTGGGCTTTTATCTGTGTCCCATTAGCGTATACAGGTTTTCCTTCCATCTTATTGTGGACCTTGAGGGCTCCAAGCCACTTTTTTTATTGGCGGTGGGACTGGAGCCAACATGTTTTGCTTACTGGCTTGATCACAAAATGTTGTGTTGAGATGTGCAATTGAAATAAAATCCACTATCACAGTACATGTACGTAGTTGGGTTTAGACCATTTCACATTACACGCTAACATTCTAAATTTGCCTCAGTTTATTTCCTGCTGCAGTGTTTTTTGGGGGGTTTTCAGCTGAAAGGAAGTTAACATGGACCCAAGCTGTTGCCTAGCAATGCAGTTTTATTGAAATATATATGTTACATTGTAGAGTGAATTTTCTGGAGTCCTCTTAGAAACTGGTTATCAATAAAATAGCTAAATGGTAACGTGTGGTTTTGGCAGACGTTAAGGTATTTAATCACAGAGATGAAGGATTGCTACATCTCTGCTCATTGATTTGCAATGTTGCCTGCAATTGGAAAGTACTAAGTTGGTTTGAATACATTTGGTGAAAACCTTTCGTTCCATTATTTCAGCACTGCTCCATTTCATTAAATATTTATCACTAAAAAGCAATTATCAAAGTTAAATTTCATCAAATAGCTTCCATAGGTGTTGAATTAGATGTTGAGCAGTCAAAAACGCATCTGCATTTAACCCCCGATCACTAAATCTGGATCCGTCTGAATGTGTGTGTTTATTATTAAGAGATGGAGAAGTGATCCATGGTGGCCTGTCCAGCTCTGAGAGCAGCGCAGAAAACCTCACTTGCCCTAGCATGTAAATCAGGACAGCTCAAGTGGTCAAGCTGACATATGTCAAAAGATTAAGTTTTTGATGTATCGCAATTACGTGTCTAATCATAGGAGGAGGGCGGGTGGGTGGGCGGGTCAAACAAACACAGGACTTTCATCCAGGATAACTGTTATTGTGCCCTGTGTGAAAGGAAAAACGTATTTCATTCATTGTTAATTATGTGATTAATACGACACCCGAGAAAATATTTTTCCCTTGAAACGTAATTTTGAATGCAGTTTAGTTGCAGGGGAAAGTCGTTTGGTAGGAGAAGGGGTTGCACACTCTGACACTGGGGTTTAAATCCAGGGTCCTGCCTGTGGTTTACCTTTAGACAACAACAAAAAGTAGGGTTTGGGAAAGCTTATGTTTTTCTTTCAATACCTGAAATGCTGAACACGTCCAAGTTAAGAAAGAGACTTCACAAAATTGTGAAATACTCGCCTGAGAATATTATGTCGAGGGCTTTTATTGTGAAATTTAAGAATGGAAGGAGTGGCGCTGTCTTTGTCGAGGTTAAAAGTAGGAATAAAGTTTGCCATCTTGGTTGGAAAAAACGCAGCCTCCATGTTGTTGTTTTATGAATATAGGCTCCACTCAATCAGTTCCGCACAGCATAATTAGTTGATGCCTTTATTCTCGTGGCGAAAATGTCATCGCTTTTCAGGATAATATTTGCGTTCTAAGTGAAAGTATTGATGACAAAAACAACAGTTGATAAATTCATAAACTGAATGATGTGAAATACATTAAACAACATTATATCTTGATCCCATCCCTGACTTTCCACATTGCACAGAGCTCTCTGACTTTCTAAGGCTTCCAGCGAGGTCAGTGGCAGGAAGTGTGGCTTGCTCTGGGCACAGAATGCGCATACAGAGTGACGGGAAAAAAGAGGCAGAGCGGGTGGTGGGGCACGAGCGCAGGAAGGGAACCGCTCCGAGAGTAATAATACACTGCCGCTGATTTCAATGATTAGCTCCTTTCTCTGGTTGAAGGCGTATTATTCGGGGAAAATCAACTGCTGTTGTGTTTGCTCGGAATGAAACGCCGTCCAACTTGCATCATGACTTCCCACAACTGAGAAGCACTAGGTTGCAACCAGGGACATGTGGGGTAACTCTGAACTTACACTTATCTTTGTGCCCTCGTCGTAGGGATCAGGCTCGGGTATCATCTCCATCTGGAAACAGAAAGCAGAAGAAGAAAGAAAGGAAGCATTAGCAGAGGGATGGCAGCCTGCTGTAGAGTCTGCTGCAGTGTCGCTCTCAGAGAGCCGCACCGAGGGCACATTCTAGTATGTATGTTATGCAAGTCTCTTGTCATACTCCTTTAAATCAGCTACAAGATTACTATGACAACTTCAAAAAACAAAAGGCATCAGCTATCCGCTGACGGTTATAAATCTTTCATTCCTACATCAACATGCAGTTTACAGACTGAGGGATTGCATTGCTACTGTTCTGCCTTTAAAAATAAATGCACAAAGATGTTTCTCTAGCCACTGTTTTTGATTTATTTTTAGATTCTTTGAGTGGCTCTGTGGAGAAATTAGACAGTTTCCAGACACTGCAGTGAATCACAGGGAGAAGCAGTCCAGACCAGGACACTGTGTGACAAACTAACAGCTTCCTGAGACAAACGATGCATCGAAAACTCCATCAGTCCATGAAAACTTATGACAAATAATAAAATGTCAGAAGGAATGGAATAGCATCTCGGAAAAAAGAAAGAAAATCAAAGTACTAAACAGCGTAGCTCTGGGGCTCAAGAAATGACCGGGTTTGAGGCCCGGCGGCATCAGTCTAGCACGGTGGCAAGCACTAAGCCTCCAGCCTACATCATGGACTGGCCATTGATTTTAGAGGCTATAATTTATTTATCTCACATCGGATGCCAAATGGATGTGTGCCCGGAAAAAAAAAGAGCTGAAGAGGAGCAAGAGCGGTGCAGCAGAAAAGACTTGAGAGGAAGAGGAGGAGGAGGAGGAGGTTTCTCCAGAGGATACAGGAAGCTCCATGGTCGAGACGGAAAAACCAGGCAGAGTAAGAGAGAGATAAGATGGCTACTTATGAGTGTTCGCAGCAGAGAGCGTTCCTTCAAGTGCTGTAATTACCTCGGAGGAACCGGCTCTTTCCTCTGGAGGATCTTTTGGCAGACAGGTGATTAATGAGCAGAATTAGGAGCCATAGCTTTCTCTGTCTGCATGTATGCATGACTCTTACGTCTTGACTCCACAGATGGACCCGGCACCCTCCATTGTAGCGAGGAGACATCTTTAACGGTGAGGCAGGATTAATTGTCCTCGAGTCTTGGCGCTGGACTGTTTCAAGTCATCAATTTCAGCCTCGTCTTTTACAAACTGCACAGCGGTTATATGGGCTGGGTGTGCAGTCTATATATGTCACCTGAGGAGGATTAAGTTCGAGAGGACAGACGCTCTCTGGCCGACACATAGTGGCTGCTGCGTTCAGGAAAACGTGGTCCCAATGAAGGAGGAGGTGATGGGAAACGGTTTGTAGCCTCTCAAACACTTCATCATGTAAATTCCTCTGGGACCATTGAAAAAGCTTTTCATCACAACACAGCTGAACTCTATTATTCTTCAGTGTCCAGCGTTTAATTTAATGTGATGTATAATTAAAATCCTTTACTGACTTCAGTTAAAAGCAGTAACAAGCAACATGTTGTCATTGCTCCACTGATTATTGCAATATTCTGTTCTGACCTACTGTAATACATTCTGTTGCTACTGATAATGAAGTCGTGTCTGGGAACAGCCTCCTCCTCCACAGTGTTCTTGTCACATTGCTTTCTTCAGTCTCTTTATCACTGCGAACCCTTTTAATGCTAACTAAGAAGGAGCGGCAATCTTGAAGTGTTATAATCCAAAGTAGTCGGATCCTTTTTGTGTTTCTCCACGACGTTATTTGTGCACATATTGCAATCTTCTGCCCTCATCCATTCTTAGTGTCAGTGTACAGTATGTACATGTAGGTCCTGTTCTTGACTGCAAAACCAAACCCTTTGATCGGTGCTTGATTAGCATGGCCTAAGGTCGAGTAGCTATTGCGTTGGGTGTCGCGTACCGACTCTTTGGGCTGTCTTGTGGGCGCCACCAGTGAACTGTGATTTTGCTGCAGCGCATTGAGGTTTCATTTCTCGCCATGCACCCCGGTAGAATGAGAGGTGCAGTAGAGGATGTAGATATACATCAAGTGTCACTCTGCAATCTTGGTGACAAGGTGCTAGTGGTGTCACGGATCACGGATCGATCCGTGATCCGTTCGGATCAGCCCTCACGGTTCGGGTCACTTGTGAACCGCGGATCAATAGAGTATTTTTTATTTTATTTTTTACAGCGTAATCATCATAGTGTGTAATAAAGTTCTACTGCTGCTGTTCCTTTTCAAGTAACAAGTCCCCGAATATCAATGCAGAGGGTCAGTGAACAGATATAAAGCAGGAGTGTGTTCACGTGAACGGAGCAGCTTAGAAGCATTTAACGGTGAAGTCATGGCGAGCGGAGGAACATGAGAAGCCGCGGCGTCATTTAAGTCGCAAGTTTGGGAACATTTTGTCTTCCCTGTAACGTATAATGACGGATGAGGGTGGTGGACAAAGCGTTACGGTATGTAGGCGTTATTTAAAGAGAAAGACACACGACAACGGCAAAGCATCGGCATGTCCACACATATGAAGAGACACCATCCCGTCTGTCAGCGACGGGGACACTCCGGTGTAGAAAACAAAGGATTTCTAAATCTGGTTAAAATGCTTGAGCCACGCTACGAAGTCCACTCACGCACCCACTTCAGTGTGAAGCTGTTCCAGACCTCTATGAGAAGGAAAAGACTAGAGACCGCTTTCACCACGGCTGAGTGATTCTTAGTCCGGTGCTGTAGACACGCCCCCTCTGTGAGAGTCACACAGACACACACCTGGTTCAGGTGCTGACAGAAGCATCAGAGTGAAGCTAGACAGGCCCAATAATATTCCAGTCACCACAGAAAGGTCGACCCTGTCCCCAGACAATGGAGATATTCTCATCTTTTTGAAAGTAATGTCACAGTAATGTAACATTATTGTGTATTTGAATGGCATCACCTGACAGGAAGTAAACACAGACCCAAGTTGTTGCCGAGCAGTTCAGTTCAGTGTAAACAGTGGAAGCTAGCTCACTGGCTGTTTCTTTCTTTCAATATTGATGAAAGGACGAGGATATCAGAATTGAGTATTCTTGAATGTTTTATTTTTATTTATTTAGTTCATTTTGTTTCAAATTGGAGATCTTCAATATTTTTGTTTTCATGTAAGACTATAGGCCAAAGTTCTTTGCTTTAAGTGTTCTTGAGGTTCTTTAATTAATAAATGGAAAGCAAAGTTATATTTGTCTCCTCCCCTTTTCTTTGTTGATCCGAAAAATGATCCGTGATCCGTGACTCCTGAACCGTGATCCGAACCGTGAGGTTTGTGATCCGTGACACCCCTACAAGGTGCATGCGTCTCCTGCTCAGAGCAGGACGACAACTCACTTTTGTTCCATATTAGTTCAGTCACTTTTATTTGGTGAATGCACACCCATGAAAACCTCCCTAAAATCATAATCATGAAAGTCCTTTAGTCATGTACTGAAGGTCTTTCCTTCACTCTGGTGAGTTTCCACAGCCGTCTGAAGGCAAAAGGTATCTGTTCCATCTGCAGTTTCTAACTGGGGTGATACTGCACAATGTCACGGTGCAACCAGCACCAGACTGTTGCAAAATACTAAACTTGTCCTTTTAATGAATTATTCTTCAGGTTCTACGGCAAATCAACTGCTAACTGTGTCTACATCCATGTTGGTGCTACAGTATAAGAGTCTGCATGATGGATGGGTAAATCAAATGTGACACATATCCTGTCTCAGACTAGTAAGAGTTGACCTTTTTCATCATTTAATGAAAAAATATTTTCCTGGGGGTAGTTAAGTGATTTTAGTAATATATATAGATTTTAGCCTAACTGAAAGCATTCTATTGCTGCCATTCACAGCTGTTGTAGGAGCGATATTGTTGTCTTTCATAGCAAAGGTTAAACTTACAGAGACTGGATGAATCATACGTGAAGAATGTTCCAACAACTTTCCTTTTTTTTAGTCTTTGACAATCAATATGGAGCATAAACCTCTGTGACTAAATACACCAGACAACACACGGAATGTCTGAGTACCGGTAACTACTGGAGTTCTGGTTGTTGTAGCAGAACAATCGCAACAGCAACCAGCCGCTTTGCCTGTTCATATGCAGTGTGAGATTTGCATTGGAAAGGCAAAACAATATGGATGTAGATGGTGAAGGCAGACTGCATAGCCTCGAGGGACTCGGCCACTTGTCAAATACCGACGCACCGCCCGCTTCCTTTTGGCGCCCATGGAAACCAATTGGGCTGTTCACACAGGATGCCTGCTTGCAACCTCCAGCAATAGTTTTGCACACTGATGATCTACCGTGAACTATATGAATGATATATTATATTAACAATTCAGATAAATTATCAAATATGCATCCCACGCTTTTAACTTCCCTCCCGTCTCTTCCTGCTGTTCTCCTGTTTCCATTCTCAGATTTCAAAATCTAACCACTATATTTCTTAGAATTAAATGTAGCTCAAGCGCAAGTTCAGTCAGGAAGACATTCGCTTGTGATCTCTGTCTCTCCTGTCCTTGTAATTACTCAGCTGATTGGGGGCGTGCACTGTTAAGCAACCAACCAGATTCGGCACACAGTTTCCTTAAGCCAATCAGATCGTTGCTGTCAAACTTTAAATTGTGTTCTCCACTCTGCTGCTGTCAGTTGTCATTTCAGCGTTAAGCAGATGCGAACCGCCTCCACCCCAGTCACCTCCAGTCAGCATCACAGTCATGCTCCTGATTCATCATCAGATGGCAGCAACTCCTTTCACCACCACCACCAGTGTCTGGACTCCAGGGGGGATTAGGCCTGTTGGACCTCAGTATCCCTACCCTCGGTGATAGTACTTCAGGATGGAGTCCAATCGCCAAAGACTTTGCACTTTTCATATTTGAAGCTTGTATAATAAATCATTGTTAAATTATAAAACAAGTCTCTCCTGATTAAACTGTTGATTGTGACTGTGGTTCTAAATCACATACTTCTTCCACATATTTGTCACACATATAAGTGCAAAGAGCAGGAGACAGCTGTTTGTGTGAAACCAAGTCAATGTTGACTTATTTTACCATACTTTTGTTACGTTACGTACTTATTTTAACCCAAACCAGGATAATTTCCTAAACCTAACCAAGTAGACTGAAAAACACAGTAAACCTACATTGGGAGTTTATTTTCAAAAGACAATATGCATGTAATTAGCAGAAATTGTCGCTGACACGTCCAAAACTGATGTTGGAGGGGAACCGAGAGCGTCATAGTTTGAAGAGAAGGGTCACTGATCAAATGTCAGTATTTGGCCAGTTGGTAGTGAAAATGTACTGCAACTATGGCCATTCCTCTTCTACTGTTATGTTTAAAATAAAATAAAGATGTTTTATCTGCACACTGTCATCATCAACTGAGCCAGACTAGAACAGACCCGGTCGGCCTTGGTCCTGTCAGTCGTCACATCCCAAAGCATACTCAGAATCCGCTCGGTCATTATGTGTTCCCTCATTCAGGAGGACATTGCTTCGGGAGAGAGTCAGTTCTATCATCATTAGGATTAACATTTCCACCATGTCGGCTTTGATTGACATATGTAAATGAGAAGTTGATCAAATATTGTTTTTTTTAGCTAAATTTGCTTTTTATTCATATTTAACGATGCATTTCTTTACTTTTGGAGCTGCTGCTGAGCTCATAGACGTCCAGAAAATGAGTCAACATAACTCAAAAGAAGCATTATGCTTAACTCAAGGTTCATCAGGGTTATAAACCTGCATGCACGGTTGACATTACACACACTGCATACCTTCCAGCTGCAGATGCATCACACAATGAAGGAATGACAGTATCAATCCTTTTTGGTTTGTCTCTGCTTGGTCTGCAGGTTTTTTTCCTCACATATTGAGAATAAATCCACTCATGTTTGAAATAATGTTTTGTCCAAATGGACTGTTTAGATTGGCAGGCAGTAAAACCCCAAAATTAGGGAGTACTTTACGAGTGTCAAGCCATTAGTCACCCAGCACTGTGCAAATGCAATTAAGGTAATTTTGACTTAATGAATGTCCAATATCAATTCAGAATCACGGCATTTATCATGCGCTGTAAAAGGCATTTATCTGCCACCGAGATGTTGCTGCTCTGTGTCGTTAAAAAGAACAGATGACAATGTGTTAGACCTTAAACCTTTTATAGAGAACAATCACTTTCATTTACTGTTCCAACTTGTCAAATACAACTTTTCTAAATTTGTACCTGACAAATGTTCCCACAAGTAACTTTTGGGGCTGCGACCGCAAAGCAAAAATTTTCAATGACGCTGTCGGAATAAACCTCCATTATTTTCCCATTTATATTTTATTCCTATCGCATAAGTGCCTTCTGAGCCAAAACCGCGACCGCTCGCAAGTATCTCAATTTCAATCGCTTGTCTCTTTATTGCAGAAGCCTTCCACCATGACATGCTGCCATTCTTCATGCAAATCTCAAATTGACTCCTTGTAAAATGTGCTCCGCAATTATTGTGCATCAAAAAAGCTCCATTGAGTTGCTGCGACTAAATTAACGTCACATGAAGAGAAAGTGCATTTCAACTGAAATATAAACTAGACCACCCTGTGCTGCTGTGATTGTATTACAGCTCTTACTGTGACTGGAATGGCCCTGACCCCCCGATGATAGACATGCACGACCAATGAAAACACATTAAAAGGAGCAAATATTGAAATGAGTTTATCCAGCAATCATCGGCAACACAAACAGTGAGAGGAGGTTAAACTCAGGTCGTGGACTTCACACGACACATTAAACCCAGTGATCCTATGGTGGCAGAGGAAATGTGTCATTAAATACTGCAGTGAATAGCTTATCACCACCTCTTTCCATAATGTGATGCCAACCTAGTATGGTATTGAAATACACATAAAAAAAGATCCCTAAATTGTCCTTTAAATATGATATTGCTTCTGTGATGCGATACATAACAAAATCTGCCTCAAGACGTATGGATTGAAGGGTGCTTTTACAGCTGTAGTTCATTTAATCAGGACCAAGGGAGAAAATAACAAAAAATGTTTTCCATTCCAGTCACATTCCAGTGATTCTGACAGAAGTTTATGAAGCACTTCAATGCGTGTGATGTGTATATGTATGTTCTTTGATGATAACTTATTATAGTCACGATAAGGATCATTGGTATTATTGTGTGTCAGACAAATTTGGAAAGAAATTTATAAAGAAAATGATTTTGTGGGTTCTTGAAACTGCTTGCAAATCCTTAAGGAACACGAGTGCTTGGGGGAAAATATTTGGATGGAACTCGATTTCAGCTGATTTCCTCCTGCAGAAATATAAGTTTGGTCAATAAAATCCTGATGTCATTAAAAATACTGCTGTCATTCTGCCAAATAATTAGCAATTGGCTTCTGTTGGTTGCATCGAGAGTTTGAATGTTTGGAGCAGTGGGCCCTCAGAACAATGCTCGTTTGTTTTTGGCATAACAGGCTGTCAGACAAATGGTCAATGTGACATTATTGGGACTATTGTGTGTTTCGGAAAAATAGGAAGTCTCCTTCCTAAAACCCAATAATGTACGACAAACATCACAACTACCTCGACAACCAAATAAGGACACTGTGTGGCTCGACATCAGCCAGCAGCTAGGATACGATGGAGATGATTATGTAGCTGATATGCACATGCTAACATTACATTTTGGTCATGGAATGGGGATAGCCACAACAGCTAACCAAATTATATATACATGGCCTTATACATATCAATTATAAGATTGCTAAAATCACATATCTGCTATCGTAAAATCCTGGGGTTGGTTCGTTTGCTTTCACACCAGGAACAAACCGCACCAGTCCGCTTCTATGTTGACCGAGGCCCACCTTTTTAAGCGGTCTTGGTTTGGTTGTTTGGTCCGCACCAGGATTTGATTGACAGCTTTCACACCAATCCAGTTTGTTTTAACCAAACAGTTGTTAATAACAGTGTTGATTGTCTTACCATCAGCTCTAAGAAATGCCACCAATTGATGTGCATGATATTTTTTAACCTAAATCATATTTACTTTCTGGTTCGAGAGTTGGAGTTTCATCATCCAAAATAAGGTTCAAATAAAGAACATTGCTCTGACCTTGGTGTGAGCTTTACAGTATGTGGGATTGACAGAAGAATGGACAATTATAGGGTGAAACATCCACATTTGGCAGATGAGTCACCATAAAACTTGAAGCTTAATCCAAGTGACAAAGAAAACTGGGTAACAGTTTAGTTCAGGAGTTAGCGTGGTGGCTCAGTAGCATAATGTACTGTTACACCTGACGTTATCTGCTCTTTGATCAGGTTTCATGTATACATCCCTCTCTCTAACTGCCTCAAACACACACAAATGCATTCATTGTCATTCATCGGGTTGTTGGAGTTTTGCTTTACACAACCGATACTGTAAACCTGGTCTCAGTCCTCAGGTGTAGCCTATTGACTTTCTATCAGCCTTCAGCAAAAACAAAGCGTTAGGTTGAACGTGGTGAAACCGATCTGTAGATTTTGATCTCAGGTTGTTAGGGGCCCATCTGGCAGAGTGATTACTGTGTAGCCTGTACTGTACGCTGAGTACTATGATTGAAGAGGTGGGAAAAACTCATCTGTTACCAAATAAAACAAAAAACAAATAATTATGTTTGAAGCCAAAGTGGAGTTTTTTATTTTCTTTCATATAGCGAGTTTAAGTTGAGTCCAAGCATCCATTTTGAATGTTGTGATCCTATTCAATGGGAGTTGTCAGTGGTTTTCACCATTCGCATACTTTAACAAACTGCATCCACCACATTGTGAGACGACTCGCTCTATTCAGGAGAGAGATGTAAACAGGCTCTTTAAAAAACAGAACCCCAGCAAAGCAGCCGGCCCAGACTTGATCTCCCCATCCACCCTGAAGTATTGTGCTAACCAGCAGTCTCCGGTGTTTACAGACATTTTCAACACCTCCCTGGAGACATGCCACGTACCAGCGTGCTTCAAGGTCTCCACCATCATCCCTGTCCCTAAAAAACCAAGGATCACAGGACTTAATGACTACAGGCCCGTCGCCCTGACCTCTGTCGTCATGAAGTCTTTTGAGCGCCTTGTCCTGTCCCACCTAAAAACCCTCACCGACCCACTCCTGGACCCCCTGCAGTTCGCCTACAGAGCCAACAGATCTGTAGATGACGCAGTCAACATGGCCCATCACTTCATCCTCCAGCATCTGGACTCCCCAGGAACCTACCCCAGGATCCTGTTTGTGGACTTCAGCTCTGCCTTCAACACCATCATCCCGTCTCTGCTGCATAGCAAGCTCTCCCAGCTGCAGGTGCCCGACTCCACCTGCAAGTGGATCACAGACTTCCTGTCTGACAGGAAGCAGCACGTTTAGCTGGGAAAGCACGTCTCATCCTCCAGGACCATCAGCACCGGTTCCCCCCAAGGCTGCGTTCTTTCCCCTCTGCTCTTCTCCCTGTACACCAACAGCTGCACCTCCAGTCACCAGTCCGTCAAGCTCCTGAAGTTCGCGGATGACACCACCCTCATTGGACTCATCTCTGGTGGGGATGAGTCCGCCTACAGGTGGGAGACTGACCATCTGGTGACCTGGTGCGGTCTGAACAACCTAGAGCTCAACGCTCTAAAGACAGTGGAGATGGTTGTGGATTTCAGGAAGAACGTAGCCCCACCTGCCCCTATCACTGTGTGTGACTCCCCCGTCGAAGTGGTGGAGTCCTTCCGCTTCCTGGGCTCCATCATATCCCAGGACCTCAAGTGGGAGCTGAACATCAGCTCCATCACCAAGAGGGCTCAGCAGAGGATGTACTTCCTGAGACAGCTGAAGAAGTTCAACCTGTGCACCAAAGACAATGTTGGTGCATTTCTACAGAGCCATCATTGAGTCCATCCTCTGCTCCTCCATCACGGTCTGGTACGCTGCAGCCACAGCCACAGCCAAGGACAAGGGCAGACTGCAGCGCATCATTCGCTCTGCTGAGAGGGTGATTGGCTGCAATCTGCCGTCCCTCCAGGACTTGTTCACTTTAAGAACCCTGAAGCGAGCAAGAAGAATTGTAGCTGACCCCTCCCACCCTGGACATAAACTGTTTGTGCCCCTTCCATCTGGTAGGAGGCTGAGGTCCATCAGGACCAAGACCTCACGACACATGAACAGTTTCTTCCCGTCGGCAGTCGGGCTCATTAACCGGGCCCAGGACCCCCACTGACTCTGTCATCCCCAGGACAAATTCCCACTGGTCACTCCCCCGCACATCCCTTCTATTACGCTCGACACTTTCACACTACACTTACATCTCACTGGTTTATAATCCTGTTACCTGTTCGCTTGTGCACTCGACTTCACTTTATATTTCACTTTATCCTACATTCCACTTTATTGTATATTTTATTTTGTCTTATATTCTCTGTAAATTTCTGTAAAAGTGTTTGTACTTTGCATTGCCGATTGTTGTTGATTGTTGTTATATGTTGCGCACCTCCCGTCATGTCAAATTCCTTGTATGTTCAACATACAATGGCAATAAACGGATTCTGATTCTGAAAGTGTAAGTGAAACTTACACTAAACCCACTTTAATTTTAGGCAACAAAACCAGTTGGTTAGGTTTAGTACAACATTGCAATTTAGGTTGAAATAATTACGTAATAACTTCGATTCCTTACTTATAAGCAAGTTACGTAATCTAAACCATGATCTTATTGGTACAGTAAGCAAGTCAACAGTGAGTTTTGGTTTCACATGGGACAGCGGGCTCATTGGTGAAAGTCCTGTTTGACTCATCCATTCACCCCGACCTCCTCTTAACATGGACTACACTCTTTATATTACGTCACAGCACTTCCACCTTTGCTCCCGTACTAATTACAATAGCCACTAGAGGTTGGCGTCATATTCTTTATAATGAACGTGCGGACTGGCGGAGCCTGGGATCCAACTGTCGATCTTCCGAATGAAGAACGACCCCAACAAACTCAGGACTTTCACCGAGGAAACCGCTGTTTAAGTTATTTTGTTACACCTGTAGTTAGTCAAATGAGTCGTTAGTATTGCTAGTCATGTGATTCATTGGTAAAGTTAATATCAACCATCTTCTTTCCTAAGCCTAAATAAGTAGTTGTGTTGTCTAAACCTGACTTCCTGTGAGATGTAAGTATATTTTGAAAAGACAATGCATGAAACATATATTGACACACTCTCCCTGACACGTCCACAACTGTTGCTGGATGGGAACCTAGTGTGTCATAGTTTGAAGCTGAGGGCCACTAACTAAGCCTTATTATTTGACGAGTTAGGAAGGATAATATATTTTATAGTCAAAAGGAAAATAAAACCCTGTGCCTTAAGTACCGACATTCTTTAACAGCTCTCCACTGTGTTCTCTGCACACTTGTATCTACTTTATTATTAGCTGGTGCCTCTTTTGTCCAATAACTGGCCAAATGTGCACTCTGTGATGCAATATCAGGATATTTCCGGTGCAGCATCAAAATGTCTCAAAGATCTAAAACACCGCGTCACAGTGTCAGTCTCTCAGAATCATAGAGCAAGGCTTCTTTGTAGAGCCGCCATTTGCACTGATGCACAGTAATGATGAAAAGGAGAAATCCAAAGAAGAAGAAGACAAGATAACATTGTCTCCACCCACAGCAGCAGCAAATAGACCAGCATCCGATGTTGCAGTATGATGATACGTTTTGCGTAAGACAGATGTAACCCATGACTGAATATTCTCACTTGTGAGCTAATTATATGCCCGTACACCCACTTTGATTGAAAGCAATGAGTTCATGGCCTGTTGATGAGGGATGTAGGACATTATGAGCTGAAGTCAAGGTAGATGAGGCAACCCCCGACACACCAACCGTTACAAATTGATGATGTTTAACGATGAAAGAGTATCTGTTGAGATTTTTTTAAGGTCTTACTTCAACTGATGTTGATGCTGTGAAAGAATACATCTGCAAAAGGCAGCATGGAGGTTTGAGGATTGAATCGATTTGATGAATATCATAAAAAGACAGCTGCCATCATAAAAACACAACACTCTTCTAAAGACATGGTGACTGACAGAACACAAACAGTTTGACCTCAGTCTGACTTGCCAAACCAACCACAGACAACAACAGAGAGAAAAATAGTATTGACACGGATACATTATCCTTTAAAACATTCAATCTCCAGCTTTGTCTGCCAACTGCCTTGAAGAAAAGTGGGTTAGAAGAAGCAGTCAGCCTAAATACGATACATCACTGTCGGGCGGAAATATCGCATTGCCATATTTCGTCTTTGTTTCTCATAATTGTATGAAAAATGTATGATTCATGAATAAATCATGAATCATACATTTTCCTCGTCACTCTCTTGGATCTGTGGGTCTTTAGAAATATTTATCTGATCAAAATAACTAAAAACAACATCATGAACCAAACTCAATTCTACATTTCTCAACAGCAGTGTGCCTGCAGGATTCAACTCGACGCATCGTATCACGCTTGCAGAAACACACAATGCCACAATTATTAACGTTGTGAAATGACCTGTTAGCTAAGTAGTCTAGCTGCCTAAACCTAACGTAAAAAAACCATCATGGTTTGTGGTAAAATAATATTTGCACAACGTAACTAATGTAATTAACTAACAAACACCTTTAGCAGACTTTCTTACGTTACGGAATAAGCGTAACATAACAACGATTACTTTTGGTTTCTCACAGGACATATACAGCAGTCTCCTGGGTGAGGGTCCTAGTAACTCCGATTGGGCTTTTGTAAACTATGAATATGTAATATAATGACACATGGAATTATCTGACCTTTTATGAAGACACAATACCAATATGTCATACTGTATTGGTTGATGAAATCCTGTCTATACTGGCCATAAGGCAATTCCTTTTTAACGTGGCTGTGAAAGAACAAATACACACTTGTCTTGTGGTGAATGAACCCTTCGGCAAGAACTTCCCTATCGTATAATTATGCAAAATGATGTGTTCCAAGATGATTTGGACTGCTAAAGCTTCATAAAAGATTCTGCTTAAGTTTAGAAAACCTGTTATGATCTCGTCGAAGATTGCGACCAATAATTAAGACAATTAAGACCTTGAAAAAATCCAAACCTGTCCATGCACCAATATACCAAAGACAACCAAACCAGTTCAACAAATTAAATATCAGAATATAGAATATATAAGATAAAACAACAAAAATGCACAGTATAAACAATGAAATAGAATAGTGTTAAATTAACTAACTAGGTGACGAACAGTAGTGCAAAAGTCAACCCCAGCAAACAACAGTGAAGCAGTGAGTAGTTATGTGGAGGATGATCTGGCCAGAGGTGATTTGTTATACAGTCTTATAGCAGAGGGCAGGAATGTTCTCCTATATATTTTCTTGTGACAGCGGAGCTGGATCAGTCTGTTGGAGAAAGTGCTCCGCTGTCCCTGCAGGAGGTGATGGAGAGGGTGGTCCGGGTTATCCAATATGGATAATAGTTTCTTCAGTGTCCTCCTCTCCACCACCTCTTCCAGATTGTCTTGTTTGCAGCCAATGATGGAGCCGGCCTTCTTAACTAGTTTGTTAAGTCTGTTGGTGTCTCCGGCTCCAATGCTGCTCCCCCAGCAGACTACGGTGAAGTACAGTGCACTGGCCACAACAGACTGATAGAACATCTCCAACATCTTGCTGCACACGTTGAAGGATTGAAGTTTCCTCAAGAAGAAGAGTCAACTCATCCCCTTCTTGTACACAGCGTTGATGTTGGTCTTCCAGTTCACTCTGTTGTCGATGGAGACACCCAGGTACTTGTACTCGTCCACCATGTCCACATCCTCTCCCAGAATTCTCAGCGCTTGTGGAGCCGTCGTCTTCCTCCTGAAGTCGACCACCATCTCTCTGGCCTTGGCCACGTTCAGACACAGGTGATTTCTACTGGCCCACTCCACAAAGTCATCCACTACTGCCCTGTACTCCTCCTCCCGTCCGTCCCTTATACACCTGACCACTGGAGAGTCATCAGAGAACTTCTGCAGATGGCATGACCCCGAGTTGTACTGGAAGTCAGTGGTGTACAAGGTGAACAGGAAGGGAGACAGAACAGTTCCCTGTGGGGCTCCAGTATCACTGACCACCACATCAGACAGCACACGGCCCAGTCGGGCAAACTGTGGTCTGCCTGTGAGGTAGTCAGTGATCCAGGAGACGGTGGACGCGTTCATCCCCACCACCCGCAGCTTCTCACTCAGCAGCACTGGTTGGATGGTGTTAAATGCACTGGAGAAATCAAAGAAAGTGATTCTCACAGAGCCACCGGATCCATCCAGGTGCGACTGAGCTCGTTGCAGCAGGTAGATGATGGAGTCGTCCAACCCCACATGAGGCTGATATGCAAATTGCAGAGGGTCAAGTGAGGATTTCACCTGCGATCGGAGGTGGGCCAAGACCAGCCTCTCCAGCACCTTCATCACATGGGATGTGAGGGCAACTGGTCGGTAGTCATTGAGGCCAGATGGTGTCTTCTTTTTTGATACAGGAACCAGGCACGAGGTCTTCCACAGCACCGGGACTTTAAGTTTACTTCCCTTGTTCTGCCATTGTGAGACTGAACTTCTCTTCCTTCTTTAAACAAGTGGTAAATCCTTCATGTAAGACCATGCAAACTGTGTGATGTTTGATTCCGTGTGCTCTTTCCTCAATTCAAACCAGTGTAGCTCTATTCAAACTCGCGCGACTCCTACGATCCAGCGCAAGCACAACACTCATCAGTTTGTTTACTTGTTTGAATGCAAGTTCAATCATCTTATGAATACATTTCAGCAAACCTCCAGGGCAATGCAATAGAGGACTAAATGCTGCATGTGTAAGGCACCTACAAATTGACAGCATATTGATGCTCTGTGACACATCTCCAATTATGATGGATGCGTTTGGCTCCATCGCGATCCATTACAGCCAGGACAACTTAATCATATCCGATAATGAGCTATGAATGCTGCATGCATTTTAAATCTGATCTCTCCTCCAGCTGAGGCTGTCAGTGGCAGTGTGCCTCCATCTTTAAGAACAAAGTGAGGCCATAGTGGGTGGAAAGTTACATAAAGAGTACATAAAGCACAGTAGTCTACCCTGTAAAGTGCTTCCTAATTACAATACTCACTGACTCCCGCTTGAAGATGTTTTGGGTCTAAGCTTAGTTGTTAACCCTAATTACATCCCACAGCTGACAGGGGTCCCATTCACATGCAAACACTAATCCCCTTCACAGCCCATTGGTTTATGACAAGAGCTATGTTAATTACATGTAAAGTCTGCAATTGTGCGTGTAGAAAACATGAAAGTGCTCAAATTGTGTACAATTACCCCATTACTTTATCCAGTGAAGGGGAAATGATCCTTTGACAAGCCAATGTTGCCAGAATTAAAGACCAAAAGAGCGCTCTTATTTAACTGTGAAATTGTCTCAAAGCACAACTCGACAAGCATGGTAAGCTACTGTACAACTAGACTGCACTCTCAATAGCATGTTGAGGGAAACGTATGTCGCAGCTTGAAACACATGGTTAACATAGTAAATTGTAATTGGAACAAAAAAATTGTAACAAAAGCAAAACGCTACAACAGTACTTGGTTCGGTTTCGTGAAAAACATCATGATATGGCTTAAAATGACAGCTGTAGTTCATTTAATGAACAAAACAAAACCGCTACAAAAGTATGTCGTTATGTTTGGGCAACAGAAGTACTTGGTTCACACATGACATCACCAGCCTTCTCCTGGGTGAACGCCTTGTGCTTTTTGAACCATCACAACGACCTCCTCCTCCTTTCGCTGACATCTGGGGACTCATCTCCAACCAATCCTCAACAACATGTGTGTACCTCAAACCATTATTCAGAATGCAGCTTCATTGTACATGCTGAGTATGGCAGCCACATTAGTGCCGGAATGAGGACGGCACTAACGCAGAGGTCAAAATCTGAGTTTTCAGCTACTGCTCTTGCAAATATCCATGCAGACATCCTCAGACACACACTTGACTCTCTTTGTGTCGCAGCATCAGAATCCCAGGGCGTTGGCTCGGACAAATTACTATTAGTCCCCCCCCCTCCCGGGCCCAGAGGGCCTCTAGAGTGCTTTCAGTTCCGTTATCATCTTTTCAAGTTTCATCAAAATTGCTTCAGTTAAACAAAGAATTATTTTGCTTCATACATGTATCAGAATCCAAGGTCATAAAATGTCTGTAAATGCTTCTCTACAACATGTACATTTGTTTAGGCAATTTTGTTGAAATGTATTTTCCTTCATTTCAACCATTTGCTAAATGGCAAGTTTAAAACTGCCTTTCTATGCTATAAAATGCACAACATGGTTGCCCTTTGTCAGCCATTTCATTTTGACACATAAAAAAAACACCCTTACACATTACAGTGTTGCGACCTTTGCATACATCATGGTACTTACGAGAAAGCCAAAAAAACATGCACCATATAATGTTCATCTCCACGCATTGTCTTTAATAATAACGGGAACAAACTTACTGAGAATCCACTCATTGAAACAGACTTTAGTTTCTTTCTTCTGAAATAGCTAGCTGTAGCCTGGGTCCGTGCCATTCTTCACGATGTATAAAGAACAATGTCAGTTTAGGGGCATTACCTAATCTCATTGGTCTACTTGTGCTCATGTAAATATATTCGTGCGTTCCTTTGTTCGATAGCCAATGCTGCCTGAAAGCAGTTGACGCTTTGCCTCTGTTATTGTTGCATTGAATGAACATGAGCAATGCAACTCTGCGCATCAAAACGTCAGCTTGTTCCATTATCCAACTTTATTATCAATTAAAATTAAATAAATAAACACATAGCCTAAATAATGAACATAATATATAACGTATGAAGTCATATTTCTGCCACTTCCCCTCAACTGATCGTGAATAAATTCACCAATGGGCTCGTGTTCATTCCATGTGACAATAACAGAGGCAGCATCGGCTATTAAAGAACGAACTCAGTAGACCAGGGGTCTTCAACGTTTCTCAGGCCAAGGACCCCCAAACTGATAAAGAGGTGGAGGAGGGACCCCCTACTAAATATATTTTATAAAATTGTGTTTTATATTAAACTGGGCCTAGTGCCATGTATAAACATACCTTGTTATTGTGCATTTAATACAAAGCTATTCAAATAATACACATGTTCATATATTCATGTTTTTATTTTAAACATGTGCAATGTACAGTGAGTAGGGTGGTCATGCCACTGCCTTTTATAAACATACCTTGTAAAATAATTGGGGGAATGTGATAAGATGATGTGATAAGAGTTGTAATTTTCTTAAACTTGAATTGCATCTTTTATCATCCACGAGTGACAGTCGTCAGATACTGTGGACGTGTCTCGTATTGAACCGATGGTGAAATTAGCCTCCAATCATGTGAGTGAGAAAATCAACTATAATGAGTCCTGCTTTAAGATAACTTGAGGATACAGAGGAGCAAAAGAGGTTTGGATCCCAAAAGGCTGACAGACCATATTAGTCATGAAAGTGTCATGATTGGAAAAAGATAAATCAGACAGGAACACAGAAAAATGACAAACAGATGAACGAGAGCCCTATCACCAGTCGTTTTCTGAAGTCATAGCCTTTGAGGGACTGTCTTTACTGGTAGTAACGGCAGGTGTGTTTTTTGTCAGTGATGCATAGTTAAATGTAAAAAGAGTCCACAAACATTTTAGAGTTTGTAACATTATGTCTTTGCCTGGTTTTAAATGTAACATTTAGTTTACGGCTTAAACCTAAACAACTTCAAGTGTGCAGTACCTCTTTAAGGTTTTTGAATCTTATCCTAAAGACATTTTTGTCAGCATAGCATTCGACTACTGACAGCAGTTATCTGGTGCACCAAGTATTTCCACCATAAATGTCATAAAAAAAAACAACAGGGCATCTATGCTGACGAGTCGTCTTAACTGAACATCACTACTTTCAGTCCGAAGAGGGTTACAGAGACAAAATACTAATGCCATCATGGCCAATATGCTCACAATAACCCTACTAACATATACTATGCAGGTGTAATGATCAAGATCTTAGTTTAGTGGCTTAGCATGCTAACATTAGCAGTTAACACAAAGTACAGCTGAGGATGGTGGGTATATTCATCCTATAGTTGTCGAGACATTGTTCTAAAAGCCAAAACTGTCAACTTGCTGGTGGCGCTGGACAAAAACTCACTTCAGCATTTGTTGGTATATTGCAGTCTGGTTCAAAGTGGAGGACTGACCAGTGAGATTTTGATGACTTGGCTAAATCGCCACATTGTTACAACATAACATACCACATCATGACAATCACACGGTGTTTTAGTCTTTTTGTTAAAACCAGGTTGTAACAATGGAACTCCTTGTATTTGCTATACATTAATTCATTATGTAATAAAGTTAGAGATGTTGCAAACATTGCTATGTGTAGTAGACACGTAATGTCAAAATTTGAGAAACACAGAAGTGATAACATTTCTGAATAATGAGATTAGAGTCATTACAGGAAAAGCGACTCATCTCTCCTTTTAACTGTCTTCCTTTGTAGGTTGGCACACAGCAAAAGTGCAACCAATAATCCAAGGATGGTAACAGACAAGCGTAGGAAAGGGCGTGATGAACAAGCATGAAAATAAATCTGCACCTTTTGAGAAACCCTAATTGATTTGGCAGTTTCATTTCTGTCCTGGCCGGCTAATCCATTTCCAGGGAGACAAAAAGGTGAAATGGCCTGGCTGGAAATGAGGGAACGGAGGCAACGGCAGTCCCAAAAGAATACTGAATGAAATGAGAGACACTGAGTGAAATGTCAATTCGAGTCGACGGCAGCCAGCAGAATGACAAAGTACTTACCAGTCGCAACGGGAATGCCTAATGAGAGCCGAGAGGTGACATTTGAGGGGACCGCTGAATTGTGACAGCTTTAGTCCAGTTTTTAAAGCTCAACTAGGCTATTTGGTAGATTCACGGCTCCGACTGACAACTGCTCGAAAAAAAACGGAACTGAAATGCCCAGAAATCCCCAGAGGTGTCATCAGCCAGTGGTCTGTCCAGTTGTATCTGCCGTACATTGCTCACGTCAAGTAGGAGAAACCTTTCAACAAGCAAAGGGAACAGCATTTAATTTGGGCGAAGGATTGAAACCACAGCAGTTCAATTAACGGGAAGCCCTTTTCTCTTCCAGCTCCACTTTGTGGTTTATATTGGTCGCGTCCATCAATGTGTGGCCTATTACAGCTTTAAGTCAAGCCTATCAACCTCCAAATGAGTTCTCTGCTCTTCATGTGAGGAATACAATTAGCTCTTCTCTTTAGATACATTAGACCAGGGGTCACTAATAGGCGGGCCGCGGTCCGTATCCGGACCCAGACGCCGTTGTATTCGGATCCTGGACCTAAAACTGAGGGAGCGCGTCTATTTTAGCCGGCGCAGCTTATCCAGCTCCTCGTTCAGCGGTCCAGGAAACACACCGACCAATTACATGCGTTGTAAATCACATCACGTGATGCTGCTCAGCCAATCACACACGTACACTCCAACAAGTTTCCAGACTCGAGTGAGATTTACACACACGGAAGAGAGACGAGTAGAATTACGTGAGTCAGAGAAGTTATTTCACATGACATTCACCAAAAAGAGAAAAGTGGTCAGAGAGACCAGAGCCGAGAACAGACAGACTGTTGTATGTTAATTCTTCACACGGGGAGTTTAAAACCAGTGTGTCTCATGTGTTCTGAGACCGTGACGATTATTAAAAGCGGTAACGTGAAGCGCCGCTACGGGACAAAGCACAACTCTTTTTAGCAAACGTACCATCTCACATCTGAAATGAAGTCACAGATAATAAACAATCTAAGAGCCCAATATGATCAGAATCCTAACACGTCAATTCACTGTCCAACAATGTTGTTAACAGAGAGAATAGAGCTGAAACAAGTGGTTTAATAACCACAGATAAAGTCCCTGAACACAACTTTCTCTTCTTAGAAGACGAGTATAATATGATATTGTGGCTGTTTTGGTTGACATCATTTCACACCTGAATGAACTGAATTTAAAGCTGCAGTGAAGCAATTCAGTGAAATACATTGTTTTATATATAAATCTTTATTTTAGCTTCATTTTAAGATGCACATTTTTCAAAAGCTTTCTGTAATGTAATGTATTCTTTAATGCAGCCCTTATTTTACTTGAAGCGAGAGAAGAAAATGTATTCATTATTAAATTATGTATTATTTATACTATTAGATGTTATTCAACAGCACTTTAAACTCTTACATTTGACAGTCAGTTGTTGTCTACACACAGACGTTAGTACAACTGTAGGCTACTTCAATATCTATGACATGAAATCACAGCATTATTTTGATGCATGAGGACATTCTCTCTAACTGGACCTTGTTGAACTTTAGTTATATACCCCTGCATAAGACTATGTCAGCTATTTCGATTTGGACCATGGACTGATTTGGAATGTCAGACCCACGTACCGATGATCTGAGCACAATAAGGTCCAAACACACGGAGGTGTACAGGATAGATTCCTAATGAGCGCACAGAAACTTTAAAATATTTAACGCGTACCCCACAGGACTCTGGGAGCGAGTCTCTGTTCAAAGCGCTGCAGATGGCTGTAGTCTGCTTACAGTAATGGTGTGGGACTGTTAAAAAAGAGCCACAGGGGTGGTACAATAATAGGAGCAGCACATGGAAAAGGGTCTTTGAATTAACTCAATCACAATTACAAATGCAGCCACACAAGCGCGTCCAATCAAGTTGAAAGACAAATAGCAGCATATGTGTCAGCAGGGAGTCACTAAAGAATGTCTTTTTACAGCCACAGCCACAAGAATAACCTAATAGTTTCCTGGTTTACAAATTGTACTGACTTGCAAGACTACTGGTCACAAAACCAGCACATTTTCTTCATTGGCTGTAATTTGTATGGATAGATTAACGTTAGGTTTGAATTTAGAGAAATGGCTCTCTCGGGAAAAATATATCGATTTCACCAAAATGCAAAGTACATGATGTATATGTACTTTTAACCTGGCTGGTGATTTTGTTATAGTCAGTGCAAACTCATATTTGAATAATAAAGTTGGAGGTTAGCTGAACTTTGACGAGACTTTTTGTACCTCGTGGTTCCCAAATTCCCCACTGGCACTTTTTGGATGTCTTGCTGTTACGGGCCCCCCCCCCCTGCTATTGATAAAGTCTTGTTCCCCCAGGGTCCGGTAGCTTCACCTATAGCTACAGTCCTCATACACGCTGTCTGATGGTCACTGGAGGGAAGAGAGGATGAAACGCTTTTCACATTTTTTATATCATATTTGTTTTTGAGTCTTGAGTTTTTGAGTGGTACATCACCTTACAGATTGACAATTTAAGCTGCAAGATTTCAACAGACGAAAAAGACTAAAAATGTCACTGTTGATCACTTAAAACTGCAGTAGACTGCTCACAGCATGCTCATGTTTACCAAGCAGGCTGATTTCTGGCGCTTCATAGCAAAAAGATGCCAAATGAAAATACCTGCCTCTGAGGTAGCCTCAGAAGTCATATCTTTCTGTTCTGCTCATAAAATGTGTTCTTTCAATACTCCCTGTTCTCTGAGGAGGGTTCCTGGCAGTTTTTATTTGCAAAAAGTTGAGTTTGTAAAGACAAAATGAAGCCTGGTGTTATATTGTGGCCCATTTCTCACATGGGGGGGGGGGGGGGGGGGGGGCGATATGCACCAGTGATGGGTGTTCAGTATTTACAGGATCTGAGCCAGCAGGCTGATTCTTATAGATTTGATGTTGTGTATATATATATATATTGCTTTGCTTATGTTCATCTTTTCTCACAAAGGATCTCAATTAGATAACAGATGATGGATGGCATATCACCTGAAGTATGGACAGGACTTCTTAATTTCTCAATACACCACTTAGTTTTATTTAATTCACACAGTTGGATGACACTCATTTTTTCAATTTTTCAAATTATTAAATAATCCAGAGGTTTTTAAGGGGCCAGTCGACCCAAGATGGGGCCCATTTACATTCAGTCTAATCAGGTCTGGTAGGATCTCGTTACACTGTCTCAGGTCTCCAGTCCAACTGTTTTAATATCTCTAATAAGCTTTTTTTCTCACCTTCATTTTGAATTGGCTCTGGTGACCTAGGGAACTATTTAGATCAGTTCTGAGGGTCTGGGGTCTTTGAACATGAATTCATGTACAGCTGTTAGGTTTTCCATGGCTCTGTTTTGATTTAGGTAGAATATGTTGCACTAAATGGCATGCTCTACAATGCTCTATGAGTTTGTTGTGCATTGTAATCTTTGCAGGTCTCAACAGTGCTGATAATTTGTCTTTTAACGAATTTGATTTACTTTTAAATGTACTTCTCAGGTATTTGCTCTTCATGGCATGGCAGCACCTTGTTAAATTGCAATCAGTGCTTCTGGATATACATCAAAATTGAGCATAATATTTGAATGCACATTTGAGCCTTCAGCTTGAGATCTGATGATGGAAGCCATCCTTTCAAGAACAGATCCAGTCCAGCATATTGTGTGTTGAATCACTCACATGCGTCTCAAAACTCCTGATTAGGCAACTGCATGGCCTATTTCTAGCCTCAAATTCATTTTGACACGGATTTTGATGGATACTTCAGAAGAATTTACATTTTTAGCATCTGCTGTGTTTTTCCAATTTTGATATCAGATGCAAACACCAGTGATAGCTCAGTGAGAGATGCATGCATCCAATCCGATATGGAAAGGGTTGGGGGGAAATCAAGCCTTCATTACAGACAAGCCATGCTGCAGTGAGTGTTGGACTGTTCCAAAATATAACGACAGGCAGCCGTGGATCAAGAGCAAAAGCACTGGTGGGCTGTGTAGACTCGTGTCGACAGGCAATGTCCATCTTCAGTAATGTACTGCTCATGCACAATATGTTATTACATGAAAACACATCAACAAATGCAGAATTAGATTTTGGCACAATTTGTTTCTTTTAGTTTCTAATGAAACAAAGGTGCACATCAATAGGAGACAAACGTTCTCTGTCCAGTTTTAAACAAGTGTCTCAGGCTCTTCTGACAAATACCTGGTCCTGGGTCAGCCATCCTGGTCCTGGATCTGCCATGACTTATCCAATCTCAAGGGGCAACCACTGTCACCACTAATCCCCACGTCATCTCCTTGACTGTGTTTCATAACTTTCATTTGGTTTGAATAAAGTCACACCTGTATGGGCTTTCCAGGTCACCTTCCACTGTATATATATATATATATATATATATATATATAGAAAACCGCTGCTCTCCAGGAACCACGAGCTAAAGGAAAATCTTAACACTTGAGTCATTGCTACCTAATATTTCTGCACAAATTCTGCAACATTTTGTGATCTTGTGGCCATTAAGACGTCTTGTCATGTCCATGTTGAGTGATCACTATAATTATGCGAAAGTTATTACTTATGCAGGGTGTATAACAGAGTAAGATGTTATCTTAATCCAGTGGAAATTAATTGGCACATCAATCACACATTCGGGAGAATGAATGAATGCTATATTCAATCGCAGGTTTAATCATGATTCAAAACAGAGGGAATGTTATCACAAGATTAACGTGGGGTGACACGTAATATATTGACAGGCTTGTAGTCGCGGCGATAGAGATGCTGCTTCAGAGGCGGGGAGAGACAGAGCTGTTTTTGTCAGTCGCAGTGGAAATTAATGCAATAATACAGCAGGTGCTTCAAATCAATGTATTTAGCAATTGCTCTGGGATTGGGAATCAAACCTTTTCACTTTCCTTGCGTTGGACCACAGCAAGGGAAGGTGTGTGTGCTGCATTATTGAGGGAATGTGCTCCAGCAGTGCTTTGATTCTATAAGCAGGAGGCCTCTTTTAAGCAGATACACAGTTTGTGAGAGAGAGAGAGAGAGAGAGAGAGAGAGAGAGAGAGAGAGAGAGAGAGAGAGAGAGAGAGAGAGAGAGAGAGAGAGAGAGAGAGAGAGACACTCTTCAGAATACTTTGGCATGGATCCATATCAGCTTTGAAGTTCAGATGCCTGACTTCAGAAGGTAATAAAATAGTTATCACAAAATTTCCCAAAGTTAAAAAGGAGAAATGAAAGCATGGGAGGCAAGAAATTGCGCTAAGAAGTTCAGTTCTTTGAAAAAACTGAGCTTGATTTATCATGCAAGAATTAACTCCATGTATAAAGTAGATCAGGGTTATATTTCATCATTTCATCATTGTTTGTAAAACATGTTCATACTCTGCCTGTATTAAAGCTTTCATTCCAGATAGCACAAGGGATGAGCCAACCCAGCCCAAACCCACAAATCCTGTTCCCATCAACCTGACAGCAATCTATCCTGAAGTTGAATTGCATGTTGCTCGCGGGTAATGGATAGCGTTTCAATCTGAAGAGCAACCTTGGACGACTCCTTCAACTCCCTCTTCCTAATCAATTGTATGAGGTAAACATTCACAGCAGTCAGTGGAGACGGAGGTGTGGGCGTCGGGAAGCGGATGGAGAGGAATAAAATGTGAAAAAAAGAACTGTATTGCAGATGTGCGGCTACAACAGGAAAAGTTTGACTTGATGGTCAAAAATGTATTAGTTACAGTCGTGCAGTGCTGCTTCCCTTAGAATATTTAAATAACTATTTTTTTTCAAATCACAGCTCCACCAGTCCATCTGTCAGCTTGTCAAAAACTTTGGTCCAGAGCGAGACTACTCAACGACTACTGGTGACATCGCCATGACAAACATTCTCCTCTTGAGACTCTAAGGTCCACGACAAGGTAACCCAAAATTAAAACAGTGGATTTCCATGTAATTTGCTTTATAGGTTCATGGCCCCAGGGGATTGTTGTTGTGATGTGCTTAAAAGTTTGAAGTTCTAAAATACTATTGTATTATTATGTACAGTATCACGTTACCTCTATTTCGTCACATGGTCAGGTTGGGAGAGAACTGAAGATGACATTTAGAAATCGTAATTGGACCAACGCAATCTTAATATCCTACTTTGGTTGTCGATTAACCCAAAGGCAGGACGTCCTCCCTTGGAGGGTCATTTTACGTGTTTTGGGCAATAACAAATTGGTAACGGTTTATTTTAACCAAATACTCCACGAGAAGGAGCAACCTACTCCGCCTCAATGTACCGGCCTCCTCTGATGCAGACACACACTCAAGCTTATGGCTCATGAGAATCAAGTAAAAGCCTGAGTCCACGTGTGTGAGCATGAAGTGAGAACCCTGTTTCATTGGCATAATCCCAAAGCCAAGGTAGGTCATTGGTACATGGACTGTGAGGGCATCCAAGCACAGCTGCTTGGTTCATCGAGGCACAGCAGTATGCAATAAGAGTCATTGGTAGTGATGACAGCCTGTCACATCTTGTGTCTCGTATATAACACTGTGACATTCGCGCAAGTTAAAAGACCCAATTGTCCCCAAATCCCAACATCTTGCTCTGCTCAGCCTTGTGTGAATGAACCACTGGTTTGAACCCATCCTCCCATGGCCAAGGCCAATTACAAGGTCAGGAAAACATCAAACTGTCAGAGCGCTGCTTGCACAGGTTGTAACAAACTAATTCCCCCTTTGGGGACAATGAAATGTATCCATCTATCCATCTTGTAGTGCCGCCATGACTTTTACTCTCTCCATATTAAAACCTCTTAAGACCGAGCCCTATTTTTAGGCCTCTGCTCGAAAATTGCATACCCATACTCAAAAGAGTGCATCTTTGCAAGCACAAGGTCTATTTGAATAATTTGGTGTGTTGTAATAAAGGAACACTTGTGAGATTTGTTCAGATGTGTAAATATCAGTGTATAACTTACTGGTTAAGAGTAAATGAACATGGCACACAGCTCAAATTGAAAAGTTTCAGGTTCGCCTGAAAAAAAAGCCCCTTCATTGTTATTATTTCATTGAAATGATGCAGCCCCCAGCCTAAAACATCTCCCAAATCATAGCACATATATGTGAACAGTCTCTCTGCAAAGTTTTATTTTGATAAAGTGAAGCAGACAAAATGAGAGAATTTTTAGTACAGAAAGTTTAGGCGAGATTTCCAAAATGTGCATTTGGGCACCGTGTGTGCCATTTGAATTTCCTCATGTACTAAACTACATATTTCACTTATAAATTACTAATGGTGTTAAATACATCCAAATGCAGCAATTTCTGGCTTTTTTTGGAAAAAAAAAATATATATATATTTAAAAAAAAATATATATATATATATATATTTTTTTATATTATATTATTTTATATTATATTTGTAAGTCTTCTGTTTCGACATCTTACTAATTACCGGTAATCCTAAAAATGAACGAACGGTGAAAAGTAACTCAAACGATACTAAAAAAGGCAGCCGAAACCAAGCTCCAGCTGTAATCAGCTGAGCGTGTTCAGCTGTGCGTAAAGCCAGCTGGCAGCGTGCTCCTCGGTTTTTTACTTACGCCGAACAATAACTCTCGCTCCCATTGGCCGACCTCCATGGTACATACCTCTCTGTATTCGTTAGCTCCAATAGAATTGAGCTAATCACTTGAAAATGAGTGACAGCACTGTTAGCCAGTCAAAATCATCAAGTCTCCGAAAATAGTGACTTGCAGGCTCTGGGGAGAGAGCAGGTTACGCCTTCCCCTGTGGGGTGAAATGACCCCCTCCGAAGGAAAGGTGTGTCTCTGTTGCTAGACAGGAAGTCCATTGAACCTTTTCCGGAAAAAAAATGCGGGGATATTCAATTTTTCTTCTTGAAAACATCAATAGTGAGTCATATTTATGATCATAAAGCGATAATGTGATTTGTGTTGCTAGTGTCTGTTGGCTCATATCTCAGCGATAGTATGACGGAGAGAAATTTTACGGTTATGACCGTAACCGTTGTGTTCGTGCCGTGCTTTGTTTGTTAGCATCAAGCTATGATTGCTAAGTCCGGAAATGTCCCGAGTGTGTACATTCCTGGCGAAATATGAATATGGTATTGTAGTTATGCTAAGTTTGAGTACTGAGTTGTGTTTGGAGTATGTTCAAATGTCTTTTAAACAATTTTATCCCAGGTTTCTGACGTTTCACGTGGTATGCGACATCATTATTAATTAATATGTGTTCACTGGTCCAAATATGACACAAATGACCAGGTGTCTAGGGTCCCCTTATTAGGGGACCCTCGTCATAAAGAGGTTAACAAAGGAAAACATGACAAAGGGATTGTGCGTTAGACAAAGGCTTTTGTTGCTGTTGTTCTTGAGCTTACCTCACACTATCCTGCCAAACAACAGTGATTTTGCCAGCAGCCATCAGATATTCTGTTCTTATCTTAACAAAACTGAACCTTAATCTCCCACCTGTCCATCAGCAGGAAGCCGCCTGATTAACTAACACTCACTTCAATAGAAAAAAAAAACAACTTTGCTGCAGTTTTGTATCCATCACCTCACCCTGCTTGTTTGCTCTTGCAGAATAAAAGTTTGAAACTTTGACATATTTTTGATTTGAAATTACCTTTCTTGCTGCATCACATTTTTGAAGGTGTCTTGTTTTTTTGGCTGTTCTTAGAAATCGTATTTTTCTGAGTTTGTAAGCCATAAATAGAACTAAATTAAATTAAAAATAGTTTTTAGTCAGAATCATATAATGGTCTGCAAATAGAAACGATGATGGTGACTTTTAATACAAAGCCATGTCTACTTCGTGCTGCAGTGTCAGCATCTGAATTATAAAGGATAGAACATTTGATTGAGAATTTACACAAAGTACAATATCAACAGGATTCTGCATTATCACATAATATTTTGCCCAAAATCGATTAAGCTATAATCAAGAAAGTAATCAGCAGATGAATTGGTAATGAGAGTTGTTGGTCGGATCCCCTAAAGTCATCAAATGATCACAAACTGATAATAGAAGATTGGTACTCGGAGGTGTTCTGGTTGGTTTCTGAGCGTCTACAGTGTGACGTGTGCTCTGTGGTTGATGGGAAGTGGGGCAACAGGGGGAATTGTTTTTGCCCTTGGGTCCTAAAACAGGTTAATCCAGCCATGACTAGGACACACACGTGGCCCTCTGGATGGCAATGTTGCACATACAAAAATATTTAAACAACTGCAAGACGATCATTGAATTTTGTACAGACATTCATGGTTCAAGGGCAGATCTTTGACTTTGCTGGTCCTTTGTCTCCAGTGCTACCTGCAGGTTGACACACTTCTCAGTTTAGTGAACTGCCTTGTTGTTGTCTTATTGTGCCCATAAGGAGCATTGTTGCATTGTTGTTATCACTTGGTAATCTTTTGACTTGTAATGCTGGAACCACCTAATAGAATAAATGAAAGAGGCTGATTGCAGCTGGACTGATCCTCCATTCCAGCATGAGCAGAGAGTGATCCAATAACTAGTCCTCAGTTTGGGTCTGATGTCACTTGTTACCCCGCTGCACTCTGGGTGATTGATATCCTCGAGCAGATGTCAGCGATTCTCTTTGATTGACAGCTCAAAATGACTTTCTTTGCTCACCAAAAGTGCTTTGTGTTTGCTTCCACCTGAGGATATTGAATCAGTCATTCCTGCTGCTCCCCCTCCCGACACCTACACACACGCACACATGTACACACATACACATTTTGTGATGCAAAGAACTTATTCCTTACCTTATTCAAAGTTTAGGCTGGCCTTCTCGCTGCCATGACCTGAGACTGATGGAACCCTGTCATTAGAATGTGTGCAGTGGGAGGATTCAAGTTCTATAAGCCGGCCACGACTCAGTTTGTAATTGTGGAATTTGAATAAACAGTCTGAAGGACATGACTGCATCATCTTATCCATTGTGTTGTATTATATTCATTTTGCCATGTGGTTTGTGTAACTTACAGCCCCATTCGCCGTCGCAGTACCACCTTGACAACACACACGTCAGTGTTGTGCCATCTCATCTTGGGTAATGCAAGTGAAGACCACAGTAAATAGTGGAATAAAGTGTCGCTGGGAGCATCATTTCAAGCCCTGTATGCAAAAGCGCTGCGGCTTCATTTTCTCAAACACGCTGTGATAAATTGCCTAAATGTTAATCCAGGTGTTGCAAGCTGGTGACAACTCCTCTACCCCTCCACACCAGCAGCAGTCGTCCTCTTTTTGCTATTTGTCATGGTAACATTCAGAGATATAAGATGGTAACACGCTGGAAGTAATCCAAACAAAAGCCCACAGGACGAGTCAAGATCTAAGTGTCCCTTTTAAAGTCTGTGTGAGGGGTTAGAGTGGGATAAGTGAAGAGGCTCAGGTGATGAAGCAGTGCCACAGGATGAGGTGACATTTCAATGAGCTCATCACAGCTTGTCGGAAATGGAAACGCAAACACTAATGACTGTGGCAATATATCAAAGAGAAGATAACAGGCTGTCTGAGGTGACCCCGACCCATCGGTCAAGGGCCATTGAGTTCATGCGAACACTGCATTGAGGGACATTTTTGAAATTAACATTAAATCAAATGACGGTAGTATAAAGAGTGTTGTGACTGCACAGCCATTGGGAAAAGGCAGCCATCTCTACAGCTCTATGCAGCTTTTGGCCAATGTAGGCTTATTGTCTGTGCTTTAGACTGTATGAAGGCTCATACAGAGACATTGGGCCTCATTCACAGAGTCTGTGCTTAAACCCAGCGTTTTACGCACAAGGCCAGGATTTATCAATATTTATTGACCTGAATTTGTTCTTACTCTACGTACACAGAAATGACAAAGGCCCGGCCAGCCTCAGCTAAATGCAGCTCATATTTAAACCGCTTTCATCAAAAGGAAATGTATTTACTACCTTTTATTCTTATCAATTCATGTCAAAATCTATTTTGTATTTCAAAGCTTCTATTGAGGTTTTCAAATGTAGCTTTGAATGTCTGTCATCATATTTTATTACACCATCACCCTAAATTCAGATTACTGCCAGACTGACCAGTTAAAACAGGAGCTTGCTGGTTTGCTTTTAAATACCAAAGAATATGGATTGAAGCAGAACATTTCATTCGATGAAAATATGTTGTGAATTTTAGAATTGTTTTTGAAACGAACGTTGACTTTTGGACTTTACAACTCTCTGGAGTTAAGGGAACTGTTTGGATCGCACCAGTTGAAAACACAGACACCACTGAAATCAGCTGCATGTATTATAACACTAATAATATCAGTGTAGCGGAATCTTTCTCTGGAACTTTGCTGAAATACAGAATCAACAGAATGAATAGACATGCAAAGAAAAAAGAAGCAGCGCAGCATTCAAATGTGGATTTTAAATTGGAATGTCAATGTTATGTAGCTTTGAACTCTTCGGTACCGTTTCTTTTTACAAAACGACACTGCCTCTGGACAAGAGTGAAAAAGCATTCATTGCACCCTCAGTTTAATATTTAAAAAACATTGTTTTTAGCAATATTGTAAGGTGTACACTATACTCAAGTGTTTGATTGGAACACAGCTCCGTTTTGCGATCACTTCCTCGTCTCATTTAAATGGCACCGTAACTGTAACCATTGTGCAACAAGCAATATGAAGTTTCATTTAGAGAGCTACATTAACCTGAGCTAACTACAGTCAACAATTAGCCCAGAACAGTGCAGAGCAATTATGAGCGCCACATTATCCAACGCAGCATGATGAAAACAGTCCTAAACAGGTTAGCGTTGGAACGAGCCGTTATAAATAAAAGCTTTTAAAGTCTTTTTTTATACACTGTAAAATGTTGCCAGTGATTCGGGGGTAAGGATTTTGTAATTTATTTCTACAATGCAAAAAGCCATATGGTGGCCTGTCAGAGCGCGGTCACACAGCCAAACCTTGGATCAGGCAAACGGCCACGACAGCTGAACTGGACATCATGTTCATTCAGAGAAAGACAGAAGAAGATGTGAGAAAAAGTGTCGGCTCAACTGAGTCTCCTTAAGAAATCAATGCAGATACTCAGGACGATGATGTCATCGCTCATTGAGGTTTAGAGTTTTTGTTTTTTTACAATAACAATGTCGCAACATTGTTTTTCATGCACTCATGCATATTTAAACATAACATTTCAGGAAACGTTTAATACAGCAAATAATTGTCTTAATGTAAGTAATCAAGTGGAGACATTTCATGGTGATATCTATTAGTTAAATGCTCTATCCTTTTCACCCATAGTGTATAACAAAGGCTTTAATAATAATCATAAGAATAAGATGTATCTATTTGCTTTAGACATTTAGGGGACCACAGCAAACAACCAGAGAAGGACCAGAGGCTTTAAAAGCTTTAGTAGCTCTTTGCAGTGTAATGTTCTGGGTATTGGCACTGAACACAATGTGAGGAGGACATGAAGGCTAATAACCTCACAGTTCTGAGTAATAAAATCAATCAAAAATGTTAAAACACCAGCTGCTATCGCCTGCTGTCATCCGGGGCTGCTAATGTGAGCCATGACCCAGAGCAGCTTCAAAATAAACTCTGACATTTTGGGAAATACACATTGATTGCCATCTTACCCAGAGTCAGATTACAGGATCAATATAATTTTCATCTTTGGCCATCACAGTACGCAGATGTTTAACTTAGCTTAGCACAAGACCTGGGAGCAGGGGCCAACTGTGAGCACAGCTGGATCAAACAGGGAAAGAATATGCCCTCAAAGCACACCAGAGCGGTCCTCTTTGCACCTTACATCTTTATTGATATGTTTAGAAATAGAAAATCAATAGCTTGTATGTCTAGCAGGTGTTAGGTAACAGAGGTTTACTCACTGTCAGAGCTCAGATGCTGGATATACTGTACACCTATCTCAACAAGTCCTTCAAACTCACCAATGAAACACATTGTTTTACATTGCCTTTAACACCGAGTGGTACAGAACTGTGAGCAGTCAGTGCCTTCCAAAACTGTTAACAATCCTATTTTACAAGCCCTTGCTTTAGTTATAGTTTGTTAGTTTAAGGCACAGACGTTACTTGATTATCTTAAGGAAGGAGGACAACTTACTATCTAATTAGAATTGTTGCAAGTTAAACACAACATGCATGAGTTATTGAACTACAAGTCCTAAAGAGTCCCAGAGACTGCTGTAATGAAATATAGTATCCAAAGACAGATTCATGAGAGAAACCAAGGGGAGAAAAGCAAACTGAGGAATACAACATGTCTCACAACGTCTGAACCAGTGTGGGCCTCAGATTTCACTCATTGTGGACGGAACCTCCATGAGACATTTTCTCACATAACAGATCCCAGCCTATCCAGAGAGGGATGTGTGTACACTAACACATGTCTGCAGTCAGGGGGGATGATCTGCATTGGCTTTTTTTTTGCCAAACTGGATAGAGGTGGAGGGGAACGAACCACATCTGGATTTTTCTCACATGGAGGAGTCCCAGGGGGACCGCCACATGGCGCGCGGACGTCGTTCCTAGCAGTCACTGACAGCGCCGTCAGCACTCTGCGGGGCGCGAGCACATCCAGAAGAGCTGGAGACAGCTTTGATCTCATGGTGACTCAATTCATGTCCACACCAGACTGGGCAGGGAGCGGAGAGTTGATGGCGATAACCCAGTGCTTTGCAGGTGATTTGTACATTAGCAGGAATGTAGCACAACATTGAAGTGAAAGCAAAGCTCGGTTCATTTATATTTAAAAATGCAATCAAATGTGTTGTCCCTAAAATCAATGACTAATGGTGATACATCATGGCGATCACCATGTTGGCCATAATCGCGGAGCCCTATCTTGTGATGTATGTTCGTCAAATCACTGTGAAAACCAGTGTGGACAATCTTTTGTCCACAGTGATTTTCAATTGTTCTCATATTGAAAATAGAGGAGGGCGGAGATGCAGGAAATCATTAGTTTGACTCAATAAAATATCAGAGCGCTGCTCTGTCTGAGTTATGCCCGTAAACAATCGCCGTAATTGTTTGGAGGCGGCCCCAATCGATAAAAAGGATTATTGGCACTGACAACACATGAGTACATATCAGTGCGTGATCAGTGTCATAACTGTTCCAGTGCAACAATACATTACATTTAATATCCTCGGACTGCTATCCAGCGAGCGGAGGCCTGAAGCAATTAAAGGGGGAATCAATGCCCGAGTCAAAACACTGTGACAGCTCTATTATCCCTGGATAGAAGAGGCCTAGCGGAGTCCGTCCACTGCTCTCCTCCTGATGTCTGGGGCACATGCACACACATTCTCTCTCATCCATCTTTAACTATCTGCAGCGGAGTAGATCTCACACACGTAATAACACGGACCTTTCACATTTTCCGTCTCTTTTTATTTCATTTTTTTTCTTTGCGTCTGAAATGATCTCTTCTGGTATTTTCCTACTTTTTTCCTTCATTACCTTCCTCTCCCTGTTCCGTCTCCCCCGTCTGTCAGCGTCAGTCTGTCACCGTTGAAATCCACCCCATCAATGTCAGCCTCACATCAGCACCGACAGCGCTTTCATTCAATCACACTCTTTAATGTGCTCGGGATCATCTAGTCCTCCGAGGTGCGGCAGGTGAAAATGATTTTTGCCTGCATTTGTTCATTTTGACACATAATACTTTGCTCCATTGACCACTGTAGCTACAGTCGGCTTAACATTATCTCAAATAAATCTTTCAAAATGACACCCCCTCCTCTTATGCAGCTTAACACTTATAGGGCGCACCAAGCCGACCATCCAAATAAATGACACGGGGCCTTTCTCATTTCTTGATTTTGTGCCTCCTTGTCACCTCGCGTCCTCGATCCTCTGGCTTGTGACCCAGAAATCAATCTCATCTTGAAGGACATCCCAATTCCTTTAATGCTTGCTGGAGAGGCTGTAAGCGATGCAACACCGAAGTATCCGATCCTAACCGAAGTGTCATATTTAATTGACGTCTCTTTAAAATGACTACTCCAAGGCGAGGATGTCTCATTTGTTAAGTGCCTGTAGCCTTGACTCCTCTCTCCTCGTGTCTTTTCCTTACCCCCTCCCGTCGAGGAGGCGAGGAAAGAAGTCCAGGATGTAGAGAACTGGGGAATGAGAGGAACCTGGATGGAGTTTATATTCTTCTGTTTAAAACGTAACCCTCAGTCTACCAACATATTTAGCATCTAAGGACTCCCCGACCGAAGCATGAACTACCGTAAACAACCATCAGAGCAAAATGTATTTACCTATATTATTTAAATTATTTAAAGAAAGGTAAAATTGAAAATATAGACACATTTCAGCTTTTATCCCAAGTACACGGTATGAAAAAGAGTCTTCCGTTTCTTTAACGGTCAAGAAATTTACAAACAAAGAATAAATCCACGTCATTCCACCTTCAACACTTTTGAACTACTATTGTCTTTTAATGCAAAAGTAGAGCAAGACCTTGGTCTCAGTATGGGCCCCCGTCAAAATAAAAATGATGAAATATAATTCAAATAATGAATAATGACGTGATTATAAGTAAGTTAGTTAAGTACGATGAGTGATTATTGTTTGCTTGAAGTAAAGTGAAAAAAGTTCATTAAATATATGCAAGAACACTCAAAATGTTGTAAATTAATTTTGACTTTACTTAAAGCAAACCAGTTTATAATCACATTACAATTAATTATAACTCTGAATATAATGCATTACAATATCCAACTCATGGAATGAGACACAGCATGATCTTAATGAAAAGTCAGTGAGTGACCAGCACTTACAAAGCATTAGCTATTGTAAAATGATTATACATCATACATTAGATTATTGTTATAAAGAATTATGAATTATTATGTATATGTATAACTATTAATAAGTGCTTTGAGCAGATTATAGACACTGTACAGTTTGCGTAGCTGAGGCTCTTTTCCACGGAGTGACAGGGAGATTCATTTGCATGTCATTTAAAATTCAAATGACAAACGTTTAAAGCACATAAAGAACACAAGCCCATGAGCCTGTGCAGGTGCTGGCGCTCAAGCACACATAGCCTGCAGGCAGTCACAGCAAATAGCTGCAGTATTCAAACTGGTGCGTCATCGCTGGGTTTTTTTATAACATCAAACCAAACATCTGCATTCTTTACGTGTCTCCTCCAATTCATTACGATTTCTTCCTGAATTTGTCACCGCCTGAGCAGCCAGCCAGACAGCTGCCTCTCACAGGCTGCCCTTGCTGCTGATTCAACATGATGGGATGCCCAAACAACCACTGATAAGAGCCGACCGCAGCCAACAGACAATGCCAAACACACTGCCGGAGCTGAAAGCATGCAATCACCCACAGATGCTCAAATGGTGGCCCAATGGTCCCTGGTTATTGAGTAAAAATGTCCAGATTTGACATGCTAAGTCTTTGCACCCGTCCTAGTTACTCTACTGAGTCTTTGTAAGCGTTTTGTTATGGCGATTTAATGAGGTATTTGACATGAATGGTGTAAAAAACAACCTAATCCCTGTTAAAGTTACATTTCAATGAATGCTTCTCAATGAAGAACTAGCTACCTCAAATGTATTCAATAAAACATGTCAGTGTAAAAGGAAAGCAGACTCACTGGTCCTGTTCACTCGGTGCCGCTTTGTCTAAACAGTCCATCAGCAGCGTGGTGGTTAGTCAGCTTAACACCAGCAGACAGACGCGGCTGACTGATGAGGCCGCTGCCTGAGGAAGTCACACCTCCTGCAGAGTCCCCATGTTTTTTGTCACTTCCCTGTGAGTGCGTTGCCTTAATGTAGTGTAGCAGCTTCTGTCACCACACAGCATTGTTACAATTCAATTGTTGCAAAGTCACGTCCTGCTGGACACTGGTAGCATTCCACACAGTCACATTGATGATGAACGAATATGTCGCTCAAATACTAAGGTCCAGTCCCGATGTCCCTGCTAAGGCCTTAAGGCCTGAACCCTCAGGGTCACAAACTGTCGTCACCTGGTAAAGGGTTGAGTGTGAGAGGCTGCAAGAGCGGGGAATGGTTTGAATATCGGTAAGACAGCCCCTCACGGTGACATTTCACGTAAACCTGTTGTGTTTATTCCTGGCTGACTTTAATGTCTTTCAGGCGTTTTGTCAAAACAGCATCATTAAGCAAAATTTTATAAAAATGGTTGATGAATAAACAAGGTATGTAGTGTAGTCCATACTTTCATTACTCTGATTTCATGTGCTTTTATGTTCCATCTTGAATCCTTCATGTTAATGTGTGAATTCAACATCCATGTGCTGTTCTCTTTGTTCATCTTTTTTCGTCTCTGCGCTTCCCCTGGGTACCCCGTGTTTTAACGTCGCAAAGCTATGAATTGTGGGTAATTCCCTCAGAAATGCGGCGTTACAGAGAGTGTGCCTTACTCAAAATATCTACGGCGAGCCCTCGACATCTCTTGACTGTGGGATAGCTCTAATCTCTCAGGGATATTGCGAGAAAGCGCCCCCAAGACTGTGAGTGTGAAAGTTGTTTTTTAGCCTGATTCTAGTATTTCTAACCCTGGTATTAAAATACAATGACAAGTCGTGCTGAATGGGTCAATTTATTCAGCGATATATCTTTTTTTTCTTTCAGCTCACCTTGATACTCAAACCAAAACAAACAACCGAACAAGTCTTCAGAAGCTTTGGGCTACTGCTGGCATGTTAGGTGTACTGCCCCAAAGAGCCGGACCTCATGGGGGCCAGCAGTCTGCAGCTTCATCATGTGGCAATCATTTTGTGGTCATTTCATTAATTACAAATGTGTTTGATAAAACTGCACCCACCACTAAAGCACATTATGAATCGAAATGATAGGTGCCTAAAAGCAACACCTGCATGATTACTTGTCCTCAGGGACACATTATATAGTGGGCTGCACTCTGTATTACATCTCCCTGAGCATTTCCTAAAAATATATGCGCTCGTTCTAGGGGTGGAAGTGGGTTTTGAAATAATAATGGAAATTGAATGGGTGGTTTCAACAGTGGATAAATAAGTCAGAAAAGCTCATTGGACTGCATGATTTAGTGGTTGAAGGAGAGTATGTGATAAAATATAAGGGAGCTTTTAAAAGGAATAGTTTAGTTTCAGAAATTTCAAAGCTAGTGACAAAAATGTGAGCATCTCTCTCTCTGCCATTTGGCTTTAATAATTCTCCCTAACGTCAGCTTGTCAGGCCACCAGGCTCCAATATGGATCACGAGGTGAGAAAGAATGGGAACATTGTACATGTTCAATTTACAGGAAAGATTGAGTTCTGATGGTTGTAGCGGTGTGAGGTTATTACATTATGATTATGAGGAGCCTCATGCCAAAAAATACAAGTTATTGCATACATAGGGTATTATCTCTGCATATCTGGATGATATATTTGTATTCAGTTACAACCCTTGAAGGAACAGAGAGTATAGGAACCTACCCTTTCAAGAGGGGCTTGTCCCCGGGTGGGTGAATCCATCCCTGCCACTGGTCATGATTTGGTTGTGGTCTGATATTTTCATTTTTATTTTTCAATCTCTAAAAGGTCCAATTCAGTCAACTAGACATATTTGTAAAAAAGGAAACACAACTCATACTTATTGCTGCTTTAAAAAAACCCAGAGTCAGCTATTGTTGGACACTTAGTCTGTGGCTCCACTGCGTCTCCAACCTGTCCAGACAATTCAAAGATAAGTATGTAGACATTGACTTTTGTTTGTTAAAGAAACCTTTTAACAGTGAGCCTCCTGCCAAGGCTGATGCATCTACTTACTGTTATTCAGCAGCCATAGACATTTTGTTATCTCTGCCAGGAGACAATTAGGCCGAATGAGAGTTTGCAAGAATGTGTGCGTGTGTGCACCTATGTGTCTGTCCACGACTAATCTCGCATTCTGCTGCAGCAAACTGCTCAATTTGTTGGGTCGCCGGTTATGGCTGCATGCTCAGGGACCTCTCATGGTTGAAGTGGATCTCACTTTCTCAAAACACCTTCTATTGCCCGTTTGATACAGCCAATGACTGACTGCTGACTCCTCACTTACTACTCCTAACCGTCCCCTGGTCACTCATAACACAGCTGAGTGCATCGCTGCCATTCAGCCGTTGCGAGAAACACGGTCTGTGTTTAACATTGCTTACTAATGTACCACATATTGCATACCAGCCGTTATTTGGATGAATTGACGACATATTGCGAATCTAAATGGTGCCTTTCTCACACATAAACATATAACTTAATAAGGTGTCATATTAACAGCTTTTAGCCTGACTCAAACTCTCACAAGGTTGGTCTCAAGGCACCCAGACACAATGCATTCTGGGGTAGCTGATGTGCAGTATCATACTCAGAACTTCTTGCTAATGTAGACAGGATAAATGTGGGCATTTCTGGCAATGAGAGCGTATCTGCAGTTTGTATTTATTACATAAAATGTTACAGCAGTGGTCGTTGCAGACACACCTGGCAGAGACCTGCACTCTACTGAGTGCACCCTTTTTATTTTTAGGTATGATTTTAAAATATGAATAGAAATGGTTCAAAGTAATTATTTCTCCTAAGTAGGAAACAATACAGTACTGATTTAAAATCTTGCATTAGGCATGTGATGATCTATATGCCAGTGAAGATATAGGTGAAAAGGGGACTGGAAGCAATTAGAGAAATGAATCATGGCAGCCAATAAAAGTCCTCTACATTAGATCAAAGCTCCTCGGGGAAGGCATTATGGGCCACGAGTCCTGTGAGCTGAAACAAATCATCCTCTGCTCTTCTTCCTGCAATGGCCTGCTACCATTATGATGTAAAGTAAAACTAAAAGCAATACTGTCTTTCTTGTATTATATATATAGTAAGGTTGTCCATCCCTCCAACTTTCACTTGAGGTTTCATACTATGCTGTGACAACAATGTGTAGATAAAGCATTAAGCATTATTCTCATTTCGCAATTGGCTAGTTAGCTAGCTCATGTTAGCTTGCTAATTCCACCATGTTTTCGTGCTGACATTCGACTGTTTACAGAAAATGAGCAGAACAGCGGGCGGGTGGCTGGTGGGTCCCTCTTCCTCGCCGCTGGAGACTACAGCCGGGAGGAGAGCAGACGGCAGCTCCGGAGATGGAGATGCTGGGTTTGCACTGGCTGAAAGTAGTCTCCCAGGACAGGAGGGGATTGTGTGATCTGATGAACAGTATATTGATCCATGCATTTTGTGTTTTGTCAAAATTATGCAGTGGGTGGACTTAATTTGACATAGTGGCCAAACCGTGTAATTACAATTTGTGGGTGTGTCACTGGATGCCATGGGGCTCAAAAATAAATGTCCCATCGACTTACAATGATAAAGTAAATCAGCAGCAATTTCCCCTTTTTATTTTTTAAAGAACATCAACTCCCAAGTGCAAACAGTCCCATATAATCATTAGGTCCTACATGTTGTCCTAAATGAGTTATTTTGGTGCTGCCTGTCATGTGGATGAGACCAAGAAAGAGCAGTTGGGAGGCGCTTGCTCTGTGGGCCCGTGGACGTGGAACATTTTATATTCAGAAGTTCAACTTTTCTTGCTTCATGCACCACTTAGCCACTTAAATAGGAATACGAGGCCCCACCTCCAACTCTGAATCCAGTTCACTTTATACATCTATGGTGTCAACCCCGACTTTTGGCCAAAAAAATAACTCTGGAAAAAAAATCTACGTGCATGTGCAAAACATAATCAACAAGAATTATCCAACAAACAAAACAAAAAACAATCCCTTGGTCGGATAGGACAGTACACAGTAACATAGCCAACAAAAAGCTGCAACTTGGCAATGTTTCCAACAATGGAAGAGCACTCCAACATACCTGACATCAAAGCCATCATCTGCAGGCATTTAGAGAAGCCTCTGATTCAATTTGAAAAGTACTTCTCCAAGTCGGACTGCTGTTGTGACACCAAATGGATTCAGTTTCCTTTCGTTGACTGTGTAACAGAGGGGTCAAGAAGAACAGTGACAGCAAAGGATCCGTTGATTGAATTATCTGCAGTGGCTGTTAGTAAAAGGCAGGAATAAGACGCAGCCCCCCCTCTTGTCTGGCGGTGGATCGGCTGCACGTCGGTTACTTGGGCTGACACCAAAAGCAATAAAGTGACTTTGCTGTTTACGACCACACATCTGTGACAGTGGATTCTCCACCCTTGTGTGCACAGAGAACAAATATAATGCCTCCCTTTGGCAAGAAAATAACAGGTCTGGGCCAGATAGAAGAAGAAAGGAAGTGGCATGCAGCTCAGGACGGTCAGATTCCCCACTAGCAGGATAGAAAAAGCTATTTAAAACTTTTGTTTTTGTTCTAGTAATGAACAATATGGAGGTTAATGGATTACTTTTGAGCCAAGTTGGAGGTTGAAAACACCAGTGACAAACCATTCACTGTAAAAGTGAAGCGCTGCTATTTTAAATGGATACAAGCATCACATCAGGCATGCACACCAGGTCCTATTCTTCAACATAATCCTCACTGACATATCAGAAATGAAATATTTAGAATAGAGCTTGTGCATTCAGACCGACATGAGTAAAATAGGGTATATAAGCTGATTTCCATGGCGTTAAAGCCACAGTCACCCTTAACACCTCCATCATTACGCATGCATTATAATCTGCCTCTGCGATCAAACAGCAAGGATAAAGCATCTCCCTAATCCGTGCTTCATTTCCTGTCCCACTGTGATGTATATAAGCTATTTTTCTGCCATCACTGGTCATTATCTGCTGCTGATGAAAGCACCAAAAGGAATATGGTGGATTATGGAAAAGCTGTTGGTAAATATGTATTGGCTGCAGGGAATGTATAGACCTGTGAGAGACACATTGATTGATGTGTGCTCTATAGGCTTTTGTATGGTTTTGCTGAATCGATAATGTGTGTGGTAAACGATTCCTGTAAAGTGAGGTCAAGAGCTTGAGCTTTTGTGCATTTAAAGTTCTTGACCTGTTGGTTGACTTTGGCGCATTTTCTTTCCGTACTCATGAAATCTTTTACATTTGCTGTTTTTAAACTGTTGTCGAGCAGTTTATTTCAGGCTGGGGGAAAAAGAGACAAAAATAAAACCTTTAGAAAACGGTTTGTAATACAAGAGAGGAGCTGGGTCAAGTGCGTACTTATAAGTAGATATAAAGACAAAAAGCAATGATTAAGAAAGAAATGAGGCTCTCAGAATAAAATTCAAAGAGTTCATTATAATTGTCAGTCTTGTCTGAGGATATTTAAAGCTGCACTAATTAATACTTTCATATTAACAATGGATCAAATGACTGTGGAATGTGAAAAGTGTCACTTGTAGTGATGAACCCGCAGAGAATCATCACCGGCTTATCAGACTGGCCTTAATCAAGATACTTTTCTTCAACTTGTTCTTCATTCTTTTTTGGGCATTGCTATTTTATTGAATCCGCTTGAATCAACACAGTTGCCTGAAAAAAAAAGTACAATGGCATTGTATATGTCACAGCATACATTAACGAAAAAACGCGTTTCATAAATACATTTCACTTCGGCCTCATGTCACACTCACACACGCAGAGAAGATTTGGCAAATTCTTCATGGACGCAACCCACATACTCAGCTCTGCTGCTCATCCCACAAATGCATGTTCCTTACAAATGTGTCACCATTTAAAAGGGAAATAAACAGGCTTTCCACCGGTATAAGATTTATTGCCAAGAAGCATTGTTACAACAAAGATATAATCTACCAAACACAAATTGCCTTACTTTTTGTGCTGTTTACTTGGTTAAGGTCAGAAAAAAAGATCATGGTTTGTGTTAAAACATTAACCGAACAACATGGAACAAGCGTGAATAAATAACAAGCACCCTTAATAGACTATTGCACATAACGTGGACGTGAACAGCGGTCTTCTGGGTGAAACTTCTGTTTGTTTGACCCATCCACCAGCCCTGAGTGTACTTTCTTGCTTGTTGTACTCGTTATTATACCTTGATGACTTCAATACTATGTAACTTTCAATGACGGTCGCTCAATATACTACATCACCTGCTCTGACCGGATGCAAAAACAGTCACATTCAATCCAACATTTCTCTCTTGAATGCATCTCCTTGGTTTCATACTGATCAGTCGGCCTCCTCTCCTACTTTACAAGTCCAATGGGAGGAACTGCAGGTAGCACAAAGTTGCCCAAGTGAATTCCAGCTGGTGTAGTTTAAAAAGACTTTGAAGAAACAGCACATCTCACTATTCCTTACTAGATCTTACCCCATGCATCAGTTCCATTTTAAACATTCTCTTTATGAGATTAGTGTTTGGGTGTCTCATAGTTTCCTGCAGTTGAATCAGAACTAAACTGCTGTTCTGGTCTTTGCACCAAAACAGATCGTTGCCATTTTTCTACAGCTCTACGTTTCTTTGGCTTCCAACACAAAGTTGGTTTCCAGAGAGCCGTTGGTCATTTTTGACTTCCAGTTGAACTTTGAGAAACATATTCAAGTTAGTTTTTGAGTCTTGTTATTTTTCATTTTAGAAACCCTGCCAAACTGTTTCCTTTCTTATCTGTCCAACAAATGATCATTCATTTTTGTCTCTTTGTGTCTGTTACAATGCACTGTCCATCCATTATCTTCCACTTATCCAGGGCTGGGTCACAGGGGCAGCAGGCTAAGCGGGGTATCTAGATTACATTCTCTCCCACCAGGCATTCCCAGGCTCGATGAGATATATAAACCTGTGTTCTGGGACTACCACGGGGCCTCTTACCAGTTGGACATACCTGTAAAAACCTCTACAGGGAGGAGTCTAAGAAGCATCCTGATCAGAACCACCTCCGATAACCACTTTTGAACTGAAGGATTCCGGGCTTCCTGCGGATGTCTGAGCTTTGTCTTCCAGTTGGCAACGGTCGGATCATGGCTTCAGACTGTAAAGCACTGTATTCTTCTTTATGCAAAGAAGTCACATCACGTCTACGAATTCTGCTGCATGATTACAAATTGAGACAGGGTTCAAAGTGTTTCCCTCGTGCTGACTTTTTTTAAACACTGGTTAGATTTTGGATTAAGTATAAAATCCTCTCAGGTCATCGGAACACTGGCCCCTGGTTGTGCCAAGTTCACCGTTCAAGATTCATGGTGACCAAGCATTTTCCATCCTGACTCATGGGCTGCAGTTGAATAGTCAAAAGATGACTTCTCATGTATTTTTTCAACCACTGTTTCTTGACCAGAAAGGAAAACATCATGATATCAGAAGGATTTAGAAAAGACAACTGCGACTCCATTGCACTTTCGGAAAAATCTGCTATATTTCTTCACTTATCTACTTTATTTCTTACACATATAAAAGAGGAAGGTGACAGTGCTGCACAGTTCAAGTAAGAATTCTTGTCCAAAACAGAATCACACCTCCTAAGAAGGTTGTTTTCAATTCATCAACAGCGTACAATTGAACAGCGATGGCGGATGTTATTGATGGCCAAATGGTGCGTCGCTTTAAATGCTGCTGCTGCAAGGCATTGTGGGACAACATTTGTGTAGCCTATGCTAAAGGAGATAAGAAAGGAAGCATTGAAGCATCTTTCCTTAGCATTTAGAGAACTCAAACAGCTTTTATCACGGCTGCCACTTAGATATTTCCAGGTCATTTCACTCAGTTAGGAACCTCCCTGAGCAAAACAAGACTATTCAACGCATAGCCCTACAGCACTAGAGCATCAGCAGGATGACTTTCAGAACTGCTTGTACGAGGCCTGCTTTCTTTTGTTGGGTGGAGGTTTGTTGCTCGGCATTGTGAGGCTGTTGCTCCATTTTCTCTCTGACATGTTTAATTCTGAACACAGCAAGGACAATATTTTGCCTAAAATCTTTGATAGCAGCCAGACAAATAACATGATATCATGACAATGTAAGACGTCATTTAGGACCGGAGGGTAGATGTATGTTGAGAGAACAGTCCAGGAGGCTGATCAGAGGGAACTGGATGCTCGTAGCAGAAGTGTAAAGAGCAGCACGGTACGTTGGACCATATCGTCTCATTGCAGATTTGAATGTGTAAAAACAATAACTAAGGAAACAATACTCATGAAACACAAGGACACGTTTTAGAGTACAGTGCCAGTGATCTGACTTGTGTATATTCATGTGAGCTCTCAGTATCACTGAAATGAGTCACTAAGGTAACTCTTAGCTGTTAGTCCCAGCTTTGTGAGTCGACTGTGTTCATGTCCTACAGTCGGGCCAACATACAGTACGGAGCCGTGGAGATACACATGGGACAGTAAGTGAGGATTTGTTCTGCATGCATGTATGAATCTCTTCCAGTTATTTCCCCAAGCTCCCCGTGTCCTTATTGCATCACATCTCCCATATGTTTTTTCCATCTGTTCGTCCCTCCCTCCATCATCTCATTCCTCTGTGGAACATGAATGGGCTGAACATGCCCGGGATACGATAAACAGAGGCAATTAAAAGGTCGGCATCAAGGTTTTTCTGGCATGTTAGAAAGGAGGATTCAGAAGAAAGGAGCGGTGTGGTTTGAAGAAATGGAGAAAAGACAAAAAGCAGCTTCGTCTGTTCAGATTGATATTGGTTTGAATATGTGCACATGTGCTTTTCTAAATATGTTTTACTGACTTAACCTATTTGAAATCATGACTTCATGCAGAGATCAAATTACAGACAGGGGGGGGGGGGCTCTGACTTCTAAAAGAAGAATTGGACCTCCTAAAAAGAGATAAAAACAACAGGTCGGAAGTTTATTTTGAAAAGACGGTCTGCTTGGAACGAGCGGACATTGACCTGTGGCTGGTATAATAAATTAGATTTGTCATCATCTAAAGACTACAGACATTACATTACACAATGATCAGTTCACTGATGTGCCTGTGGTGTGCAGGGTGCGAGGACTGGCTCCTAATTAACAATTAAAGCAGCTTGGTGCATTTCCCCTCTTGGCCAATCAAGGTGTGACGACGTCCTTTCTTTCGGGCTTTAGCGGGAAGAGAATTGCACAGCCTGGGTGTTCTGATCCTTCCTTCACTTAATGCAGACCTTTCAGCAGATATTGTCAACCATAAAGTCTCTCTAGGCTCTTTTGAGAATTCTCTTCTGTCTTAACTTTTCTAATTGAGGGTGATTTTAGGTTTCCTGAAATCTAGCTGGAGCAAATATTAACGAAGTTAGTGCTATTTGTGCAACAGTTTGTGCTTGCTATATGATAACCTAATCCCCAAAGGCTTTATCTTGTTCATTGGTTTATTTCCATTGAAACCCTCATTATACACATGTCCTCATCAAAGAGGCAGTTGTCTATTATTGTAGAGTGTAGATTTTACTTAATCATTTCCATCATGAAGGCGGCATTTCTTTCATTGTAACGGCACTTTGTTGACTTGTTTCTCCAAGTAAACATTGGTTTATTATGTGGTTTGGAACCAGTTCTCAGGCTTCTTCCTGATCATCTGAAACCTGGGGAATCAGTGCCAGCACATTGTATAATTCACACATATGAAATCAGGCCATGGTGCAGACCAAAAAGCACAGAAATTATAGAGTTGGAGGAGTGTCATAATGGCACGAAAGGCGAAGCAAATTAAAAGTGTGCAAATCCAAACACAAATCACATCTTTGAAAGAGTCGATGTGACATTTTAAAACGTATTGTGTCTATATTGCATGTTGAGTCATCATCATAACCCAATGAGTCATCTCAGTGCTTTTACTTTTCAAGGAAGACCAACAATAAATGTGTGTGTGTGTGTGTGTGTGTGTGTGTGTGTGTGTGTGTGTGTGTGTGTGTGTGTGTGTGTGTGTGTGTGTGTGTGTGTGTGTGTATCAGCTTGGTACATCTTCCTCCTCCACCTTTACCCGCAGCATCAACACACGAATGCATCAATAATAATAAACCATTGATAAAGGCATACCATAAATATGTTATATGAAATGGGCCATTCTCCTAATGACTTTTATTAATGATATTATAGTATTTTTACACTGTGCTCTAGTGAACAATTAAATCATAAACACATTTCACTCACAAAACAATGGCAAAGGAGACGGGCTCCATGTTTCAGGTCAGGAGGATTGCCATCGTCATTGTTCCGCACTGAGGAATGTTAACTATCGTGCTGGTAACGGGGCTCCGTCACCGCCCACAGGGGCGTCGTGAAGCTGACACGGCCGGAGCCACGGGCCACTTTCACCAGCCAGCCTGCCCACCCTTTAAGTGTCGAATATTTTTTGTCTATTATAAGACTGTGGTGATACAAAAGAGACTTTGGCGGGCCGCCACAGTCAAGGAAATTAATGGGAAACACTGTGACTTCTTGGTCTTGTTCAGTGCCACTGCTAATAAAAACACTCCTGTCCTTGGGTTGTATTTCCCAGCAGCAGCTGTTTGTCTTCATTCGCTCGTCATGCTTTTGTCAGCTATCACCAGGAGGATAAAGGAACTTTTGTGATGAGTTTCCTAAATCTTCGACCTTTTTTTTTTTTCCTTCCTAAAATTACTGAATAATCTAAAATCTTTTGAAAATCGTTTTTGACTGCAAGAAGGGAAGACTAATTTTGATTTCTGTTGGAAGTTCCAGCTTTATGTCTTCAGTAGGAACCAATGACTCTGAAACCATTTGTAGCGTTGGTCGTTCCACGCTCCATCCTATCATCCATTAGGATGATACCTTGTCAGACTGTTTTATTCATCACAAATTATATTTTAAAATATTATTAGAACTGAGAAATACTTTCAGCTAATTGGCTGGTCTGGAGGTGGAAGTTGGACTTTGAGCAATCACAAAGCTGATGGAAATAAAGCCACACAATGGTATAGTCGCACTTATTTATTTAGTTTTTAAGAGAAACGTTGAGAATGTGACACCGGTGCAGTGCAACACGAGGCCAGCGTTCCAGCGGCACAATGCAGTAATGCAGCAGCTCTTGGTGATTAAAGGAAGCCTCCCTGACATGACTGGTGACTGTAGTGGAGGCCGACAGCGAGCGCTCCACAGTCCACTGGTCGAAAACTCTTTCATGAGTCGGCGCATGCTTGCACACAAATGGCAGCCTCCTGCTGTGAACTTGTGTTCACCGCAAACCATTTGGAAACCATTACAATCATGCCGGCGTGTGTGTGTGTGTGTGTGTGCGCACGCGGGGGCCAGCGGGGCTGATGAGAGCAGTTACCGGGACTACGCATCGTATTGACTCCAGATGCGGTTATCTCAGCAAGAGTGTCGGAGGAGGCCGCGGCCGGGCAGTGATGGAGGGGCGGACAGGCAGACGGTAAGGTCACTCAGAGAGCACGGCAGCCGATGGATTTTATGCTCCCTTACTGTTAAACCTGCTGGATTTATAAACTCACTTGTTAAGAGAGGTAAAGCTCGCAGCGGCTTGAGTGCATTCTTGGTCAAAGTGTGCCGGCTGGATGTTTTATGTAATGGTCATTTGTATTCTGACCACAGGCCTCAGCTGATCCCTATTTCTGCTGCCAGGCTTGGCCAAGGGCAGCCTTCGCCTCATGTCAGCTCACCTTTTCTTGATTCTTCTCACTTTTACAGACACGTCATGCCGTCTTTGTAATCTATCCCAGGTCATGTAAATCCAGCAGCCCAGCCAGTTATGCACTCCGGGCGGTATTTGAGGAATGAAATGCAGTTGTGAATTTTTAAACAGCACACACATGCGTCGAGTCTCCACCTGCATCTCTGATTCTGTGTGTGCCTTTTATGTTTTTGCTCGATCCACCAGCATTTATATTGTCACGGTGTTGCTTTCTGATATTCCAGATATGCAAATATTTTTTTCCACTCACAGACGGAATTAAATTGATTCAAAGCTGTTTTTTTTATGTTATATGTATTAACTCTCTATTCATGTAGGAATGCCAAATACATGACTTCAAACTCACTGGGCACTGTCTGAGAGGAGCACAACAGTTGCCTTTTCTCCGTTGTTTCCCGTATATTCTAACGTAATCCCACACCAAACAGAATCACCAGTGGACAGGGTTGGAAAGACGTAATGCAAATAATAGTGGTCGGATTAGCTGGATAAAAAAAAAGAGATCAAACCCCGGGAAGAAGTGAATCCAACAGGGATTTGGGGTTTGAACCCAAAAGGGGGAAATCACTAACGTATTTCAAAATTGAAAAACATGGAAATGAGGCTCTTTGTCCTCCATGTGTGACATAGCCTTCAGTTACTACAATTACCCAGGAGGCCGTGTTCCGTTTCTATGCTTTCTGAATGTGTGGAGTTGAAAGCAGCCTCAGGGGGTATGCTTATTTAATGTTGCTGTATGAATGACTTCCACCAGCGAGAGCACATTACGTGTTCACCTCTGACTTGTTTGTGTGTTTCCTGAGAGTATCTACACATTGGATTGATGGGTGGTCAGAACAGGAAGTGGTGTTGATCTGGATGTTCGATGTGAAGCATCACTGATTTACATCATCGTAACAATTCGGTTTATAGTCGCAGGCTCAGCTATTAAATCCTTTTACACTCACATGGTAGCTTGACAGAAAAATGAAACACAGAAGACTCAGTAGAGCTCAGTTCTGCTCCACCAGGTGCATCTCCATCTCCCCTCCCAAACAAAGAAGAGTTGCATCTCACTCAGTTGTTCTCCCGGCTCCCTTACAGTCAAGATGATACAAAGGAATATGTACATATGTGTACATATATCTATCTATCTATCTATCTATCTACTTGAACTATTGGAACCATGATTATATTGCATAACTTAGATTGATTTTGAGTTTGAGTTTGGCTTATCCAGAGCTGACAGTCCTTTCCTTTTCGTCTGTCTCAGTGCAGAAGGTGAACACATGTCGGTCACACAGGGTTGAAATTGTAAATAACTACACACGAGCTATTGGTCAGATTACATCCTTCTGGGGATCAATGGCATTGAACTAAAATCAGCCCACTAGTTAAACTATCTAGTGACCTGAATCTCGCTCCGCATGGATTCAGCTGCCGGTCCGATTTACTCAAGTTGTTGACATAATCACCGTGCTGAGGAGGCAATTTGTGGAAACAACAAGATTTCCGTCTTCACCACATCACCACCCACCCACACACACGCAAGCACAAGCAGCGACGGGGATCAGACGAGCGCGTCGCTAATCTAGGCGTAGTGCAGTATCTTTGCCGCGCCAGTAATTCTTTGGTAGAAAATACCTCAGCGGTGGGTACGGCCATGACTCTGGATCAGCATGGAACCCTTCACCTCAGTCCTCATCCATCCCAGGAGAGGGTGATTTTAAAAATGTATGCTGCAGTTCAGATGAAAGGAGAATGGCTTTGCTGGGACATTGTATTGCAATAGACCTCAAAGATGCCTTTTTAAATGACAGAAGTGCTGCTCATATCTTAAAAATCTCATCCCAAAAATGATTTTCTTCAGGTTTTTTTCAGAGCCTTTGTGGATCACAATCCAAAATCAGACCAAGAATATGCAATAGAATATGAAATGTCACTCGATAATCATGTGTTATCGTGGCCCACGCTGACTCATTTTGCATTTAAAAAAACTGCAGCCAAGAATGCCGTACAGAGTGATGACCCGTTGCTTCCACGGCAAATGTTTAGCTCCCGCTCCACCATCACTCTCCTCCTCTCTGTGCATCTTCACTCTCCGACTCGAAGCAACATCGCAAGTGCAGCAAATCCCATCAGCAACACGGACGCTTTTTGTCACGGAGAGGTGTGAATATGTTGTTTCCGTCTCTGTGTTTGTGCATAATTATGACTTGGCAGCGCGTCATTTATAATCTGAGAGGAGAACCATTTACCACTTGTTGTGGACTCCGCAGCCCAACAGCAGCTTTCTCTACTGGCGTGTTTGTTCTTCTCTTTCTCTCTCTCATCCATCTCCAGCGCTGCAATGAGCACACATGGAACAAGATGGAAGTGATTTTCTTCCTAATCAAACATCACAGATTGCTCAGGCTATTTTCTGAAGTTCTTTAGCTAACTATACATTACTGTTGAGCATTCTGAGGATTCACGTTTATTGATTTACCTCTTTTATTATAGTCCCATTTTCCCCGTATCAACGGCTGCAGTATTGTTAGGGCTGCTACGCATGAATTAATGCAGACAACATTCCACATGCACCTCTGTTGAGAGAATATGTCTAAATATGTCTTTAGATAATGTTTTTCAAAGACCTACCAGATGCATTTCACAATAAATATTAATCGACAGATGTTCATAGTCAACTAGGCATTTACCTTTACTGTACATCAACACTACAATCTGTATCAGCTTCAGAGGTCCACAGGTATGGACCTGAACATAACACCAACATCTTTATCTTCCTGGCCAGCTTTCAGGACACAGTTCAAATACATTTGTCATTTCAGTGTTGGTTGTACATATTTACTTATTCCAGGTTTTTGTCTCTTACTACTGTTCATGCTTGCTTGTGTTTTGTGTTTGTATATAATCAATGTGCTTTGTGTTTTTTGTTTATATTTTGCTTCTTTTGTTCATCTTTGATGAAAAATACAAAAATGATCCTATTGTTTGTATTTTGTACCTTTTTATTTTTTGTGTAACTAAACTAAACTCAATCTGTCAACCCAGATGCAGAAAGTGTGGCCCTGGGTTGGTCACCGAATGAAGGTTGTAGCTGAGACATGATTTAGAATGCTTTGCAATAGAATATGTCAGAATATCACAATATGAATAATGGCTGAATTTAGTAGATTAGAAAATATATGACCAGACTTTGGGATTAACACAATACATTGAATGGTGTAATTAAAATAACTATTCACTTAGTGTACCTATTAACTTAGTAACTATTGAGTTATAGCTGGAGAATAAAACAAGACAATCACATTTTTGGTGCATTTACAAAAGATGGGGATTATCAGCATTTATTTTAAAATACATTTTACAATAAAGGATACACTACCATAGCGAGGCACTGACTAACAACGCTAGGGAAACTGTTGTTCCAAAATGTTACAATTAAATTACGTTAACTGAAAGAATATTGTGAAAGGGTTAAAGTTCTAAGACGAAAACATGGACTCCCAGACTGGACAACACCGTGGTAGTTGCCCTGTCAATCATAAGGTAGCCCCGCCCTAAAACATACCCTGCTTTTTGGTCTATGTGACTCTAAATGGACCATAATGTACTAAATGAACATCATGCTGTATCGAAGAAGACTTGAAACTAGATTGAGACCATAAACTCATGTTTACTGAGGGAATGCATCAACCAGAGGCTGGCCATTTGTAAGAATGCAAGTTGAAGGCACTTCCACATTGGCTTCATGGTCAGACTCGGAGGTTGTCGCCTGCTTCTGCATTCGTTATTTTTAATTTAAAAACAGCAATCTCTTCACTTGGCGTTCTTCTTTTCATCCAACAACTCGTTTACTTTCTCATGCATGCAGCTTATATTTGCAAACACATTTGAATAAATTCCAAGAAATTGTGCTCATTTCCTCCAAGTTTCCAGGAGACCAGCTGATTCCCAAGCCGCATCTCTGACACAGCCTTGACTGCTCCCATTCAAACTGCAGCACTGCAGGACAAACACACACACACACACACACACAGCGGCTTTCATTTTCAAACAGCCTTCCATGATAAGAAATGTGCGTAACAATGAGATGTCTGCATCAATAGCCCCACTTCAGCCCAACATCCAAGAGTCACGTGGGATCAAACCCACATCAAAGCCTGGCCGGTGCCACTATGAAAGCCCAGTAACAATGGGAGAATAATTAAAGCCACATGGATATGGAACCATCCCCCTGTCACACACACACACGCATCTCTCTTCCTCGTTGTCATAGAAATAGAAAAGAAGCACCGTTTGATGTCTGCCGTGACAATACACCAACCCATCCACATGGTGAGGTGCAGGTACCTGCCACACAATATGTAAGCAAGTCATTTCCGTCCATTGTGAATGCTGTAAACACATTTAGACGCTCTCATCCACTAAGCAGGAGATCATTATTCGGGGCAGAGGGAGCTGTCATAGCCAGCAGTAATGCAAGAGCAATACATAACAAAATGCCAAAGCACTTCCAATGTACTGTTTAATGAGGCAATATACAAGAATATGCTTTGGCTGTATTGATTCAGACACTTTCTTTGTATCCATTCATGAATATTCAGGCTCATTTACTCCATTTATCATGTAATTAATGTCCAGAACGAGCTCATTTTTTATCTCAGTAGTCCTTGATTAATGTTATTTTTTTCCTTAATGGGACTGTTCCCTGCTCAGTGTGGAGAAGGATTATTTTAACTGTTAGAGGGAAAGAAGCCAGAATCAAATATGGGGGAAATAAATCACAAAAACCACCTTATAGGGAGGAAAGCCTCGATATTAATGTCTAATCCAACAGTGCTTCCCAAACATATGAGGCAGTTTGTGATCACCTAAAGGGAGCAGCTCAAGACCAGACACTACAGGCTGAAACCTGTTTTTCAAGCACACGTCAATTAAGATTTTGGTCTGTTTTGCTTCCATAACACGTCTTCTTTCAGACGAGTGAAAAGAAAACATCCAACATACAGTTACCATTAGATAATACCTCATTTGCATATTTAAACATAGCATTTCAGAAAACTTGTTATCGGAAAAGGAGAAACAATCGTCTCAAATGAGTAATAAACTGGGGAGGTTTTCATGGTGCGATCTATTATGGGTTTTTTTTTCGTTTCACCTGGAGTGTCTTCTGAATATGTCCTTTTCCAAAACATGTCTTTCACGGCCGTTTTCTCTAAATCTCTCAGCCAGAAATCTCCACTTCAAACTCCAAACTGTCCACTTTTATTCCTCTCTATATTCCGAAGGTTTTTACAAAAGGGTTTGTTCATATATCTTTCAGAGCCTGATTTAAACAACATTTTATGACTAAAAACATGTTTTATGGCTGACAGAGATATTCTAAAATTCCCTCAGTAAAAACTGTTCTCTCTAATCTGTCAACAAAATGAAACAAGAAATGACTTTTGAACCTGGCTTTATCCAATGCTGACAATTCTGTTCAATAGATGTATTCAAATGATCACATATTTAATACGACAATGCCTCATTTGCATATTTAAACATGAAATTTCAGAAAACGTGTAATACAAATCATAACCGTCTTCCCCTTAAGATATTTAAAGGTGACTACATTGGGCTTTGTCAGAAAGCAAGTCAGTAAAAAGTTCTACCGTGCCCGACATTGTCTTCAGCGCTGCTGCACACGCACGACAATGATGACATAAGGCGCATAATAGCGCAGATACTTGTTGGATGCCCTTAGGATGTGCTTTAAACAGAACTCGCACAGCTCATGGTGGAAAAGGAAGGGGAAGAGGGCGATAGAGAGAGGGGGGGAGATAGAGAGAGAGAAAAGGTCCCTTGTACCTCTTCAGCATCGACCTCCTCCTCGCTGTCAGTGGGTTCCGGCGCTTTCACGAACCACCACTGGATCTCCAAATACACGGACGTGGTTCCGCTCTGGAAAGCGCACGCCATTTCTATGTTTTGCCCCTCTTTAACCGTCATGTTGGAGGGCAGATCTGTGAAGCGACCTGCAGATGAGAGACGGAAAAGGGGGGGGGGGGTTACGATGGGGACAATTGTGTGTGATTTGTGCCCATGAATTAATCACTTAAATGGTGTGCTATTGAATGTACACGTGTGGCGGGATAACTGTGTTACTGAAGCCAAGCATTGATGAAGGTGCGTTCGTGCCGAAGCGTGCCAAAGCTTCTTCATTGCGAATTTACATAACGCACAGTCGCACCATGGATACATTATTCACACACTTAATTCCGAGCAGGATGAGAATTTATAGGTTTTTTTAAGTCATTCTGTGGCCGTTGTCGCGCTCTCTGTGCCCGCGATTAAATACGAAAAATAACTTGACTGTTCGATAATTGGGGGTCAACAAAAGAAAGCATAAAAGGGGGAAACATAACAAAAAAGAAAGGAGTTTGGTTTGGAGGACGCTAATAAGGGGGAATGTGGCCCAAAGGAGAGTCGTGGCGACGATAGGAAAAGGAGCGAGGATATTCGCGCATGCAAACTTCCATTCCAAACCATCACTCCAGGTCCAGATTATCTACAGGTTTGTGCGCACTTATCAGACATTTTTGGGATTTCAGCTGTTAGGGGGGAAGAAATGCACAGAGGCGTTCTGAAAGTGGTAATCTCAGTGTGATGAAGGCTTTGAACACCGCGGACCGCCGCATGCAGCAGCTGTGAAATCACCGGCTGGTCGCTGACTTTTCATGCACGGAGCCTCTTCAAATAAGTTATATTTCTTTAATCTATTGTCCGGGATGAAAACCAAATAATGCGAGAGAAATAACAGCCGCCCGCTCTCCTCCTCCTGTGTGAAACGACTTGATTCCAAACAATCACCAGTTGCATTTTATCGTCATCACGGGGTAAAAAAACCCGCAACCTTCCTCAGCTTTCATTATGAGCTTTCGCCCCCTTCTGGGTTTATTACAACCCATCTCACTTCAAACATCTTCCTCCTAATAGCATCCTCTGCTTTTCTAGAAACACTGCGCACTTTGAACACTTTCTACCTCCCGTGCCTCGACATGATGCCACTGTTCGGAAAAATATGCATTTTCTTACCTTCGAAGGAGAATCCCAATTGCACACAGAATCCGGCAAAGAAAACAAATCCAACAGAATCGTGAGAGGTCCACATCATTCCAATTTAGAGAGGTTGCTGTTTTTACGTCAGCCGAAAGGAGGAAAAAGGCGAATGTTTCCCCAAAAACACAAAATGCCAACACACCAGCAAAATCAAACAGTTGCTGGGCGAGTGGGTTTAAACGGAGATTGCCGAATGTGGAACATGCTGCAAAACTACAGCTTGTCGTTGATGAAGTTCTTTTCTTCAGCCCCTCTCTCTCTCGCTGCAGGAGAGACTGTCGACTGCTCGGCTGTGCTTAAGTCTGTAAAAAATAACCGGGCTGCGGTGTTCGTCTGCGCTACCGGAGAGACGTCAGTCTAGTGGATCACTGTGGCATCCTCACGCTCCACGCACCTCTGCGAATCTAGTCCTCATCCGGCTCCTCGCTGTCACCTTGACCGCTTGATTAAAAAAATAAATGCGCCGCGCATTGCAGCGTGAACAACTAAATGATTGCGTTCATGAGGGGATCTTTATTTATAAAATTATCTGAATAAAAAACAAACAAGATATGGAGTTTGTTTCCTGTGCTGTACTTTCTAAATTACTGATGCGTTAAAGCCCCCCCCCCCCCAAAAAAAACTCCACAAAACAGATACGAGCGGAATTGTCCCCTCTCAAAGCCTTAACAATCCAGATGATAAAAAGTGTGCGTATTTAGTGTGGGTGTATCCAACCCTTGAGTGCTTTTGCAGTCTAACCCGTCTCAGAGGCTATAAAACAATATTGTAGCATTAGATGGGAGCAAACAGGGAGGGGTGGAGCAGCGGCCGCCAGTATGGCATGTCCCGAGTCATTAAGATAGAAGAGATGCTGCTGGATTATTATGCACGAGTCTTCTGTGCAGACTGAGAACACAATGCCCTTTGTTGCGTTGGCACAACTTGTGCCACTGCTAATATCTGCTCTTGAGGAGACTCTTCAGGTGAATAGGGTGAGAATCACACACTATTTAATTACACTGAGGCACATTTGTTTCTGGAATGCTATGTTAAAATATGCAAGTGATCCAAATCGTATTAAATATGGGCTCATTTGCATACATTTCCAGAACAGAATGTGAACATTGGATGGATACAGTTCAATATTCTTGTTTCATTTTGTTCTCATATCACAGTCAAAGGTGTTTACAGAGGGAAGTTTTGGACATCAACCATAAAAAAAACATTTTCACCATGGCTTATATATATGCACAACTCCTTAAAAAACCCAGAATATATGTATTGTAAAATGATGTACATTTTAAAGATGGATATCACCAAGAAACTTCCTTTTTTTTTTACAGTATTTCTGAAATGTGATGTCTTGTGTAAATGAGGCATTGTCTAATTGTAGCTTTTGGTGAATTAAGGAGAAATCTACAGACGCACATACACAAAGTAGAAAAATAAACACCTACATTTGTATTTTGGACGTTTTCTTTCCTCTAGTCTTAAAGAAGAAACTATGTTTTCCTGACATCTGGTAACACTTAAAGAGATGAAGCAATTTAATTGTCCGAAATTAAACACAAGCCTTCAACCTGATTGTTTGTAAATATGCAAGAATGTACTAATGATGCACTAATGGTATGAACCGAGCCAGGA